>CP025645.1:25055042-25092064 GCA_003576665.1 Ipomoea trifida
TTGATGTGTTTTGACATTATTGTTGCCAAATACATGACCTATTTGTTCAATGAAATATTGTTTTTTTTTTTTTTTTGGAGATCTCTTTATCACAACGTTCTTGAATTGTTAATTTATAATTTAAGACATGGTTGAAAATACTTTGAATGAGAGTAATTTTCGACCCAAATGAGGTTTTTGAACAAGGTAGGCATATGTAAAAGTCCTTGCATATTTCGACTACCGGTTAAGTACGTTGGAATTTCTGACCACTTAGAATGTGGAGAAAAATTCAAAAATGGTGATATGATGGGTGTAACATATGATTCTTGTATTTGAATATATATGTTATATAGAAGTGGGTTTAGCCAGTGCTTAATCTTGAATAGTGATAAAAAGGGGAGAAATCTTTCTGATCCAGTGGGTAGTTTTTGTAGTGTAATATATTATCATTACTTGGAAACCAGTAAGATGGTATTGATTAAAAGGAGCATTTGTTAATTATGATCCAATACTATTTAAGGCCATAAAGCAAAGTTAAACGGGCTAGAAATCATTCCGGTCCAAAGTATCAGAATTATGAGGGAAAGGAATGTCAAGTCAATAGGAGAAAAATAATGTAGAAATAAAGTAAGAATTTAAATTTTAGTGTTTGGTTTTCAGGAATAAAATTATTTAGAATTTAAATTTCAATATTTGGAATATAAATGAGAATTGAAAGGAAATAAGTTTATAAAGTCCAAAATGCTCACACTTAATAATAATAATAATAATAATAATAATAATAATAATAATAATAATAATAATAATTCGTTCAAGAGGGTTTTGTTTAAACTATTGCACTTGTTTTCGGACTTTCATGGTCTTTGTCAATAGGAAAAATTCGTTCATGGACTCCTTATGTAGTTGCCCCCAAAATCTAAAATGATTGTCATCTGGGCTATCTAGCCACCTTGAAGCTTTCCCAATCACGAAAAATGGAAACAATTTCAATCTCACAATTTCATCCGACACACCTTCTTGTCGGAACATGCTGCAAGCCCTTACAAATCTTGTAATTTGATTGTGGGGGTCCTCCGAGGGTAAGCCACTAAATGGATTGTTTTTTACGAAGTTGAGCACCGATGGATGAATGTGGAAGTTTAGGTTCTCCAAAGGGGGTACAAATATGGATTTGTGCATTGAAAAGTCCGGTGTCATGTATTCCGCTATGTCCTTCTCCTTTGCTCGTTTAGGGCATCAAAGAACTCTTCCACTCAGATTGGGTTCGGATGCCTGTCCAACTCAACATGTTGATCCTCCTCATGTCTTAGCTCAAGGGAGACTTGGGGTCCTCCTTGAGCTCCTATGCTCGGTGGGTGTATATGGTTGTGGGGTGGAGTGTGTGGAGGGATCCCCCTTCCATGGGATCCTCCTCTATTGCTTTCACTTGTAGAAGTCATGATTTCACTTGGTTGTGGAGTAGGGATGTGTTTTGTTCTCCTCCTTGTGGCTTTGTTTATCTTCGGATTGAAAGGAATTAGGCATTGGTTTCCCTTGGTTCTTGTTTGCATTCAACCTAGAAAGAAGAAAGAAGACAAGTTTCCTCCCCAACTAAAAGTAGTTGAAATGGATGTTAGCACCAACAAGATAAAAAAAAAAAAAAAAACAAACAAACAAACAAACAAAAAAGTAAAAAGTGACACAAGTATCAAAGTATGAAGCTATTCCTCAATCCAAAAATAAATTAACAACTACCATATGCCTTCTCCGGCAACGGCACCATTTTGACAACTCGCTTTTTGGGCGGTCAAAGATTTGGGATCACTCCCAAGTTTATCGTTCTCTTGAACAATGCAAATTTGGGAGTGCTAAGAGGCTTTTAAACTAAAGAATAAGGATCACACAAGTCACGTACAAAGTCACTTAAGAACAAGTTTGAGTTGAGCACATTGTAGTATCAAAAGAGCAAAACAAGTATTCAAATTGAATAAGGAAAAAACTTAGGATGGAATTGCTATCTAGCACATTATGCTTCTAGTGCATGTTCTAGGACTTAGGCTATATACATTGCAATGATGACATTCATATGAGACTTTACTAGCACCTTTCACCTATCGGCTTACTAAGTATTCTCTTGGCATGAAGAACTTTTTAGGTGACCATTGACCTAAGACACATTTTATCAAACATGTTGTCTTCACCTTATTTTTCACTTAGGCCTTTCAGAACTTAAAGTAAGAAAATACCTATGATTAGGAGCTACATTGAATCTAGCAAAACCTTGCTAAGATTCAATGCCTTAGACAATCTCTAGAGTTGGTCATTTTTAAAAGATGCAACCAAATCATCGTAGATAAAAGAACTTTTCATCAATCAATTGCAATGCACAAACCTAATTGGAAATACGGTTCACACTAGCATCATGCACTAGAATCACAATTCAATTCCTAATTGAAAACCTAACCACACATTCTAAGTATTGAATTCAACATTGAATCTAAATTCACCAAATTGAAAGCAATTAAAGTAAAGATTAAAGAAAGAAAATAAAATACCTAATTGATTGCAAGTAGATTCAAAGATACAAAGGAATTCTAGGACTAGAAAAGTTGTCAAATTCTCTTCTCCAAGAAGATCTTCAAAAGTACAATGTGTAAGCTAGAGAGAGAAAGTAAAATGAATCTAAAACTGAATCTCCCAGACTACTAATGTTCTCTCCTTCTAAAAAAATATCTAAATCTTCTTAAATAGTCTTCCCTCCAAGCACATTCTCCAATTGCTTCCGCCGTTTCCTGTCAACGAACCTGTCCATGAGCATGGAGTGCTCGTGGACACTGCCACTTATCCTAGCCACGTTCCCATCCACAATCGTGGGCCTGGATGTGGAACCTTCTATTCTCCATCCACGACTGTGGACCCTTCATTGACAGGCTCCCTTCATGTGATTCTTCCTTGGTTGCTCCTGGTCAAGTCAATATGCCTTCCCTTAAATTCAAAACCCTTCAAGACAACTAAAGTGCAATATATGATAGAGCTTTGCAACACATTAGCCCATTCAAGCAATTATGACCATGAATCAACCACAAAGGATTGCAATTGAGCATAAAATGACCCCATAAAGACCCTTAAATATGAATGTCTTTGACACTTATCAATAATTGTTCTATTCATCCTCTTTACTAAGTCATTTTACTGAGGAGTTTTAGGACGAGTTTTTTTTTTTATTTCTAATACCATGCATTCTACAATACTCATCAAATGGGCCACGATATTCACTTCTATTATCAGTACGGATGCACTTTAATTTCTTTACTTTCTGTCTCTCAGCAAGGGCATGAAATTCTTTAACACACCAAGCACATCATTTTTGTGCTTCAAAGTGTAGACCCAAAGCTTCCTAAAACAATCATCAATAAAGGTCACAATGCAAAGTAAGATGTTCCTCCAAGTGACCTAACCTTCATTGGTCCACACACATCAGAATGTATCAACTCATCAAGTGGCTCTAACATCTTGGAAGGAGGATGGCTCATGAACGAAACTCTTATCTGTTTTCCAGCCAAGCAGTGAACACATCTATCCAATCTAGCGTCCTTTACCCCATAAAGCTTACTCTTTTTGGCAAGGTAATCATCAATCCTCTTCACACTCCTGTGACAAAGACGTTTATGCCACAATTCTGATGCACATTCTTTTCCTGCCACATTCACTGAACCACTAGAAATAGAAGTATGTAAAAAGTATAAGTTAGAAGACTTATTACCTCGTGTAACAATCAGTGAACCTTTAGTGATCTTCCAATGTCTATCACAAAAGAGACAATAAAAGCCATCATCATCAAGCTTTCACTACAAGAAAGATCACGATTCGTGACAGAAAAATTCCGTCGCGAAATGGATTTTGCGATGGAATCCGTTCTGTCGCGTATCGGCTCGTCGTATCTTCGTTTGCGACGGAAATATCCATCGCGATATAGCGATGGAATTTTTTTACATCGCAATTTGGCGATGGAAAATAATTCCGTCGCTTATTCCGACACCATTTTGGAGAAGAATTTCCATCGCAAAAAAAAAAAAAAAAAAACGACGGAATTATTTTTCTGTCGCGATTTTTGCCACAAATATTCCATCTTGGTATTTTTAAATTCATTTAAAATTAATATTTTCTTGAGCTTTTAAAGTATTAAAAGAAAATGGTCAAATAGACCCTCAAACTTTAGCTGAAAAGTCAATTAGCCCCATAAACTTTTTAAAAGTGTAATTACACCCATAAACAATCTATTTTGATTCAAAGAAGCTCAAAAACCGGTTAATGACCTAATATCACATGTCATTAGGTTTCAGGCAACATTCCGATAACTTTTCAGGCAAAAAAAATTGGAGAAATGGAGATGAAAAATTAGAAAATGAAAAACTGGAAAAGAAAAAACAGAGAAATGAAGTAAACGACCCCTTAAATCTCTTTTGTACTTTACATTCCATTTATACAGCTTATTCAGTGTAACTAACCCGATAATCCATAGACACATCACACTTTATCATCAAACTTAGCTGCAATATAATTTTAGTTGGCAAGCTAAAAAGACTTTTGCGGTAAGGAAATTTACTTTACTTTGACTTCAAATTTTTAGCACACTTAGAACTATTTAAAAAAAAAAAATTAAAAATCTATACAACTCAGAACTATTTTTAAAAAAAAAAGTTTAAAAATCTATACAACTCCCTTCTTGACTTTTAGCTTGTCGAGGACTAATAAATATATTAGTGCATTAATATTCATTAACTATTTTAAAAATGATATTTTAATACTTTAACGGGATGTTTGGTTCACGGAATAGGCAGGGAATGGCATACCAGTAATAGCCTATTCCGTTGTCTGGTAGACATCTGTATTCCCAAGAACAATGTTCCTGGGAATGAGCTATTACAATGTTCTTGGGAATGAGCTATTACCCTAGGAATAGGTATTTTATTTTATTATGAGCTATTACCCTTGCAAGGGTAATAGCTATTACCAGCACCCCCTGGTACGTATTAGCCTATTACTGGCCTATTATGAATAGGTATTTTATTTTATTTCCATTTTTACCCTTTTTGGTAACAAGATTTTCTTGACAGATTATTATCATTATTAAAATAAATAAATAAATCAGATATGCTCATGTAGCTAGCCTAATTATGTAGTAAAACTTAATAATTAATACATTAGATTTTTTTTCATCTAATGAGCAGAAGTGACTAGAAACTTTTTTTTTTTTTTTTTTTTTTTTTTACTTAATATGTAGTTATGTACAAGTATATTGTTGCAATGTTGGAGAAAAGCCACTTACCATGTCTATGCCAGCTAGAAATCTAGAATGCCAGCCTCAACAGAATATGTGTAGTTTGAATGAGCAGGAGAAGTAATCCTGTCAATACCCTGCCAGTCTGATATAACAAATCCCTGGTGGTTCATTATAATCCATTAGAAAATCCTTTGGATCTGATGATTAGAACAGTAAAAGCATACTTCGATTTAACAGAATCATATGATTATAACAGAATGTAAATTCGAGTGTTAAGTGTGTCATAATTGTAAGAGGGTCTAGGTCTTTCACTATACCTTTGAATTTAAGTGTACTGTCATTGCTTTTCCATTTAAAGGGATTACATACATTCTCCCTGAAGTTGGATCTCATCAAAATCATGTCCACTAAATAGGGAAGCAAAATGCGTAAGCAAGGAGCAGACCCCGCCAACGTTAATTATAAACACAACACTTTACCTCTGAGCCTTTAAACAGCATCCAGATCTGCTTAGGATAAACCCATCACATTTTATAGTAATATTAGGACTCTTGAATATGTAATTATTTGTTGCTTGAAGAATCAGACACACATCTCAAACCAACTTCCTGAATACTTAATAATTTTTTCTTCTGAATATTATTAAATACTCTTTAAATTTGTTTGTTATTTATATGAATATTTTTTTACATAATTTATAGATTATTTTTTAATATTGTAATTCCTATAGAATAATATTATATAAAAATATTATATATTAGTAGTAGTAATAATAATAATAATAATAATAATAATTTTGTACAAAGGCATTTATGTCTTTTAAATATATATTCCATTTCTATTCCTTCCGCGAACCAAACGCTGGAATACAATTCATATTCTATTCCTTACCTATTCCATTCCTTATGGAATAGTATTCCTATTCCCTTAAAATTCATTCCGTGAACCAAACGTGCTTAAAAGACACTAAGCCAATAGAGGGTATTAAGTCAATCTAAATGAACAATTAAATATATTAGATCAGACCTATAAAAATAAATTAGGAATAAATAGATCGATATTTGAAGGATCATATCCTTTGGAAGATTTGGCAAAAGCAAGCAAACAAAAAGTACAAATGATGGGTAGTGAATCTGGGAGATGTGTTCTCAGAATAATTGTCAAATTCATTAAATAGAGTAGATCAGATAGGCGTAGCAAGTACGGCTATTGAATCCAATGCATGAGATGTCTGATACGATTGGATTGGTCATTGGTAAGTCGTAAATAAAAGATCTGATTTTGCTGCTAAACCCACACTTTTTTTTTCATTTCGGCGCAATGAAATTGAACCAACACAGACAGGTAGACACTCTCATACGACCGACCACCTAAAACCATGCTAATTACTACGTACGACAACGAATTAATTACATCAAATAAAATAAATTATGTCTCCCATTTTGACTGGCCGCCATGGTTGATATATAGTGCGCTTCTAATTAGTCTGAGGAAGATGAAGTAGTGGGTATCTCACTCCAGCTGCTAAAACCCGCTGTTGCTCTAGCTGGAATAGTTCTACGAGTTTGTTCTTGAGATAGCAGTATTCATGGTCAAGTGCCTCTAAGGCTCTCAAACACCTGAATTATATACGACAGGACAGTACAGTACAGTTCAACTTCAACATGTGTACGAGATTAATTAATGCAAAATTAATGGAGCGAAGGGACACGAACCCAAAACGGTTGTTTTGTTCGGCAGCAGCACGAAAGGCCACGCATACATTTCTCACTCGTTTGGCTCCAATGCTGGAGCTGCTTCCCATCAACTGGTTCAAATGCATTCCCATTTTCTTGTAGTCCCATATTTCACTCTCCATCCTGCATTTATATATATATATATGTAATACCATTATTCATTATTTTCAGTTACCAGTCACTACTGGATAGTATATACTAAGTAATTCAGCCCATAATTGACTAGCTGTCTCAAACAAAAAAATCAATAGATTATTGTTCCTGCTGAGAGTTGAATTTTACCATTATAGTTATATCAAATTAACCGTATGACCAACTTTGAGCCATTATTTTTAATTTTTAACATTATAATTAACGTTGTACGTACGTATAGTATAACGTAGACGACAGGAAAGATTATTATGTATGCATGGGCAAGAAACAAACAATAATTAATGAAAAGGCCAGGGGTGTCGCTAAACATATATACTTTTTGTTCCCTGCTATCTTTTCCCCATGCATAGCTACTTAACAAAAGAATATGCCCATCCATCACCACCAAAAATTCGTTTTACCCATACACACACAGCTTCCTAGAGAGAGAGAGAGAGAGAGAGTAGTGGTTACAGCAAAACTCTGAGATTCCTGAGGAGCTTCTCGGATTCATGGAAGTAAATGTTGACAACCTCGGAGACAAAGTTGGGAGAAGCTTCATCTTGGAGCTGTTGTAGTTGCAAGAATTGCTCGTCCAACACTCCCTACATATATATCCACACAATTACCACCTTAATTCTTACCTTAAAAAAACAACTAACATGAAGAATTATAAAGCTAGGAGAAGACAAATTTATATTAAAGCAGATGAGATCGATGGAGATTGAAACCTGGTGAAAGAGTAGGGCGAGCAAGCGATTCATGTCGAGTCGCAACCGCTCCGCACCCAAACCCAACATCCACACAGGTAGACCCGTTTTGCCTACTTGAATCCAACCACCAACAAAACGTAGTACTGAAAGTTCCTAGATACTATTCTAGGATTATTTATATATAAGATCACAGGATTTTCTTGGTTGGGTTTTACTGTGTGTGTAAAGGGAGGAGATTTTAAGAGGTAGTGTATAAAAGTGGAAAGGCCTTCACTGAATGCAGCTCAGATCAGGGCAGTTCTCTACTCTATATATGGAGGGCAGTGGTTAAGAGCTCAGACACAAAAGTTGGTTCTGTTGTAATGAATAATCAACCATTAATGGCTTAATATATATAGAGGCCAACCCCAAGCTTATCCACCCCATAAAGGCATAAACAGCTATATTATAGCCAATTACTCGATGATGTGCATCAAGTAAATCTGTCTTGTAACTCTAATCAACAATTGATCATAAAGAGATAAATCGATCCATTTAAGTTGTTCATAATAACTAATTAACTCAAACTAAGAAGGTTAATCTGTCCATTTTATTTTTAGTGAAATTTTTAACTTTATGATTACCTTAGTTTTAAGTGGTGACAAAGGTGATTCTCTAAATAAATATTTGTTTAGATGCCATTGGAAAGTGTAATTTACTTTACATTACTTTAGATGCCATTAGATTACTTTACATTCATTCTTTCTTTTTTTTTTTTTTTTTTTAACAAATTACTGCAACTTTTTGGTGTTTCTAGTAGATGTGTGATATAGCAGTGTACTGTAACAGGTTAAAAAAAAAGTATACATATTTTACTGAGCAGTCTAAAGTTGCTTAACCATCCGTACCACGCCTCTCTCTCTCTAGAAGTTATCATGTCACCCTTTTATTATATTATTTCTAATTTTTTTTCTTGATAAATGGGATTGTATGTTTATAAAGAAAATTTACAAAATTTGAAGTCAATAATAATGAGGGCATTTATTAAAATATGTGTTTTTCCTTAACACTAGGTGTAGCACATAGAGTTTGAATTAAAAATGTTTTGTTTATGTTAATATATACGGAGTATTATTTTAAGAAATACATTTTATGTTTACAATAATTTTTTAGTTTGTTTTATATATTCTTTAAAAAAAAAACAAAAATGTACCTTAGAATTAGGTTAATTAAATTAATTATTGTACTTGGTACAATATATACTGTACAAATGTAGAATATTAAAGTGAAGTCTTAATAATATGGTACATAATAACATAAATGATCGAGCATTCAAGATTTTACCTACTTTGCTATAAGTGGAATGAGCACTATTACGTCACAGATCAAATTGCAGTGTTTGCACAAGTAGCTTATCTTTATTGCATATAGTGGATCAAGTCTGACATCCTGCCATTGAAACGTGGTACTTAATGCTACATGAGTATAAAGAAATAAAGTATATTTGCTATAACTTTTGGATTAATGGTAAGTGCAAAAAATAAAATGTCATTCAAATTAAGTGAATAGTTTAAAAAAAAATGATGTGCAACCTTCTTGATAATAGTTAGATTTTAAAATTTGAAATAACTAAAATTATTAATTGATCAATTTCTAATATAGCTAATTAACATATATAAGACATTTATATTTATACATAGTGACAGAAAGAAATGAAAATATCAAGATAAATAATTACATGTTCTTTTATATAGGCTATGTTTGGCAAACCTAGCTGAAAAGGTAGCTGAAAGCTGAAAAGCTATAATCTCAAAGCTGAAATCTGAAGAGCTGTTAAGCTAGCTGTTATGCCTAAAAGTGTTTGGTAAAATTTTGCTTTTTGATAAGCTAATAAATGTAAAAAGACTAAAAAGGACATCTTCATAAAATTTAAATAGTTTTAAATTTAAATAGGTTTGTTTACATATTAAAATATAAAATAATGAAATCAATATATTTTAATGAAATATAGAGTAAGAACATATATTTGAAAATATATAAAGTAAAACAAAATGTTTATAATTTATAAAATTAGTTCATACAAAAATTATTATTCAAACATAAATGTCAAATTAAAATTACATCAAAATATATTGAAGAGAAAAAGGCCAAAAGAGTTTTAATTGGGAGGGGTAAAGGATGTCATTTATTTAAAATAATAAGGATAAAGATGGAAAAAAGTTAATAAACTACTAGCTTATTTTTGAAAAGTTACCTAAGGTAGCGTTTCAAAATAAGCTCTTATTTTAAGCCACTAGCTTATTTTGGGAGCATTACCAAACAGAGCTTATAGCTTATTAGTAGCTTGAAATAAGCCATAAGCTCTTAAGTAAGCTCTGCCAAACACAGCCATAAAAAGTCAGTAATTAGTACCATCTCGGTTCATATCGTCGGGCATATAATAATAATAATAATAATAATAATAATAATAATAATAATAATAATAATAATAATAATAATAATAATAATAATAATAATAAGGGAAAAGTGTCAAATTGGCCCCCTAAGTGGGTTGGATAGTGCAATTAGGCCCCCTAACTGAAAAAAGCTCCATTCAAGCCTCCTAAACCGGCAAAAAAGTGCAATTGAGTCCTAAATGACTTGTTTATCAGGTTACTACTCCTTGGACTGAAATTATGTGCAAAACTTTGTAATTTGTATCACATTTGGTCATAATGTCAATTTAATTTGTATTCTATAAATAATTTTAATAATTTTTAATGTTTTTAAACCAAAAAACAAAAAACAAAAGTCGGCAATCCCAGTTGGGGACTGCCGACTTTTTTTTTTTCTTTTTGTTTTTTCAAAAAAAAATTATTTAAATAATTGTTTTTATATTATTAAAAAAGTTTTGTAAAATTATTTTAAATAATTTAACAATAATTATTTTAAATAATTTTTAAAAAACAAAAAAAAATAGAAAATTACATTTTTCGTCTCTAAAGGAGAAGTGAGCACAAAAGAACGAAAAATGCAATGCCGACATATTCGTCCGTGAGTTATACTAAAATTGTAAATTTCGTCCCTAATGTTTTATTAATAAAGGCACAAAAAGTGCAACATCAATTATAACTTAAGAACGAAAAATGCGTATGGCCAACACTTGGGGACGAATTCTACAAATTAATTTGTTTTTAATTTTTTTAAATTTTTTATTTATAATAAATAATATTTTTAATAAATAAAAATATTTTTTTTGAACTGAAATAAATAAAAATATTTGTTTTGAAAAATAAAATAAATAATGAAAAGTGTCAAATTAGCCCCCTAAACTGGGTAGATAGTGCAATTTGGCCCCCTAACTGAATATGACCTGATAAACAAGTCATTTAGGACTCAATTGCACTTTTTTGCCGGTTTAGGGGGCTTAAATGGAGCTTTTTTCAGTTAGGGGGCCTAATTGCACTATCCATCCGACTTAGGGGGCCAATTTGACACTTTTGTCTAATAATAATAATAATAATAATAATAATAATAATAACAATAACAATAACAATAACAATAACAATAACAATAACAACAACAACAACAACAACAACAACAATAACAATAACAATAACAACATTTGAGTTACAACTAAAAATGCATGAAAGATTGTACTAATTTCAGCACAATGCAGATCAATAGCTTAATTAACATTTTTCAGAATATTAAATATAAATGAAAATAATGAGCTAGTGATAACTAATATATGAAAATTACTACATACTACAAATAATACTTTTAATGTCAATTATTTAGGACGTACGACATCGGTTTTTGTCCAACGTTATTTTGGTTGACGTAATAAACAAATGATACGACATCGGTTCTAAAAAGTCGACGTCGTATATTTTTTATTAATTTTTAAATAGGTACATATGACGTTGGTTTTTAGCTAAAAATCGACATCGTAACTATATATTATATTTAATATAGAGATATCACGTCGGTTAATAACCGACAACTGACGTGGTATCTTATTTTAAAAATATTAAAATATACGACGTCGTATATGTTTTAATTTTTTTTTTATAAAAAAATATACCACGTCGGTGTTATTTAATAACTGACATGGTATGTTATTTTTAAATTTTATATATATATATATATATATATATATATATATATATATATTTAATTTGAATATCAAACCATATTGGTTTTTAATAAATAGCCGATATGGTATGTTGCTAAAAAAAATTATAATTGATACAACGTCGATTTTCTCTTAAACTGGCCTCGTATCACTTTTTAAAAATTTTTTAAAATTATACACCACGTCGATTTTTTTAAACTAACAGAAATCAGTTATTCACCTAATCATATTTTTAGAGGTTGACAATGAGAGAGAGATCAGAAAGAAAGATTCATGCACATAAAGCAGCATAAAACTAGCTAGTATGCTACATTATAGCTTGGAATTGGAACTAATAGCATGCCCAAAATAAGCAAAAACATCTTTATTTGATTGATAAAAATGCTTGAGCTGAGAAGCAATATACCCAGTTGGGCTTTTGTTCCTAAAGTGATGATCATGAATGGATAAAGAATAATCCAGAAATTAGGAAATTTTGATGGTTTTAGCCAAACAAAGAAGGAAGGCACCAGGTCATCATCCCCCAATTGGATTACAGCGTAATTTTGTGTATTATCCCTCTAAAAGCATTAGAAATTGGAGGAAAAAATACTCAAAGAAAAAGAAAAGTGGACAAAAGCAAGCAAGCATAATTGATTGGAATATAGCATCATCTGGACAATTTTATAGGTGTAAAATTTAATGGGATTAGTGTTTGTATTTCTGAATCATAAACGTACACGAATACATAGAAATATAGAATAACTATATACTAAACTACAGACTCATACTAGCTATAGAAGTGTATGTCAATAGGAGTCCTAACACTCCCCCTCAAGCACAGGAAGACGCAGCGACCTGTAGCTTGCCACGAAGAACCGCAAACCGAGGAGCAGGTAGAGGCTTGGTAAGAATATCAGCCAATTGATCTTTGGTGGAGATGAAATTAACCTGTAGCTCGCCTGCAGCCACCTTGTCACGAACAAAATGGTAGTCGATCTCGATGTGCTTCGTGCGAGCATGAAACACGGGATTAGCACACATATACGTAGCCCCAAGATTATCACACCACAACTTCGGAGGAGATACTGGAGGCACACCAAGTTCACGCAGCAAAGAAACAATCTAGGTAACCTCAACACAGACATCGGCAATGGCTTTATATTCAGCTTCAGTGGAGGACCGAGCAACAGTGCGTTGCTTCCGACACACCCAGGACACAAGATTGCACCCCAGAAAAACAGCAAAACCAGATGTGGACTTCGGATCGGTGGGACAACCAGCCCAGTCTGAGTCACAGTAGGCATGAATAACAGAGTTAGAGGACTTACTTAGCAACAGACCCAGATGTGTAGTCCCCTTGACATAGCGAAGAACTCTCTTAAGGTGAGCCCAATTATCCTCAGTGGGAGCATGCATATGCTGACACAACAAGTTAACCGCAAAGGACAGATCCGGACGAGTCACAGTAAGATACTGCAAGGCACCTGCAAGACTCCTGTATCGAGTAGGATCAGCATACGGCTCAGAGGAAGCAGTCGAAGTCCGAGACACCGGGATGGGTGTAGCCAGGGGCTTACAATCAGTCATACCTGCTCGCTTCAGAATGTCAAACATATAGCGCTTCTGAGAAAGCAGAAAACCATCAGCAGTAGAAACAGTCTCAATCTCCAAAAAGAACGAAGGGCCACCAAGATCACGAATCTTGAAGGCCACCGATAGTTTCGAAATAAGCAAGGACACCAACGCAGAATCACTGCCCATAACCAAGATGTCATCAACGTACACAAGCAAGTAAACACGCGACTCCCCCTGAGTATAGATAAACAAAGAGACATCTGTCTTCGAGGCCCGAAACCCCACAGACAAGAGAAAAGCATGCAAACGCGTGAACCACGCACGCGGAGCTTGCTTAAGGCCATATAGAGACCGCTGAAGCAAACAGACATGATCAGGAAACTCGGAATCAGCATAACCAGGCGGTTGACTCATGTAGACAGTTTCCTGCAAAGACCCGTTCAAGAAAGCATTGTGCACATCCAACTGCCGCACAACCCAACCGGAAGACAAAGCTAAAGATAGTAGAATACGAACCGTCGTGGGCTTAACAACGGGCGAAAACGTATCAAAGAAATCCTGGCCCGCAACCTGATTGAAGCCCTTTGCCACCAGCCTGGCCTTATGCCTCTCAATGGAACCATCTGCCTTCCGCTTGGTGCGAAAGACCCACTTACAGCCCACTACATTCATACCCTGACGAACCGGCACTAGCCTCCAAGTCTGATTCTGCAACAAAGCATTAAACTCAGCATCCATGGCCTCCCTCCATTCAGGAAACCGCACCGCCTGAGTATAACAGGTCGGCTCAGGAGGACACACCTCTGCACACAAAGCAACCAACACAGCCCCCTCAGACTGAGCCCGACTACGAGTCATAGGACCATGCTCTCTGGGAGGCAGAGCAGTAGTAGCAACAGTACGGCGACCCCGAGGAACCACCACACGCCGGGTGACAGGAGTTGGCTCCGCCACCGGTCGCACAGTAGAAATAGGCAGTCGAGCAACACCCCAAGGTGGTAACGGAGGATCAACAGGAGCTTGCACATCAGACTTAGCAGCAAAAGGAAAAACATGTTCATCGAAACGAACATGCCTACAAATAAAGACCTTGTTAGTGTTCAAGTCCATACATCTATACCCCCGAAAAGACTCAGGATAACCAAGAAAGACACACGAGGCTGACCGGAAACTCATTTTATGACGATTGTAGGGACGGAGATGAGGGAAAGACAGGCAACCAAAAACACGGAGGAAAGAGTAAGAAGGCGGAGACCGATGCAACATATAGTGAGGACTTTTATGAGATAAGACAGACGTGGGCATGCGATTAATTAAATAGACAGCAGACTCAAAAGCATACTCCCAAAACCGGGATGGAACAGACGCATGAGCAAGAAGAGTGAGACCCGTCTCAACAATATGACGGTGCTTACGCTCAACACGGCCATTCTGCTCGTGCGTGTAAGCACATACACGACTGCCTGTGAAAAATACCAAGTCTAAGAAACTCATAATGAAGCTTCTTATACTCAGCACCAAGGTCAGACTGGATAGATTTAATGCGACAGCCATAAGAGCGTTCGACTAAAGCATGGAATTGCGCAAAAATAGCATATAAATCAGATTTTAAGCGCATAGGATAATACCAAGTAAATCGCGTAAAATCATCAACAAAGATTACGATATAACGGTATCCATTAATAGAAGAAACAGGAGCAGGGCCCCAAATGTCGGTGTATATTAAATCTAAGACATGCGAACTAGAAGACGGAACACTAGATAAGGGGAAACGCGCAGATTTCCCCATCTGACAAGCAGTACATAAAAGAACCTGAACAACTAGAAGAACTAACTAAACTAGACTTCAAAATGTGACTCTGAACACGATGGTGAGGATGACCAAGGCGCCCATGCCACACAGAAGACGACGCCCGAGCGGAAAGAAAAGCAGACGAAAGAGGCACTGGTAATGAATACAGGCCACCCGAACTTCTACCCCGGAGGAGCACCGCTTTGGTGCGGATATCCTTCACAACAAAATACGAGGGGTAAAATTCAAAAAAGACATGATTTTCTGACGCTAATTTTTGAACAGAAAGTAACGAGGCAGATAAACCAGGGACATGCAATACACGCGACATATGAAACGAACGAGACGGAGTAGTAATAGATGTAGAACCAACACTAGAGATAGGCAAGGCCTTACCGTTACCAACCCGAAGGGTGTCAGCGCCAGTGTAGTCCTCAGAAGTAGTGAAACCACGATTATCTGGAGTAGCGTGGTCCGTGGCCCTAGTGTCAGGGAACCAAGTCTGAGCAAAAGACATCCTGGAGTCCGGAGAATCCTGATACACCATATGCGCCTGCGAGCTGTCCGAATAACGACGATAACACGTCAAGGCAGTGTGACCGGGCAGATCACAAATCTGACAGCGAGGGCCCGATCGCGAACCTCCACGGCCGCCACGCCAATCGGACTGCTGCTGCTGCCCGCGACCTCTCTGCTGCCCAAACTGCTGCGAACCAGTCCCGCGCCATTGCTGCGACGGCGACTGCTGCGAGAAACCAGAACCACCGCGCGACGCACCACCGCGCCATTGCTGCGAACCGCGGCGACCACCGCGGCCAAAGCCGTTCCGAGCCACGTGAGTCACCGACGGCGAACTAGCAACCTGCGGGAACTCAGCAGCATGGGCGAACTCCTGAGCACCCAATTGATTGGCCATCTCCTCCAGCGTGAGCGGCACCGACGCGACGAGAGCGAGGCAGCAAACGAGCGGAAGTCTTGCCGCAGACCACGGAAGACATATATTCATCTCATCGTCTGACACAGGGCGTCCAGCAAGAACCAAATCTTCGAGCAGCACCTTCACACGACCTAGATAATCAGCGATGGACGCCTCACCTTGCTACAACGACTGCAATTGACTGAGAGGATGAACCGCGCGAGCCCGAGACGTGGAAGCAAGCGCAAGTTCGATAGCATTCCAGGCAGCCATTGACGTTTGTTTACCAAGAATCAACGGGATGACTTCTTCAGACAACGAAGCTATAATCATCAAGAGTATGGCCTGGTCTTGCTGGAACCACGGCGCATATGCAGGGTTCACGGTCGGAGGCGTGGACGTGGCACCGGCCGGAGAAGGAAGAAACGGGAGCGGTGCCGGAAACGAACCATCAATGTACCCCATAAGGTTCTGACCATGGAGAAAAGGCACCAACTGCGCTCGCCAAAAAAGAAAATTGCGAGAAGTAAGCTTAATGCTTACGTAGTGATGCGCCGAAGACAAAGAGTTCGGCAGTGAAGGGGGCGCCACATCCGAGACCGTCCGGGAAGAGGACGCAGCCGCAGAATCGGCATCAGCCATGGGGAAGAACCTGGCGATTGATACCAGATTAGTGTTTGTATTTCTGAATCATAAACGTACACGAATACATAGAATAACTATATACTAAACTACCGTCAATAGGAGTCCTAACAAATGGTCTTAAGTTTTTCTCAATTGAAACAAATACACCGAAGTGCACCATACTAATTAATATACACTAGCACCCGGAGAAAATCCCAATGGTATTAGAAGAAAGTGTCTTGTACACAATAACACCCTTCATTGCACACTACACCCCACACCCCAATTGCATAATACGAACAAGGAAAGAAATAAGCACAGCAACACACCCCCAACGCCATTCATTTTACAAACGCACAGGGACGGAGCTACAGTTAAAATTTAGATATACATATATGAAAACAGAAAAATTAAATACGGAGTAATAGATCAATTGGAGTGGGTGGTAAACATGTATGTATTGTTAGGATGTTAGGAAAGTACGTGGGTTTGAATCCTCTATACCGCATGATTTATTCGTATAATGTGTTTTCTATTTGAATTATGTTTCATATTTTATTATGAATATTTTTATAAAGTTCTGATGTGTTTTATTTTTATAAGACTGAGAGAATATTACACAATAAATTTTTTAATATAATTAATTTTTAAATCAATCACAACATATTATGTTACTACGGAGTATATAGAAAATATTAGAGTAAAGAAGAAAAGCTCGAATAAGGTGTATAGGAATAGTAGAATAGGAAGCTAAGCAGGTAAATGTGGGGTATGGATGGGGGCAAGAAAACCATCTGAGCTGAAACCTGCAGGCATGCAATGGGAGTGATGAGGATGGAGGCGACTATGCATGGGCTAAGTGGTGGTGCTGCCCACAGCTAGCTAAGCCAAGCCGCCCCTGTACTGTATGGGCTGCGGCGTTGCCTCTCCCGCGTGCTCAGATCAACTGCGCTACCTCTTTAATTTGCTTTTTCTGCCATTTCTCTCTCCCTCTCCCCGACAACCTCTCCTAGGTTTTATAAAACAATTGGTGCCCAGTAACATTAGAACATTGCCTTTTCCATACACTACTCGCAGGCCACCTTTTTCTTCCATTCCCACTCCAGAAACTAAACCTTTTTGCCATACTATACTACTCCTGCGCCACATATATAATGCATGTTTTTAAAAAGAATTGTTTTGTTTGTGGCAGTCATAGGCTGCTGTTGTACTGTACGTGTCTGTGTGCTCAGCTCCCTAAAGCTCCATCCTTCCATGCCAAGCCTGCCTTGAAGTTAGCTACCACATCACTGGTGGGTTTCCAGCTTCAATTCAATTCTTGCTTTTTGCATTATATTTCTGACAATTTTTTATGGGTATTTGGCTTCATGACACTTTTCGAGGCTTAGCTTGTGAGTATAAATTAATTAAATTAAAGTTTCAATTTTTAACATATGCTTCTTAAGTAAATAAAGTTTAATTTCCTTTTTATTGTAGGGAAAAATTGCATTATATTTTTCATCTAAGTCATAGGAAAATGGTAGGATTTGTTCATTTAAGATATAACTGACTTTGCAAATTTCGATCTATAGCTTTTTATAACAGAACATTATAGACGAAATTAGCAACGTCAGTTATAATTTAGGGACAAGAAGTGAGCACGATTTGTTAGAAAAATAACGAAATTTGCAACGTTAATTATAACTTATAGATAAGAAGTGAGTACACCAACAAGTAGTAGCCTAGGCCAGGTACGAATCTTACAATTACCTTATAACTTACGTATGAAAAGTACAAATTTTTCCTTATTTTATATAAGGTCAGTTTGAATATAATTTTGTGGATGAATCAATTCAATTGAAAGAAACTCTATATAAATTTGACAATAATTTGATTTCGTATTAGTTGGAGTGCTATATATAAATATTATGCTGTGAAAAGAATGTATAACTCTATATTGCATAGCATCATCATGCTGCAAAAAATGAAAATGAGAGGAAAGTGGGTAATAATAACATCAATAATTATTTCTTTTTTCAAATTGAACTAATGTAAACATCATTGTATTCAAAAAATGTAAACATCATTGACACCTTTATTTTGTATAGTATAGTATCTAGTATCTCTACTATTATGTGATTACCTAATCTAAGTCTGGTTTGGATCATGCTTGATTATTGTCTACGAAAAAATATGGCCTAAAGCTTTGGTCTACACGGTATACCGCACCTCTACTATTTAATTTGTAGTTTATAGCACCATATATCCCTCAAGATGTAAATTTTTTTCTAACTTATTAGTCATTTAATTTGAAAAATATTTTGCACGTATCGAGTCTAACTCATTATTCAACAACCATAAATACAATTGGTTGCCAATAGTCATTGTTTGTTTTGTCCTATCTCACGTACACCTCTCAGAACATTTTTTTTTTAAACCAACAAATTTACCAATAATTTGTCTTCAAATATTATTACGTTAAAAAAATGATAGCAGTAATCATGGTTGAAAAAATCACTAGGCGCTTCTCGGGCGCTCGGGGAGCGCCTAGCGCCTAGGATGCCTAGGCGCAGGGCCGTTCCATTAGAAATAGGGGCCTGTCTAATAGTTTAACTTGGACCTTCACTATTTTCGTTTCGAGATGCAATTTAATCAAATATAATAGAATAAAAGGAAAAACACAAATATAATAATAAAGAGACAAGAGCATAGGAGAAGAGATTTTTTTAACATTTAGATTTCACTATAGTATACAAAGAGATATCTATTTATAAAAGTAAGAAACATAATCCAAAAAGACCTCTTAAATATAAAGATAGAAGTATAGAAGATCTAGAAAATCTCTATAACTAAGGTAATTGAGTCCAAATCCATATAGACTTCAACTTATTATATTTTTATGACAAAAGTGAAAAAGTAATAGCATTATTTTTTTCTAAATATAATGCATAAAATTCAACAAAGAAAAAAATACATTTCAAAATTTAATTTAAAATTAGCGACATTTCTGTGCATATTTAAATATAAAAATTTATTCATTATAAAATTACTTCTAAAATTTTATTTTCACTTACAACCAATATATAGATTCTAAAAAAAATATTTATCAAGTATAAAAATATTGAACTATACATAAAATACTTTTTTTTTTTTTAAATTAGGCCCTCAAAAATTGGGGGCCCTATGCGGTCGCCCTGGCTCGACATGGCCAGGACCGGCCCTGCCGGCTAGGCGGGGATTAATCGCCGCCTAGGCACCAATGTATTTTTTTATTTTATTTTTTATTTTTTAAAAATTTGTTTAAGTATTTTTAATTTTTTAAAGACTAATAATAATAAATTATATAATACTTTAATAGTTAATACTAAAATATTAAGTATTAACCTAAAAAAATATCTAGAGTTTGTACAACTTATGGTTATTGCGCTCAAAACGATATTGTTTTGAGTGAAATAATTCATTAAAAAAAGAACAATAGATAATTGGTCGACTAGGCGGCCCAGTCGATGCCTAAGAGCTCTAGTCGGGGCCTAGGCGGTCAGCGCCTAAGCGGTGCTTAGGCGGTCGCCTAGCTGCCTAGACCACCATTTAAGGTGATACGCTAGGCGATCGATCAGCGCATAGTGCCTAGACGGAGATTAATCGGCTCCTAGGCGGGATTTTTGCAACACTGGCAATAAGTGTCAAATAGATCATTCAATTGCCCACCAAACTACAATTAAGTCATCGAACTCAAAAAAATGCAATTAGATCCCTGAACAACACAAAACTCATGCAATTCAACCAAAAATGACATGTTTACATGAAAGTATGCTGACGTGGCTAGGGGTGAGAAAAAAATCGGACCGACCAAAAAACGAATCGACCAAATATTTCAGTTTTCGGTTCGATTTCAATTATTAAGGTAAAAAAAAAAAATTCAGTTATTTCATTTTTTTTGGTCGGTTATTGATTTTTCAAGAGAAAACCAAAAACCCGAAGACTAATCCAAAGGAAAAAAAAAAAAAAAAAACTAACCCCATCCCATTTATATTTTACATGTTCATAGTCTATCGCATTAATTTTAATCACTTATTGTATTGCACGATATTGGTTAACCATATAATGTATAAATATAGTTAATTTATATCTCACTAAACTAGTACTATTGTACTTAGGACATTAATTTTAATTGATTATAAATACTATGATATTATTTTTTTCCCCTTAATAATGTATGTAGTCTTTAGCATTAGTCAAATAAATAAAATAAATTTAGCTATTTTACTAAAAAAAATTCGAGTATATTTAACCGACCGAAAGTTGTCGATTTTGGTTATATCGGTTATGAAGGTTGGTCGGTCGGTTATAAAGGTTTGGTTATTTCGATTATTAACTGAAACCAAACGATGCTTACCCCTAGATGTGGCAGTTACCGATTTTTAAAATAAATAATTTATTCAAAAAAAAAAAACAAGAATTGTCGGGCTTCATCTCCATGGCCAGGAGACGAATGTCTCTTTGGCCATGGATCAAACTGGCCACTCAAGTACACACCAAACTGCAATTAGGTCACCGAACTAAAAGAAATTAATTATTTCATTTAAGATTATATTTTAAAAATTATTATAAATATATAATACTACTTCATATATCATTACACCCACAACTTGAATTTGCCCCATTTTCAATTCTTCACATTCCCATAAAAAATGAGGATAAAAATATAGTAAGGATAATGTTTTTTTTTTGGGGGGTACATAATATTGATTGCTTAAGCGCTAGGGAAACAGGACCTAAAATATTACTATAACGAAGAAATCATAATCACCACGCATGGTTTTGTACTACATTTTAACCGCGCACAAGTTAAAGTAGGTATACGAAAAGTCTGTAATCATTATCTAAATGTATGCTTTGAGTAAAATTTATTTTTTGACCATAGTCAATAAATAATTTATAAGGAGATTTTGATAAATCAATTTAAGCTGTATAGTTAATCAATTTATTCAAATTAAGAAAATTAATAAACATTTTTAAAGAGAATTAAACTTGAAAGTTACCAAGTCAACAATCTGATCGAATTTGAAAATTTTTTTAATCATAGGAATGCTAAACTTTTTATTAAATTAGATATAATGTTATTAATACAATAAATGACGCAAACCTCGATTCATTGCTCTCGATAAGCATGCTTCACTTTGACGTAACAATTTTCTAATGTAAATTAATCAGTGATTATCACTAAATTTTGTTTGGTTGGTACTCAATTATTTTTTAAACCCACCTAAATAATTAAATTGGGTACGGTGTACATTCTATTATTTAATAATGAAAATTTGTTTCTTCATTCCCAAATTTTGTACTATTTGATATGATTATGCTAAATGTATAATCTTATATATTTACAGGTTTTTTTTTTACAGGTTATTAATGAATTGAACGGTTTTAGCATGGATTAATAAGATGAAATTAAACAAGATATAAAAATTCAATATACATAACGTTACCCTTTAACTCCATTTATTTTTTTGAAGACAATGCTTTTCTTTCATTAAAATCTGCAGACAGTTAATGAGACTTTAACTAATTAACTTATAAAGAATTATGACACTTATTAGAGTCATGTCAGTAAGGCGTAAGTTTTGATACAAAAAATTGTATACAAATAATGTTCTCATTGTTTTTTTTTCAGGATCAAACGCTTACTACTACGGTAGTTAGTAGCGAAAATGCAATCTTATTCCTTATATTTGCGTAAACGGGGAACGCCAAATTTTGATGACAAGATGTTGAATTCGACACTTCAAGTTGTCGCCCACAATGCAGTATCTGTTCATAACTACTTTTTTTTTTGCACTGAGGCTCGAACCCACCATCTCCCGTATAAAGGGAAGAGTTTGATGTTACTGGACTACAAGATCCTAAGGGACTATATTTCTTTATACTTGTGTAATAATTATTCTAATATATCAATTTAGTAGTTAATGCGCAACTATATTTTCTTATACTTATATACAAGTAACCACGAACACTACATTTGGATAGAAATTAAAGATGCTAAATTGATCTTCTAAACTTCCGCTCAATAATATTCTCAAATTGGTTCAACATTAACATGTTTTCTTAATAATGCTCGAGTAAGTTTACTTTTTCAATTCATACTTGTCATTTACTAATTTCGCTACATATTTTTTACTTTTATGGGTTAAAAAATAGAGACTCCTTTATTTATTTATTATTTATAACTTAATATATTCATCTTGTGATTAATTTTTATTTACCCGGCACTTAAACTTTTGAAACGCGCACTAACCGGAGATAAATAATTTTATAATAATGCACGCTAAAGTTAGCACTTTTTGACAGCGAACGTGCCATGGGTAAAAAACTGGATGGCCTGCCTTAATTAAATAAATAATTAATTAACTTATGATTAGCATGGACTTCATAATAAATATGCTTTTTATGCTCCCGTGCATATGCACTGTGGCCATACATACATACATTCAATGATTCAAACATTAATTTTATTGTGTTTAATGTTAGATTGTATGAACTGCACACAACATTTTCTGTGTGTTTTTTTTTAATTAATTAACCTCGGAATTCTGAATGTTGATGTTGTTAACTAATCAACATTCTAATAATTCGTGTGACACTCAAAAATGCTTGCCTTGAGTTCATTAGCAACAAATTTAGTACTTTG
Organism: Ipomoea trifida; assembly: GCA_003576665.1. Taxonomy (NCBI): domain Eukaryota; kingdom Viridiplantae; phylum Streptophyta; class Magnoliopsida; order Solanales; family Convolvulaceae; genus Ipomoea; species Ipomoea trifida. The sequence goes on from CP025645.1 coordinate 25,078,521, forward strand.
TTCCATTGCTCGAGACCACCATCATATCATTTTCTTTCCTTTTGGTAAATTAACTTTGAGGCTAATACTTTGATTCCCACTGAACAATATTCTCTTGCTGGTATTATATGTTTTTTTTTTAATAACCCGGGTTTTAAGATTTTGTCGGACTATATCTTAGACCCCATGAATCAACTCTTAAGTCCATGAAAAAGTAAACTGAGTTAATCTAGTTTTGAGACTCAATATTAAACTATACACTTATGTGCACAAGGGTTCATCCCAACCCAAATCTCCAATGTTCGTTGCATTGATTGAGCCCCTACTCTACCGCAACAAACAACTCTTAAATGTCTGATCTAATCCACTAGACCCAATACCCTGGATACATTGTATTATATGTTAGATGGATATGATATTATGATGCATAACATTATATCATTACATTTTTTTTTTTGAAAACATATCATTACATTTAAACTTAAAAATTAATTCTACAAATTAAAAAAAAAAACATACAATTAAATACATACATATATGTCAAAAATTAGTGAATTTGTTAACAACCCCACTAAAAAGATGCTTTGGTGTTGTGCTGCTCAACATAGTAATCTTTAACAAAAAGAAAAACTATAGATATGATTATATTATTTTTCATTTTACTAGAAAAAAAATAAAAGAAGGGATATAACGACCTCAAGTAACTATAATCTACTTGTTAATATTGGTGAATTCATCGCAACGATAATTCATGTTTAATTTTTGACCAACAATTTTTAAGCGTGTTAAAGATAAATATCTACTAAATAATGTTGATAAAGTTATATAGGGACAAAAATTATGTTGGTGTAATAATAATGTGAATTGATAACTTGTATATTTTGATTTATTCTTTGTACAATGATAAAACATTTTCAAAGTTATCATCATTCACTTTTTTTTTTTTGAGTACCTACTGAAGCACAAAGAGACCGCAGCGGCTCCATTGAGACTCGAACGCACCTCTCCCACATGGGATGCAACCGGGTGCCACTAAACCACAAGGTCATTGGCTCATCTTTCATTTTTTACTTTTTTCATTTATGTACAAATTTTAATAACAGAATATTCCGTTAACTATTTATTATTCTTAATTTATTCATTACAAACTATTTTCAAACATTTTACACAAGGAAAACTTATAAATTAATATGATATAACTTAATTGCATAACTATTTAATTACTACGGAGTATTTAACAACAACAATAAGCATATTATAATAATGTCACTTTTAACAAACAATAAGTTATGCTTTATTGACATATCAATATCGCATTAAGAAGACTTAACTTATTAAAATATGAAAATTGTTAGGACATCATTTTTATTCTCAATTATAATTATCAATTATAATTATCTACGGTACAGTAATACTTATTTTTATTACTACTTTTATTACAAGTTGAAAATACTTATTTTGACTATATTAAAAATAATTTTTTATACTCCGTATTATATTAATTAGTTAATATTTAAAAATTATAATAAATATTTATTTATTTTAATTTTATGTTAGGCATTAATTTAATTGTGCAATAAGCGCATTATAACTAGTAACATAAGAAATGCAGATTTTCTTTAACAATTTAAAATCTTAATTGGGATAAATACATACGGAGTATGATGCTAAGATGAAGCATTGAAACTTGAAATTTTTTTAGAACGATTTCAAAATAATAATAATAATAATAATAATAATAATAATAATAATAATAATAATAATAATAATAATAATTTTCGACAATAAAAATATCGTCTAAAACGATGTGTACGTTGTTTTCGACAATAGTTGAACTATTCCAATTTCCATAGAGAGCACTTAATTAAATATGATAAATACGATTCTCAAAAAAAAAATGATAAATACGGTCTTAAAAAAAATAATAAATACGGTGTTGACGTGCAAGTGACATACGAATGACGTATAACCCAAATGACTCCCCAATGGCGCGAACGGATGCATGACCGGAAAAATCCCACTTTTCCGCCCCAAAACACATTCCTCCGCCGTGAACCACCACATCTTCACTCCTGACCCACTATCCTCCCAAAGCTCGAATCTTTTCCGTCATCCGACGACGGCATTGTAGCTGCTCTCATAATCGGTGAAACTTTTTTTTTTTTTCATTTATTTTAAATCCTATATTTTTCTTCAGTGCAATTGTGAATGGTTTCCCTCCTGTTTCGTTGTATAATGTCTTGAATTCCAGTGTTTTGGTATGCTAGAAAGAATTGCGCTTTTCATATGCCTATGCAAGGAAAAATATCTAACCTTTGGTGGCGATAGTGACAAGAATGCCATTTTTCTGTGCTTGAATTCATTTTGCTGGAGTCTACGTGTTTGTCTTTATGCTTGTGAGAGGTGGCTATGCTGATTTTTGCTGAAGGGCACAATTGGGAACAGACATGGGGCGGACAGATTACGTGGCAAGAGTGATGATATGGAGGTGGGGCTGGTGGAGTCAGGGAGTTTGAAATAAGGGTTTTGATTTTTAGATGAAAGATTTTTTTTTTTTTTTTTTTTTAAAAAAAAAAAATTGGGGACTTTTGAACTAGAAAGTTCATTGTGAAAATGAGGTTGTTTTGTCATGTTTTGTTGGGGAGAGATATTTCTTTTTGAAAGTGGGCGAGATATTTCTAACAAGTGCAAATGGTTTGTGTATTACTGTTGTGCCATTGTGTGGTTGTGTTTTTATATCTCCTCATCTTCCTTATCTCATACACTGAACTACAATCACTAAACACTTGACTGCAAAATGGCTGCTGCAGCTGCAACGACTGCATCGATATTGTCTGCAACCCGGTCTGCTTCGACTAGTGCTGAAACTCCCTCTGCATCAAACAGATATAGTATGCTTTCCTAATCTTTTGCTTCTTGGTGTTCTAGTCTAGACTATTATTGTGAATGGCGTTGCATCAATTATTCCAATTACAACTAGAGAAGTTCTTATTTATAGCAATTGGATTGGATTTTCTAGCTAATGGAATTGTTCTGCTCTCTATTTTAGCCTAGAAACAAACCTGAATATTTGTAGTTTCAGTTTCCCTTCTCTAGCTTAATTGCATAGAGTTTTGTTGACTTATCATAAATGGTGGATAAATGATCATAATGTATATAAAAATTATGAACTCACCCATATATTTCTTTTTTAAGGAATTTATAGAAGCTTAAGTGTTGACAGGAAAGCCTAATAGCCAGAAGATGCAGGGGTTTGTCAAAGAGAGGAAAGCATTTCATGATGTTGTGCATAATGTCTGACATGAAAAATAAAAATAAAAATAAAAAAATTTGGGCAAGTAAATGTAACTATAATGGTTATTGCTTATGTTACTTGACTTGCTTACTTGTTATGCGGTTTCTATTCTTGTTTTTTTTATTCTTCAGTTTGCTTTTCCTCTTTCTTCCTGTCTTTTGATTTGTTGCTAAGGTCGATATGGCATTTAAGTATCAACCGACCATGGTCTTCACACTTACTTTTGGAAGTTGCGATCTTTTTATTTAAGCCAATATCTTCTCTTGTATAATCAGTAGTAACAGTCTTGCTATGAAACTGATCTTCATTTCAAGTCAGATTTTGTGACTTGAAGATACTATTATAGAGAAAATTAGTGATGGTGTTTCTGGAAATTCATTCTAGCTTAGCACTGGGAAATCTGACTGTTTCAATGATCTGTTACTTCGTATGAGTGAACTAACGCTAATAACTACTCATCTGGGAAAAAAAAGATCATCTCTAGAATTCGTTTTGCCTGATTAGCACATTCAAATGCAGCTACAAGTTTTAGGGGAACTTCATTGAGAAGATATGATTCGATTAAGAGGAGGTTAATTAAGAGTAATGGACGAATCAGTGCTGCTGCTACTGTTGCAACTGCTTCTGTCGAACAAGTTAAAGAGTAAGTCACACTTGTCTTCATCTTTCCTCCGGCTTCTAACAAACAATATGCATCAAGGGAGGCAACCTTAACTTTAATATTCTTGGAATAATTTACAAAATAACCCGGATGCTCCATTCTGCAGATACGCCCTCCCTACATGGGCTCAATTTGACCTGGGCCGAGCTCCAGTTTACTGGAAAACAATGAATGGTCTTCTCCCCAGTTCTGTATGTACACTCCACTCTTTGTTATTAATTCTTTTTCTGATCTTTTATTTTTTGTTTCTTTGAACACTATCTTGAAATTTCCCCTATGCCTTTTAACAGGGAGAGAGATTGAGGATTTTCTATAATCCAGCTGCCAACAAGCTTACTCCCAATGAAGAATTTGGAATTGCCTTCAATGGTATGTAACTTCTTGCAGTTATCATTCCATAGAATATCATGTTTGAATGTATTGATCTGAAGATTTCGACCTAAAGGTTTATTGGTAACTTCTTGAGTCATTTCGTGCAGGAGGATTCAATCAGCCCATCATGTGTGGTGGTGAGCCGAGGGTCATGCTTCAGAAAACACGAGGACAAGCTGATCCTCCTTTATATACAATCCAGATATGTATTCCTAAACACGGTATGCTTCAAATAAACAACTTTATCTGTCCACCGACTGTAGTTTCTTTTTTTCCTTATGGTTAAGCCTTTTATTTGCGTCTTTGTTGATCTACAGCGCATAGTTTGATCTTTTCATTCACAAATGGAACTGAATGGGATGGTCCCTATAGACTCCAATTTCAAGTTCCAAAGCCTTGGCGAAACAAGCCAATTGAATTCTTTACAGAGGTATCAACATTGTAGTAATTTTTTTATTTTCTATTTTTTGAGTGACGAGGGGAACCCTCAACTTAGCCGGCAAAGGACCTCAAGGAGGTAACTCAGGCTAAGTTGCCCATAGTTGACCACCTCAAACCAAGAAGGCTAATAGGCCGTTTCCACTGAGAGTCGAACTTGGAACCTTGTGGTTTCCAAGCCAACAGCCCGACCAACATTGTAATAAACATTGTTACTTTGCTATTCTGTTTACTTGCATAGATCAAAGCAAATAATTCTATGCCACAGGCATTATGGTCTCATTTACACGTTAAAAATCGGTATTTTTAAATCAGGGCCTTGCGGAGGAGTTGAGTAAGGATGGTGCATGCGACAGAGCAATCTTTCCCGACGCAAACACAGTTATCACGACTTGTGCTGTGGTTGGTAACTTGACTATTGAAGGCGTAAGTGAATCCTCACTCTCAGTTTGAATCTTGACAACTTGTAATCTCACTGCTTCTACAGTTCTACTTACAAATGGCAATCCCATCCAATTGCAGGGTGATCGTTGCAATCTCAATCTGGTGCCCGGATGCACCGACCCAAGCTCACCATTATACGATCCACTCGCAAACGTTGACGATGGATCATGCCCACCCTACTCAGACTCCGAGGATTAGATTCAAACATAAGCATTTCATTCCATATATGATCAGAATTACACTTTACAGTTCATGCAGTTTCTCAGTTGCAATTACCAAACAAAGATGGCTGTAAGTATCTTTGGCCCCTGATATCGAGCTTCACAGATCTTATCTGTTTATTATATATGAGTTTATAATGTACATACAAAATGTCAAATATGTTATACATTATGATGTACATCTTTTACGATGGTAAACACGGATTGTTTATCTATAGGCAGTATATAAATTGTTATGCAGCAAATGTAGGCATGCAATACAGAGTAGTTGTGAGTTGGTGCAACCAATCAAGGTTGGTCTGACTTGTGCTTGGGTTTAAGAAATCGCACTATACGTGCTGCTTTCCTATTTGAATGGAAAAAACCATGTTCATAAGAAATGAAATGATGCCACCCAACATTTCTGTAAAAAAATATGTAGTTTGGGTCTAACTTAAAAGCTGTCTGTTTTGAATTGGTGTCTGTTTTTGACACTATTAAAAAACTGAAACTTGGTATAAGGACAATAATGTGTTTAGATCACAAGATTTCAAGTTTAACTCTTAGTGGGAGCGGTCTATTGACCTTTTTGGTTTTGAATAAGTCAGTTATGAAACAATTTAGAGTGGTTTATCTCCTTGTAGTCTTTTACCGGCTATGATCACAAAAACAAGATTTATCCAGTATACACTTTCGGATAATGACTATGGATTTTTCTTGTGATCCAAAAATATAATGGTCTTGTTTGATAACATAGTTAGCTTATCAGTCAATTTTGACTTGTTTGACCACTATTAGTTGTTTGAGTTGGTTAAACAATCAATATGAAGTTTGATTAATTAGCTTTTTTTTGTAACAACTTATTGCTCTAAAATGCTAAAAGTTAAAAAGCTGCTCAAATAGTTTTTCCGAACTTTTAAAAAAAGTCATTTTACATGTAATCAACTATCAGTTAATAATTAATTTACCAAACATATTTCTACAATTAGCTAATTATATCAATTACTCAGACTCACTGACCTAATCAGTTAAGGGTTTAACGCCCCTCATGTGTTTAGTATTGCATATGGATCTTTGTAAAGACTGCTAGAAATGTCAAAATATGCTGCTGGTGTAGAAACTGTAAATGAGCTGCGTCAATCTTTCCACATTCAACCTTGGACTGGCTACATCTAGAATCTGCAATAATTCCACCAACCACGGGTGACATGGGAATTTACATATCACTGTGGGCAAGGAATTTACATATCAAAATATAGTGAATTTTGATTTACCTCTTTGTGGGTCAAAGTTCACGGTTTTAGGATTGATAAAATTGAAAATTTCATTTCATAAAAAAGTAGTGAATCCTTCAACTTTTACTATATTGTTATAACTTACTAGTTTACATCAAAAATTAAAATATCAAAATTTAATGAAATTAAACCTTGAAAAGACAATTAAGAAACGCACAACATAAACAAGAACATAGAATTTTCATTTATCAAGAAATCAAATCCAATTAGAAGTACAAGTTTCTTGGACACGGTCACATGGACCACATGGTCGGTAAATGACATAAAGGGTGGCCAAGAAAGCTACGACAAACAATTCTCTGTACATCTAAACAACTTAAGAAATAGCTTTTTCACTATTTGGGGTGGCTGCCATTAGTTCAACTTTTTACACTCTAAATACTTTCCGGCCAGAGAATCAAACAGCATTCCGGCACCAACCCCGACGCCCAAGTCGATTGTGTAGTGACCCCTTGTGCTCAGCAACCTCACCACCTGCAACACGTTCAGCAAGTCGAACGCCAACGCCATCCCCTGCCTCTGCATTCGTCTCATGTCAAGTGACGCGATAACTGCTGCCGCTACATGCCCCGAGTAAAACAAGAAAAACGACACATTCCCTACCGGAAAATCAGCTCCCGAACCCAAAAAGTCCTGCAAGCACAACCATCAAGCCGTTTAGTAGGCAGAAGAGTTCAAACTTAACAGTAGTAGGCAGAAAAGTTCAAACTTAACAGTAGTAGGCAGAAAAGTTCAAACTTAATTGTCCACCGTTTCTGATGGAATAGTAGCAAGACAATGTCTTTAACATAATCAAGATATGGGGTCTCATCTTTTCTTGAGCTTTAATTACTTAAAGTGACATATACCCATATTAAATTTCTAGTTGTCAATGAAAACCATCATCATAACATGGCACCAGAAAGACATGATTTCACAAACTATAACAATGTATTTAACCAGTACACACATTAATTTAAGAAATGGAAATGTAAATTACTGTCAAAAACCAGACAGGACACAAGACAGTTGTATAAAATGGCTGTGTTCACAGTTGAGCTATGGTCCCCCTACAAGTTGGAGATCATTATATTATATTATATTATAATCATAAATTAATAAATTTTATTTCTTGGAGTGACCAAAAACCAAAAAAACCCATCAAAGCATTCAAAACTCCTCCATAAACATCATATCAATATCCGACAAACAGCTGTGTGGCATGCATCAATTGACATGTCCTATTGTGTACTCTTTCACTTGTGTGACAGTGAAGAACAAACCTAAGACTGAAGAAAAGTGAAAAAGTTGTCATGTGACTCATGTCGACTGTCCTATTTACCTAGGGTATATTTACTTCATGGAGTTAGAGACAAGAATAAGAATGAAATTAAACTCATACAAATTGTTTTGTTGACAAGTTTTAAAAATAAAAATATAGGATTTGATTACTCCTATAATTACAAAACTCATTATCTAATTTAAATTATACTCCGTATATCATTCTATTAATTCATTATCCCTCCTTATTTTATGGCTTCCTTACTCATCATCTTTTCTCACTTCATGGACTTCTTCATTGTCTAATTTTTACATTTTTAAAACCTTTAGTCTGATTATAAGGTAATACCTGACTAAACTATCAATATTGGTAATCATCCTAATTCCAACCTACTACAAAACATGCAAAATACATTCACCAAAATCCATTTCAATTACTAAGTATTATATTCTCATTCTGATTCCCATGTTCGAACTAAACACACATTTCAAGATTAAATCAGAAAAAGGAAGAACCTCAGGCAATGGCAGCTGTGTAACATATCCAAGAATTCCTCTGCATGTGAACATGAACAGTGCTGAAATGGTTGCTCTTGGACGGCCTTCAATCAGAAACGCCCATACTATGTACGCTGATTGCATCGCCACAAACACCTGTACACCACAAACGCCCATAACCTTAATTAACAACCCATACCCTAAAGTACAATTTCTATTAATATACATACAGTACAGATGGAATGTAGATCTAATAAAGTTTTGAGCTTGCATTGATTACCGTATTGAGGCCGGCGAGGAGAGTATTAAGGGCGGGACTGGAAGCGAGAATGCGATTCAGAGGAACGGTGGCGATGAAGCCCAGATCGAAGGGCGGGGAAGTGGAGGGGATCATACGGAGGGTGTATTCAACGCCCATGAAGAACAAGAGGGAGGCGAAGAAGACGCACGGTAAAGGGTGGTGCCTCACCACACCCAATAAGTCCCCCGCTTTCCACGTCATGAAATGAGCGTTCCCCAACCACCCACCGTCCATCGCGGCTACCGGCGAGGATCTCTTCTTCATATTCGAAACGGTGCCGTTGGTGGTGTTCTTGTGTTTGGATTTGACGCCGTTAACTGGGTTTTGGTTGTCGCTGGAAGTGATGGGTTGTCGATTAGCGAGGGTACTGGACGGAGAAGATGAACGGAAATGGGGAGAGCCTCCGTTCATTTTGGGCGGAGATGGAGACGGGCATGGTGGACGTGCGATGGATACGAATGGTTTTTATAAGGGAATTGAATGACGGAGTCTGCGAGGTTGCTTTGGTGAAATTTTGTAGAGATCTCAGTATATTGATGAAGAGAGAGAGAGAGAGAGGAAAATGGTGGGCAATTTAATGCGGAAAAGAGGTAAATAGTACTAGTAGGCAGGACCGCAGGACAGGAGTGTCATTGGAATTTTCCGAATTAAGACAAAACGAATTTCACCAAAAACGCCGCAAAATTACAGTGTACCACGGTCTAAAATAATTAAATGATGTGGTTAAATTTTATGAGTTAGAATAATGTATATTATGAATTAAAATAATATATTTTATGTGTTTGAATAATATACATTATATGTTAGAGTAATGTACTTTATGTGTTAGAATAATACAACTTTTAAGGTAAGATAATGTATCGTATGAGTTAGAATAATGTAGATTATGATTTCGAACAATGTACATTATGAGTTATAAAAACATATGGCAGTAGGCCTTTTGAAAAAAATGACACGAAATGACGTCGTTTTTGGACCATGGTCCACACAATAACTGTTGTATGGCATCATGCTCCACACAACTTTGTAAACTATACTATCAAATAATGTACATTCTTCCCTATAAAGAGAACTCACTTATCACTTGAGCTACCCCATTGGGTTCAAACACGCAATTTATATATAACCTTAATAAATTCATTGTCAGAGTAACCTTAGAGGGTGTTTGGTTGACATGAATTCTAATTCAACTACAATGTAGTTCAATAGAGCTAGAAATTACATGGTATACATCTTTGACGAACCGACATCGTATGTTATATTTAAAAAAATGGAATTACATACAACGTGAAGAACCGAGCTACAATGTCGTATGTTCTATTAAAAAAAATTAGAATGATATACAAATAGGAAAAAAAAAATTTTAAAAAAATTTATTGTTAAATACGATGTACGAACCGACGTCGTATGTTCTAAAATTTTTTATATTACTTAATATATTAGTAATTTGAATTCCTACTTTATTCATACCTTATTCTTTTTCTACCGAGTTACCGTTCTTTCTCCCCCTAATTCCTTCCTTCCAACCAAACACCATGGCGGTGTTTGGTAAATAATCGGCCTATCAGACAATTTTGACTTATTTAACCACTATTAGTTGTTTGGTTAATAAGCTTTTTGTAACTCCAAAATATTAAAATTCAAAAGGCTACTCAAAGTAGCCTTTTCAATTAGCTTTTTGAGAAAAGAAATTATACCAAACAGCTATCAGCTAACAGCTAATCTATTAAACAACATTTTTACAATCAGCTAATATTATTAACTAATTATACCTTCATTCTAACCCAAACAGTTAACCCAATCAGCTAACAAGAATTTACCAAACAGGGCCATGTGAATATTTTTCTTAAGGGAAGTATCAATTATAGAGAGCTTCCCCAGCATCGAGTAGGGATGGTATCGTATATCAAAAATATTACACAACAATTTTGTGAATTTAAAATCTTTTTTAATTCAAGGTGGGATATGACAATTCTCAGACTATCAACAAATTTTATTCCAATATTTGGAAGAGATGAACATGAAGAGTTAAATTTAGGAGGCGAAAGAACATTTTTCTAATAATAATAATAGAGTTAATACCCATTTTAGTCCCTCGACTATAGCGTAATATTTGATTTTGTCCCATCGAATTAAAAGTACCCAATTTAGTCATCTAACTTGTAAAATTATGCTCAATTTTGTCCTCCGTTACAATTTCCATCCACCAGCAGTTATATAGAGGGGCAAAATCGTCATTTTCAATAGTCGAGGGACCATAATGGGTACTTAATAGTCGAGGGACCAAAATGGGTACTTATTATTATTATTATTATTATTATTATTATTATTATTATTATTATTATTATTATATTTAATATTGGGACAATATCTCTTAGTTTAGTTGTGTACATCAACATTAGGGGTGTGTAATCTATTAATCGAACCATTTTAACCGAAGTTTTTAAAACTTTAACCGTTAATCGAGCCGACTTGAAATTGTTTTCGATTAATTGGTTGGTTAACAGATTAACCTAATTTTTTAAAGCAACAATTCTAAATCCTAAAAATAATACCTATTTAGTTAAAAATAGTTAACCGACAATTTCGAACCCATTTAACCGTTAATTGATATTTTAAAAAACCTTTAACCATTAACCAAACCATTGAATCAAGATTTTAAAAAGTTTAGTTAACATTTTAAAAAACCTTTAACCATTAACCGAACCGAACGGTTAACCATTGTTTAACTGAACTTTTTCGGTTGGGTTAATGGATAAATGTTTTTCTTTTTTTTTAAAAAAATTTCGGTTAACGGTTAATTGGGTTTGAATTTGGGTTCGGTTAATGGTTCAAGATTTTCTAAAAACTCAATTAATGATTAATTGGGTTTGAAAGTGTCGGTTAACCGTTTTTAACAGAACTTTTTCAGTTCGGTTAATCGTTAAAGGTTTTTTAAAATTTCGATTAACGGTTAATTGCGTTCAAAATTGTCGGTCAACCGAACGATTAACCGAAATTTTAAACATATATATAACTAAATAAATAAATATATAATATAATATGTAAATCTATAAATTTGTAATGTATTAATTTATGATATTATTTTTGTATATTTTCTTATGGATTTATTACTATATGTATTATTTTAATTGAATTTATTATTATAGGTATTATTTTTAGGATTTAGAACTTTAGGTTTAAAAAGTTCGGTTAATAGACCAATTAATCCCAAAAAAATTTTAATTCGGTTCGGTTAACGGTTAAAGTTTTAAAAACTTTGGTTAAAACGGTTCGATTAATAGATTACACACCCCTAGTGTTGATATATAAAACTAAACTAAGAGACATTGTCCCAATATTAAATATAATAATAATAATAATAATAATAATAATAATAATAATAATAATAATAATAATAATAATAAATACTCATTTTGGTCCCTCAACTATTAAGTACCCATTTTGGTCCCTCGACTATTGAAAATGACGATTTTGCTCCCATTTTTAACGGCTGATGGATGGAAATTGTAACGGATGACCAAATTGAGTATATTTCACAAGTAAGAGGACTAAATTGGGTACTTTTAATTCTATGGGACAAAATCAAGTATTACGCTATAGTCAAGGGACCAAAATGAGTATTAACTCATAATAATACTCTTACTAAAATTTATGAGTTGTGTTAATAATAATAATACTCTTACTAAGAACACAAACACGGAGTATATACATGCCAACGAGGGTAAGGTTTTTTTTTTTTGGTAAATTCACCGGTCTTTTTCCGTCCGAAGTTCTCCCAGAATTCTTCCCCACAAAAAGAGCTCACTTTCCACTTGAACTACTCCATTGGGTTATGATGGTAAGATTGTAATGATAGTAAAAAATATGTTGATATATAATTCACTGTTGCAATAACTTATACATTGCGATTACTATTTCTTATACACTTAGAAATCATCTGATGTTACCATTCTTCTTCTTTTCTTTTTCTTGTTTTTTCCTAAAGTTATTAACACTGTTGAATGCACTAAGCTATACATTACGCTTCATTACTTGTAGCACTTACAAATTCATTCTGATTTTATATTTCATATTTATTCATGAGGTATTGAGTATTTCTATTATGTTAATCTCTTTATGACATCACTATGTTTTTCATTGAATATTTATTTAGTCATGCAATGTTGATAACATAATTAGTATATTTATTGTATGAAAGTCACTTAACTGCCAAAAAAAAAAAAAGTTTAGTCCACATCGTAAATTAGAAAGTCTACATTAAGTTCATAAAGAATTTTTATAATTTTAAGAGTTAAATTTCATTTTTTGTCCTACATTTATAGATGGTAGTCCACACTTTTAGTTCCGTTTTATCAGAACATCCACATTTGACCCTAATATTATTGTGGCATGACCATTTTTGGTCATCGGTCAACAAAATCATTGAAATTTCGTTTAAATACAAAGACGTTTCGATCATTTTTATACAAAGTGAGTTAATCATGCTATATTTTTATGTTTATTTTTTTTGAATTTTTTTTTTTAACTAAAGGCCGAAATGCCTTTGTATTTAACGATATTAAAATTGTTTTGTTGATAGAGGACAAACAATGGTCACAATACAATAATACTAGGACCAAGTGTGGATATTCTGATAAAAATGACTAAAAATGGATTGTCACTTATAAATTTATGACTAAAAATAAAATTAACTCTAATTTTAATTAATTAAAACATATCTTGCAATTTACTTAGTTCGCCTTTTTTTTTTTTTCGAAAAAAAACCCAATAATTTATGATTTAAAACTTAAAAAAAAGA
>CP025645.1:25097604-25118435 GCA_003576665.1 Ipomoea trifida
CTGTTTATAAGATATGAGGCATGCAACACACAATGTCCCCAAAATTTTATAGGAAGTCCAGATTGAAACCTTAAAGCCCTGGCAACATTCAATATATGCTGATGTTTCCTTTCTGCCACTCCATTCTGCTGGGGTGTGTATACACAAGACTTTTGATGAATGATTCCTTTCTCATTAAAGAAATCATTCATTAGGAATTCATTACCATTGTCTGTCCTCACTATCTTGATCTTAGCTGAAAATTGTGTGTTCACATAGTTGTAGAATGTTTGAAATATAGACTTGACTTCTGATTTATTTCACATTAGGTGCAGCCAAGTAAACCTACTATGGTCATCAACAATAGTCAAGAAATAATGTTCCCCTTTAAGGGAAGCCACAGCAAAGGGGCCCCAAACATCCATATGAATAAGATCAAAGCATTGTTCAGTTCTGGAAATGCTAACAGGAAATGAAGATCTCTTATGTTTAGCTAAATGACAGGCATCACACACAAAAGTAGATTGCTTATGAGAAAAACCAGACTTTATTCCATTCAAAAAGGGCATTTTATTTACAGGATAGTGCCCTAGTCTGTTGTGCCACAATTCTGCTGTCAGACTATTACATTGAACACTAACAGCCCTATTTACACCATGTTTTCTCATCTTGACAATGGGAGGTTGACTGATCAGATACAGACCATTCTTTTCCTTAGCAAAACCATCCATTTTCCCAAAGGTTCCCTGAATAGTGCAAGAATCAGTTTTCAGAACTAGTTCACAGTCTGACTGCTTAGTTAACTTGCTGGCAGATACAATATTGAAAGTAAAACTTGGGATATATAACACATTCTGAAGTAATATGTTTTCATTAAGCCTGATTTGTCCCACACAATTGACCTTAACTGCTATATCATTGGGCAACTTAACAGATATCCCTTGAATTTCATGATGAGTTTCAAAACAGTCTAGAGAGCAGGCAATATGATCTGTAGCACCTGAGTCCAATATCCATATTTCATGCATGTTTAGAAAAGCATTCACATAAAGGTTATGAGTAATGTTACCTTCAATGTGAGCTTCTTCAGAATTTTGGAAGTCTGCCTTCATTCCAGAGGTGGTAGCTGTCATAACAGCACTGCTTGAGGCTTGCCCTCCTTTGTTTTGATTCTGTAAAATGGACACCAACCTTTGGAACTGATCTTGGGACAAACCAATATCACCAATCTGATTCACAGAAGCACTTGATGCCTGTTGTGTGTCTTGAAACTGTCTATTCTTGGATTTATATCCTGCAACCCACCCTGGGGGGTAACCATGTTTTTTATAACATTTCTCCACAGTGTGCCCAAGCATACCACAATAGATGCATTTAGGCACATTTTTCCCTGTATTATTAGTGAACTTCTTCTTGTTATTGAAAGCTGCCACAACAGATTCTTCTTCAGCAGACTGACTTTTGCAGCTCTGTGTAGCATTTGCTTGAACATGTTCTGTGCACTTCTGATTAATAGATCCTTTGATCTTTCTTTCAACCTTCAGAGTCATGTTCAGGACCTTCTCCATATCAGGGATAGGATCCATGACTAGGACTCCAGATTTAACAGTTTCAAACTCTTCATTCAAACCTTCCAGAAATCGAATTACATGATCCTCTTCCCTCTCTTTCTTCATTCTGTTCAAGAGAGTGCAAGAGCACCTAGGTGTGCACTCACATAGGAGTAGAGGCCTTAACACATTCAGTTTTTGCCATAAGGCATTGCATCTAGTAAAATACTCATTGACTGTCATGTTTCCTTGAGTATTCTTGAAGATTTCATTCTGTAATTCAGAGATTTTATGAGGATGGGATTGTGAGTACCTCTTGTGAAGTGCTTCCCAAATTTCAGACGCTTTATCAAAGTACATCACGCTGTCCGCGATGTCAGGATGAATAGATCTCAGAATCCACGAAGACACGATCCGATTGCACCTCCTCCATGACGCAAACTTCGGATCATTCTCGCTGGGGCTCGGAATGCTTCCATTGACAAATCCGAACTTATTTTTGACTTCTAGAGCAATTTTCATGGATCTGCTCCATGAAGCGTAGTTGATCTCTGTCAAGGGAGGTGACACAAGGCTAATGTTGGGATTCTCAGCGATGTGTACGAAAAAGGGATCATCGAACTCATCATTTCGCTGATTTGCTGAAGCCTGATTCGATGAAGTTCCTGCTTGGTTTCCACGGTCGTCTGCTTCCATAACTACCGCCGCCGAGTAGCTCCGGTAGCGCTCTGATACCATGATGGACTGACTCACATGGAGGTGAGAAGGAGAAGCAGAGGTGAAAGAGAAGAGAAAGCTTGAAGAAATGAAAAGGATAATCGTGAACTGCATTAACAGAAAGGAAACAGCAATGTTATATACACAGCAGCTGGCAGTTATAACTGCCAGACTTGTAGTAAAAGACAAGAAAACCCCTAGAGCTCTCTTAAGCTAATACACTGAAGACTTGATCACTTCATCACAAACACGGCCTTTTTCCATGCAACGGTGAAAGACCGTATTCGTAGACAACGAATTAATGGAGTGAGGAATTCTGCTGGAAACATCATCACGGATCAACAAGAAATGCAGAATGAAGCCGTAGAATATTTCTCGAATTTATATCGAGAAGAAGATTGCTCAGAAATTAATAATCTTCTTGAATTTATCCCACCCCTCCTTTCAACGGATGATAACTTAATTCTCAGCTCAGTTGTCTCTCTCGAGGAGGTAAAAAATGCTATTTGGAATTTAGACCCAGACAGCTCGGCTGGACCGGACGGTTTCCCTGGCTCCTTCTTTCGTCACTGTTGGGACCTCATTAAATCAGACATTCATGTAGCAGTGCTTGAATTTTTTGCAGGAGTACCAATCCCCCAAGCTATTGCTAGTGCACAGATTGTGCTTATACCGAAGAAACCAAATCCAGAAATCTTCGGGGACTATCGACCAATCTCTCTGTGCACCTTTGTTAGCAAAATTTTTACTCGCATCATTGCAACCAGGTTGAGAAACATCCTTCCTAAATTAATCTCTCAAGAACAAGCCGGCTTTGTAAAAGGAAGATCAATCCAAGACAACATACTTCTTGCCATGGAACTTATTCAATCAATAGACAAGAGGTGTCGAGGTTGCAATGTGGCCATCAAATTAGACATGATGAAAGCATTCGACCGTGTAGCGTGGCCTTTCCTGCGGGCATTACTTCTGATGTTTGGTTTCTCGGTGACCTTTGTCAATTTGATTATGAACAATCTGGCTGCCACAAAATTCTCAATTCTTGTCAATGGCGTGAGTAGCGGCTTCTTCCAACCCACCAGAGGGGTTAAACAAGGAGACCCACTTTCACCTTTGCTATTCATCTTAGCTTCAGAAGGTTTATCAAGAGCCTTAATCAGGAAAGTTGGAATTGGTGCCATTTATCCATATAGGAATTCTTCTCTTGCTTGCCCGGTTATAACCCATCTAGCCTTTGCAGATGACATTCTTATCTTTGTGAATGGTAGCAGAAAATCTTTGCAGAACCTTAAGGCTGTCCTCCAAGGATATGAGCAAGCTTCAGGTCAGAAGATCAACCTTTCCAAGAGTTTTTACATTACATCAAAACATGCTTCATCAGCAAGAATTGGAACCATTTCTCGCGAGCTGGGGATGCAACGCTCATTTACTCCCTTCAAATACCTGGGTATTAATTTGTTTAAGGGAAGAAATAGATGCATTTACTATCAATATATTCTAGATGGGATTGATAAGAGGTTACTAGGCTGGCAAAGAAAACTCCTCTCCCCTGGTGGCAGAATCATTCTTATCAAACATGTCCTTTCAACCATCCCGCTCTTTTCCCTGGCTACTATTCAACTCCCCAAAGGAGTTATCCACTCAATTGAACAATGGCTATCAAATTTTTTCTGGGGTTCTTATAATGGTCACAACAAAAAACACTGGTCTTCCTGGTTAAAACTATGTTTCCCAGAGAAGGAAGGAGGCCTAGGTTTTAGATCATTAACAGCCGTGCAGTCAACATTCGCTGCCAAGCTCTGGTTCTCATACCGCCAAGGTGGCACAATCTAGAGTGATTACATGAGAATCAAGCACCCAAATCCTGACTTTCCATCGAAACTCACTGATTCAATAACTTGGAGAAGAATGAAAACCGTTGCCTCCATTGTTGATGACAACGCCACTGTTATAGCAGGTGAATTAATATGGAAGCCTTCTTCCACTGGAGCTTTCACCTTCGCCACAACATACCACTCTTTTCAACCAACAAGGTGCGTCACCTTTACATTTTCTAATATCTGGTCGAAACCCTTCCCCATTAAAATCTCTGTTTTCCTTTGGAAGTTGCTCCAACGCTTCCTCCCTTTCCCGGATTGTGTTCAAAAATTTGGATTCCAACTTCCATCAGTTTGCCCGTTCTGTTGGAAAGCCAGTGCTTCTCTTGAACACTGTCTATGGAATTGTCCATGCGCTATGGGAATCTGGCACTTCTTTGCTGACCTTATGGATATCAATCTCAATCTTGCCACCTCGGTGCGATCAGCTTGCCAAGTTTGGTGGCTGACGATCTCTTCTGCACGAAACAATGACAGCATGGGTAATGTTTTGGCCGACCTCCGAAGAATTCTGCCTGGGTTCATACTATGGAACTTATGGAAACATTACAACAGCTTAATCCACGAAGGAGGTTCTTTTTCTCATAATTACCTGGTCAAGGAAGTGAAGCGAGATATCTTCACTCTGTCTGTTGCCCATCCCTTTCGCTCAGGAAAGCTCGCTGATCACAAATTTATCAATGATGGACTGATTGCTTCTCTAGTCGTCCCAAGACCAACAAAAACAATCTGGATCAAATGGCATAGCCCACCGTCTGGCCGTCTGAAACTCAACTCGGACGCATCCTTCACCCCTGATTCAAGTGGTGGTGGAGCGATACTCCGTAACACAAGCGGTAATCTTGTTGCTGCTTTATCTTTCCCTCTCACGGCCTCTTGTGCTTTAGAAGCAGAAGCTCTTGCTCTTGTTCATGCCATGACGTGGTGTGACCTGGCTGCCCGGAAGCCGACTTTCATTGAAGTGGACTCTATGGTTCTTGTCAACCTCATCCTCAACATCAAAGCTACTGTCCCATGGAAGATTAAGCAAACTATTCTCACCATTCGTCTTCTGCTCTCAAACTGGTCTGCCTCAATTACTCATTCTTATCGTGAAGCCAACATGGTAGCAGATGCCTTAGCATCAATGGGTTGTTCTCTCACTTCCCCTTCCCTTTATTTAAGTTTCAATTCCCTACCACTATCTGTTTCTGATTGTCTGTTATTGGACTCGCGGGGCTTTTCTTCCCCCAGACGTTTTTATTCAATAAATTAATTTTATTTCGGAAAAAAAAAAAAAAAACATCCTAAGAACATATTAAACATAGTGATATGACGACCACTTCTCAAATGCTCAAAAAAAAAAAAGCATGACACAAGAAGTTTGTCAAACTTACTTCTTATTTTTGAATTATTTTATTTACATACTTTAAGATTAAATGATCATATAAAATTGCAATTTTTGAATTATGAATTGGTTTCAACTCAACTAACCATCATTATTCTATGGACCATGGTACACATATTTTTGTGAACCATAAATAAAAGATACATTTTTAATATACTAAAAATATATTATTTATATGCGTAAATTAAAGTACATTATTTGAAAGTAAATAATTTTTTATGTATTACCAAATAATGTACCTTCAATACACAAATAACGTACGTTTAGTGTATTAGGCTGCCTCCATCCCTGCTAATATGGGATTGGCAATATGATGTGGCAAATGCCACATCATTTATTTATTATTTCTTTAGTGTACAGAATTTACGAATTTGCATCTTTTGCAATTTTGCAAATCGTGTACAAAAGTTGTTGCAGCAATTGTTGCGGAAGCTTTAGTACTTTTTTTTATTTTTTATTTTTTATGTACTTTATTTTGTTTTGTTTTCTTATTTTATTTATACATTTATTAATGTTTTAAAATTTAGAGTGATGTGATACTAGGTCCACTTGAAAAAATAAATTGAATTTGCAGGAATATAATGTGAATAATAAATGATTTGCAAATTGCGTGACATGAAAGTGAGACTCGTTTTTGGGAGAAAGAGAGATTTTTAGGAATAAGGTCCGTCTTAAAAATATATATTGCATTCAAGGTCCACACAGCTATGTAGACTATGGTCCACACAATAATTTGCTAACCCAATAAGGCAATAATTAATCTCATTGAACTCTAGTTTAATTTGGGCAACCCTAATTTGCTAACCCATAAGGAAATAATTAATCTCATTGAAGTCTAGTTTAATTTGGGCAACCCAACAAGAAGTCCAAACAAAACATATAAAGGAACAAATTAATCAAATTTGGTCCTTAACTTACTAAAGCAAAATTACCAAGGTCCGGATTTAACGGATGTTTAACGCAAATAACGAGTCCAAATTGGTTAAAATTTCAAAGTCGAGGGACTTAATTGGGCACGAAAAATTGTCGAGGACCAAATTGGTAATTTCGCAATAGTCGAGGGACCATTTTGGTAATAAACTCAATTATATATTTCAACTCTTCTTTAGTAAAGAATGTATAATATATATTTCAACCACTTAAAGACTTGATTTTCTTAATTACAGGTTAAAAGTAGAGGATCCATTTATTATATCAAAACAAATATAGAAAACGTGAAGTATATGGTTAGTTCTCAAGAAATATATTGAAGAAGAAACACATTGAAACAATGATAAACTAACCTGAAAACGTTCAGCACCAAGATAGCTTTATAACATCCGAATCAAAGATGCACCCTTCCTATAATTGATTGCATAAAAAATTTCATCAATTGTTTTTTTTTTAATACTACTAACTCTATTACAATGCAGTATCTGTTCATAACTACTTTCTCAACCTATTGAAGTACAAGAGTCAATATTGACTCCACTGAGGCTCGAACCCACCACCTCCCGTATAAAGGGAAGGGTTTGATGCCACTGGACTACAAGGTCCTTGGCAATTTCATCAATTGTTAGGAATAAAATTTTGTCCCCTATTTATATTATTTCGTGTATGAGTCAATTTAACTAAGTCCAGAAAAATTAATTCAAGAAGAGGTGAACGCCGGTATTGAAAATATAAAGATAAGGAAGAAAAAGATTATGCTACGGTTTCACGGTTATTATGCTAAGCCAAGGAATATTAAATTGAGCTAAGGTCACAATTTAATATATTGAATGGAAGTTCTAATCTCAAAGAAGACAAATTAATAAGAAGAGGTCACACTATTTGGAAGAGGTGACACTGTGTATTGAAAAGTATATCGAGGAGGTTATGCTATTGGAAGACGTCACACTATATGTATTGAAAAGAAGAGGAGGTCACAATATTGGAAGAGGTCATGCTATAAATTGAAAAGAAGAGGAGGTCATGTTATTTATTAAGGAAGAAAATCTACTATTTATCAAAAGGAAGATGTCACGCTTTTTGAGCAAATTATACTGTGGACCATGGTCCACAATGCATTATGGACCATGGCCATGGCTGATACTGCAGTTGCGCATGCAGAACAGAGGCCGTTCATCCGTTCAACACAACTGTAGTATTAGTTCAACACAACTGCAGTTCTAGACGGATGAAACGATTTTTGTTTCGCGCAACTGCAGTTCCCTTTCAACACAACTGCAATATCAGTACAACACAATTGCAGTATTAGTTCAACACAACTGCAGTATCAGCCATAATCATGGTCCACAATACAATGGTCCACGGTATAACGACTGCGCTTTTTGTGAGGAGAAAGCCACAGTCTTGTTCTAGAAGAAAAAGCCATGCACGGTTTTGAAATGGAAGAAAAGTCACAATTTTTGCAAGAGAAGATTAACAAAAGTTTTTTATTATTTAAGACAAGGTTTCCATAATAAAGCCAAGGTCTTAATCAATGAGCTTAGTCTCTTTTGATCTTGAGCCACGGTCGAAAGAAGTAACAGATTTATTTTCCAAGAAGCTCAGGCGTGATCAAATGAACTCAAATGAAGAAATTATAAGATGAAAATTGAAGAGACAATGAAGCTGATCAACTGTGAATTTTTAGAAGACTGTTGGAGGCAGCCATAATTCACCTCCAATCTACACCCTCAGCTACACTAAAAGAGAACCTTATCAATGGGTTATTTCATGATTTTTGAGGGGTTTTTGTAAGTGTGGTTAGGAAATAGAAAGTAGGGGAGAAGAAAAAAATAAAATAAATATGATTGAAAAAAAATTTAAAACCAACCGGGCGCTGGGCGCGAAACGCACACAACATTGATGGATCTCTCCTGGCAGTGTATTGTTCCATGAACTTCATTTGCAGAGGAACTTCAACTTCATTTACTCTCTTTCCTCTTATATCTCTCCTGCCAACTAGGACTCTTCCCTGACATAAACTCCTTAATATTCACTGGTGTCCATGCTCTAGGCTCTCTTCACTATTTTCAAGGAAGATAACTTATCAAATAAAGAAAAATCTTACATGGTCAAAAAATATTATCCTGACATCTAATCAAGCAAAGCTAAATTTCAACACATAAAATCACTGCAATCAGATCAAAGTTCAAATTTTGAATTTGAAATTGTTTATCTCCACCAACAGACAATTTCAAAACTACAATTATAAAAGGAGATGAAAATGTGAAGGAAGAAGTTACAAAGTTTTACAAGTCCTATAAGAGCATTACTTATATGTTGCAAAAATCCCAAGTAAGCACCAATTAATCGGCACATAGGTGTTAGGCGCTGGACGGCCACCTAGCGTATCACCATAATTGGTGATCTAGGCAGCTGACCGGCTAGGCGGCCGACTACATCGCCTAAGCGTCGCCTAGGCGCTGACCGACTAGGCCGCCTAGGCACTGACTAGGTCGCCTAGTCGGCAGATTAGCTATTGTTCACTTCTTTTTTTAAATGGGTTATTTCACTATAAAAAAACATCATTTTGAGAGAAATAACCCTAAAATTTTCAAACTCTAGATGTTCTTTAGATTAATATTTAATATTTTAGTATTAAGTATTAAAGTATTAAATAGTTTATAATTCTCAAGTCTTAAAAATTTTAAAAATTTAGAAAAATTTTTAAAAAATAAAAAATAAAATAAAAAGATACACGAAAGGCGCCGATTAATCCGTGCCTAATCGCCTCCGAAGCGCCCGATGAGTGGTTAGCGATTTTTTCAACTATGAATTTACACAAGAGAAAAAGGGCAAGTAGAAAGTTTCAAAATTCCTTCTCACATTCTTCATCTACAAAAGAGACTTATTAGCAGTACTCATTGAGAAATTCTCCAGAAGTCTCCAAGTTGGAAGAAATAATAAAATATTATTTTTACAACAAGTGATGTCTCTACCGTGGATAGATAGAGGATAGTAGCACAGAGTTGTGAAATCCTGTTCTTAGTGTGGGCTTTGTGATCAAAGCACCAAGGTTGTGAGATTGGTGCTGGCTTTGTGATCAAGGCATGCGATCTTGAAGTGGGCGTGGTTAGTGTTGACTTCGTGATCCAGGCACTAGATCACTAATTCATTGTATCTTGTACAAGAGTGGTGGATATATGAATTCATCCTATAGATAGGAGTAGGGTGGAGTAGAAGGATTACATCAATTTCAAACCACTATAATTATATTATTGTGTTCTTTACTACTTTCATTTATTTACTCCTTGCATGCACATTCGCACGTGAAATACAGACCACTCAATCACCACACAAATATTTATTCATTTCGTTGTGCACAAGACACTGTTAAAATTATCAAGTGTTTTAATCTCTAGCTACTGTCTAACAAGTTCGAATTATTTCAAATTATTTATAAAAGTCTATTCACCCCTCTAGACTTTCATCCTACTTTTTCGGGACCAGCATATATACATATATAAAGTACACACCAAATACAAACTGCCCACTACTATTTGCTTGATTGTTATTTTACTCCACACACGACAAATACTCTCGAAACGGGAACAATGACAACTAATCTAAGAACAAATCCAATTTCAAAGGAATTGAAGTATTTAACTACTGTTAAGAAGGTAAGGCTTACTTGGTTGGAGAGTATAAGCGCATTACCAATACCACTCGTAGAGTATGTACGAATTATATTAGCCATACCAATGGCTTGTCAGGGAGAGTTGATGGAGAACGACAAACTCGTGTAAAGGCTACTGATGAATGGCGCTTCCTTCTTCCATTCCGTCTTCGTTCTTCCTTCATAAAGTTAGGGTTACAAGTTTTCAAATTGAAATTTCTCCTTTTGCATTAATTTGGAAAAACAATTTTGGAATGATGGATTGATTGACAAAAATTAAATATTTGTGGGCTGAACTAGACAAATTAAAATTTGAATAATTTGAACTGAAATTGAAAACTTTTAAACTCATGGACCGAAATTAAAAATATCTAATAATCATTTTTATCTTCAACATACATTTATATGCCATCAATAGTTACCAATCATAGTTGGGAATTTGGAGCACAAAAACTTCTAATAAGTATTAAACTTATAATTAATTAATAACAATTACAAGTAAGTACACTTTAGTAAACAAGATACAATATTTCTTGAATTATAAGTTAGAAAAAAAGAAACAGAAATACAATAAAATTACATATAGTGCAAATTGAGCAGGGATGAATTCAAGCTTAATCAATAATACTCCGATCCATAAACAACTACAACTATATATATACAACTTGCGTAAATTTGAAGGCATTTTAATTTAATTTCACACCACTTGAGTTGCCCCAATGGCAGTCTTCCCGAATTGCGTAGCCTCGTAATCCGGCGAGTATCCATGCCTGGTCGCGTCGTAAACCTCTCCGTCGCCCCACAAAGCATACGCCTCCTCCCCGTGGACGGCGTCGTCTCCGATCTTCAGTTGCTCTTCCGACATCCTCAGGGGAATTATGAGGCTTATCACCACGCATATGATGGAGGTGACCACGATGTTCCACCCAATGACGAAACCGCCGCCCACTATTTGTTTCAGGAACTGGACCCCGCCGGAGCCGCGGTAGAAGCCGCCTCGCGAGTTTGTGACCGGGAGGAAGAGATTGCAGAGAACCGGCTCGGCAAATAGGCCTGTGAGACAGCCGCCCAGTAGGCCGGCGACGGCGTGGGTGTGGAAGACGCCCAGCGTGTCGTCGATTTTTTGGAGTAAGGTCCATCGCTTGTGGATGATCATCATCGTGAACCAGGGTATGCTTCCGGAGAGAACTCCCATCAGTATGGCTGCCCATCCTTGTACCAGACCTGTTTAATTTGAGGTAAGTTACTAGTTCGAACTTGATTTACACTTGTTCCATGGTTCAAAGTTAAACTAATAGAAAATACTAATGTTAGGGATATAACAATGTGAAGCGTTTCTCAGGCTCTTGCGCTAGAGAAAGCATATAAGTTATACAATTCATTCAAACTTCGGAGTATTGTATATAGTCGTTTTTCAACTTGAAACAATGACTATTTACAAGCTTTTCCACCCTTCATTTTTCAATTTAAATGGGACTATTTGATAATCAATCTTACATTCAACTATTATCCATTTTGAATATACCGTATATTACTACCTCCGTCCCATTTAGGGATGGCAATGTGCCCCATCCCCGCCGGGGATCTCGTTCCCGTTTGAAACGGGGGCGAAAACGGGAAAAATTTTCGGGGATCGGAGACGGGGATGGGGAATTTTTCAATTCTCCGCAGGGGACGGGGATGGGATACCCCTCCCCGCCCTGTCCCGTCCCCGAATAATATATATAATTAATTTTTTTTTTAAATATATATATATATATATATATATATATATATATATATATATATTAACATTTTAAAATTAAAATTACACTAATTTAAGATGTTGACTAAAAATTGACCGGGTTTCCCGTTCCGTCTAATTTCCCGCGGGGACGGGGATGAGGATTATTTTCCATTCCCCGCCCCGTTGTCATCCCTAGTCCCATTTTAGGGGTCTGGAGGCTTGACTGAAGTTATTTTTAATTCAATTTTTTCATAATATTAAGTTTAGTATTAATATACAAAATTTATATATATATAGAAACTACACTAAAAGTATTATTAAACACAACAATTCAAATTTAAAAATGAGTAAAAATTAATAAAGAAAATAACTCAAATCGATAGTTTAAGTAGGACAGGTAAAATGGGACAGATGAGTATCTTTTTATCTCATTACTAAAAATTAAATCCATTCCGACCTGACTCAAATCCATAGTGAACCCTACACATATTTAACCACTTAAAATGTGCTATTTTTTCAACAAATAATATACATACCTGCACCAGGAGTGATGCAAACAAGGCCAGTGATCATTCCCTGAACGGCTCCGATGACGGATGGCTTGTTGAAGAAAATGACGTCGAGACAAGTCCAGACAAGGAGGCTGGTGGCGGCGCAGATGTTGGTGTTGAGGACAGCCATGGAGGAGTCGATGTTAGCACTGTAAGGGTCGCCGCCGTTGAAGCCGGCCCACCCCATCCATAGCAGCCCTGCACCGGCCAACATCAGCAGCACGTTGTTTGGTGGAAACCTCTCCCTGTCGTTCTTCGATCTTGGCCCCACCTACCATCAAACGTACAATTTCTTTCATTCAATACTTATATGTTAACCGTACCAAAGTTGATAATTAAGGAAACAGGATCAAGTTTATTGCCAATGCTCTGCTCTGGGATAAACTTGCTTTAATCTCTACCCTCTGCTCTGCACATCCCTTCTATGTTTTTAGTTTTTAGTTTTTAGTTATCTATTATTTATTGTCCCAAATGATATAGTAGTGACTAGTGAGCTCAACTAATTAGGTGCTGCCAACATACAATTTAGGCAGTGAATCGCAACAAGGTGCTTGGCTCGTAGCCCTAAATTACTGTTGCGAACAACAATTCTTTTGCTGATTGTTTGCAGTAATATATTTAGTTTAATTATTTTATTACTCGTAATCATTATATTTTTAATTTTTTTAAAAAAATTATGTAACAAGTAAGTATATTTTTAAATATCACATTTAAACAATTTTTTACTATAATTTTTTTATTCAATATTTTTTGAATTTTTATATGAAAAAGTTTTTCTTGTAAGTGCTTAGTAATAGTGTATATGTAATTCCATCCTCTAACTATGAATAAAAATAATGAATTTAAGAATGTTGGTGCAGAGGAAAAAGATATGGAATGAGAGTTTTACTATATATTAAAACATTTGAAAGAAAATTATAAATAATAAAAATTATTGAAGGTTTGTAAAGATGTATCTAATTTAAAATTTTAATGGCTTTTGTAGACTTTTTAAAATTAAAAAATTCATAAAAATTAATAAAAAGTATTTAAATATTCTTAATATTTACTTTGATAGACTCTTATAAAGTTAATTAACGAAAGTTTAGAGAGACTTTACGAAAGTCTATCATTTTAAATTAGAACTCTACAAAAGTCATGATTGAATACAACACTAATAATTTAGTCATGATTTGATTTGGTCACTTACATACTTAAATTTAAAGAACAAAGCTATATTTCTCAAATTATTTACACTAAATATTTATCCCAAAATTATATAGCTTACATTTAATTTGAGAAAGTATTTAGTACAAAGAATTTGAAAAAAAATAGTATTACCCTTTAAAATTTTAACCATAACATAATTAGATCATTATTTTTATTTGACCATATATTTCTTCACCCACACACCAAAATTAATCCAATTCGTGTCG
Organism: Ipomoea trifida; assembly: GCA_003576665.1. Classification (NCBI taxonomy): domain Eukaryota; kingdom Viridiplantae; phylum Streptophyta; class Magnoliopsida; order Solanales; family Convolvulaceae; genus Ipomoea; species Ipomoea trifida. The sequence goes on from CP025645.1 coordinate 25,111,392, forward strand.
ACTAAAACCTCAAGGATTGCAAAGTATTCTCTTATGGGTTTTAAGGTAATTATATTTTTAAGACTCTAACCCAAGACGTCTGATCTTGTTAATGCGGAAATAGATCTGCTACATCTCATTCACACTCCTAGCGTAAATTATATCGTGGACCAAGGTCTACCATGTGCATTATATTGTTGACCTTGGTGCAAATTATGTATTATAGTTAACATATTGTCTACCTTTAAGTTTTTTTATCGACCGTTCACATATTACGAGTAGTAGGTAAATAAATTGAAAGTACATAATATGTTAGTTGTGAATAATAATTTGGAGCAAGTTCCACAATGTGCATGGTGAACCCTTATCCATGGTAAAACGATTGCACTTCTATGGTTATTAGATTTTTTTTAAGATACAGCTAAAAAAAATTAAGAGTGACTCTCGTATGAGATCCGTGAGACGGATCGTGCCAATATGAAAATGTAATACTTATAACGAAAAATGTAATACAAATCAGGGATAAATTCTTTGTTACTTATAAGGGAAAGTGTAATATAGTACTTTTGAAAAAAAAAATGTAATACTATTACATTTTGATTTAAAAGTATTACATTTTCCTTAAGTATTACACTTTCTCTTATAAGTACCAACTACTTTATTCCTAATTAGTATTACACTTTTCAGTATTAGTATTACATTTTTATTTTGACTCGACCCGTCTCACGGGTCTCACATAATTTTTTGCCAAAAATTAAAGTTGAAAGAAAAATAGTCCAATAAGCCCTCCAACTTTACACAAAAGTGTAATTAAACTTTCCAACTATTAAAATCGATCAAATAAGCCTAATTTACCGGTAACCAACACGTTTCCGATAAATATGACATCGTTGACCACCACAAGCAGCTTGTTGACCAACGTCGATTGCCGTTGACCGCCATCGCTGAAAAACAAATTACGACCAACGACTGAACGGTCGCCGGTCGCAAGGCCTCTCTGGTAATATAATGGAAAAGGCGACCATCTGGGTCGCTAGAGAAGGCGACTGTGGTCACCTTTTCATGTTGAAAAGGTGACCATCTAGGTTGCTTTCAATGGCAACCATTAGCCGTCTTTTGAGAAGGCGATCGCGCAACCACGATTGCCTTCTCAACGTGAGAAGGCAACCCAATGGTCACCTTCTCACGTTGAGAAGGTAAGCGACCGATGACTGTTCGAAGTCGCCAATGGCCGATATTAATACTCTGAGCATCGCTGGAATAGGTTGGATTATCGTTGGAATCTAGTGACCTGCTATTATATGTCACTAATAGGATTTTGGGTTCCAATGCATCAAAATACCATGTTTATTGATTTAATTGCGCATTTTAAAAATTTAGAGATCAATTGACTTTTCGAGTAAAGTTTATGTGCTTATTTGACCCTTTTGCTAAGATTGAATTATGTTGATATACGATAAACAATTTACCCAACTTAATCATTGTCATTATTATTATTATTATTATTATTATTATTATTATTATTATTATTATTATTATTATTATTATTATTATTATTATTATTATTGTTATTGTTATTGTTATTGTTATTATTTGTGTAGCTTAGCTTGATTGCGACTTCACAAAATTCCAGCTGGTTGCTCCAGTTAGAAGTTTCGAACCAGTAGTCAAACAAATAAAAATATCATAATTAGATTATTATTTTTATATGATCACATATTTCTTCAGTCAAATACCCTAAAATCTTAGACACAAAAATTAATTCAATCCGTGTTGAGTAAGATCTTGAGAATGACGAAGCATTCCCTTGTAGATTTTAAGGTAATTATTTTTTCAAGGCTCTAACCAAAGATCTCTGGTCAATGTTGAAATAAATCTGCTACATCTCATTCACACTTTTATCACAAATTATATCGTGGATCAGGGTCTATTATGTGCATTATATTATTATTAACCTTGGTCTAGATCATGTATTATAGTTAGCATATTGTCTACCTTCAGCTTATTTATCAATCGTTTACATATTATGAGCAGTAGCCAATAGGTAAATAAACTAAAGAAGTAAAGGTACTAACATGTTAGCTATGAATAATAATTTGGATCATGATCCACGATGGATATGGTGAACCTTGTTCCAAGGTAAAATGATTGCACTTCAGTCGGTATTAGATTTTTTTATTTATTTTTTTTGGTATTAGATTTTTTCTTTTAAAGATACAACTAAGAAAATTAAGAGTAACTCTCCTGTGATTCCATCTCACATCTTCTTATTTGTGAGATGTGTCGGACCAATATGAAAATGTAATACTTATACTGGAAAGTATAATACTAACCAGAAATAAAATATTTATTTTTTATATGACATACTAGTTTTTTTACGCGCATTGCGCGAATGAGACAATGCACAATGTTTATTATTAAATCCTCCCTAAGTAGTTAATATGATTGGATTCAAACTATTCTTTTTTAATTTTTTTTTCATGTTATTAACATAATACTTGGTAAATAAATATATAACATTATTTTTTAGTATAACTTTGATATTTAATTACAAGATAGTGTAAAAAGAAAAGGAATGAACAATGTAGTGAATATAATTAATTAATAAATTTGAAGGTAAAGAATCTTTGCATTGTAGAAAATATAGAGAATATAACTAATGGAATTATATCTCTTTTTAAATTTTTTGATAATGGATATTTGTTTTTGAATAAAGGCATTGTAGACATCGAATTATAAATTAAAGAAATGCATATGTATTATTTTTTTGTTGAAATTTTTTGATAATGAATATTTGTTTTTTAATAAAGGCATTGTAGACATCGAATTATAAATTAAAGAAACACATACGTATTATTTTTTGTTGTAACTACTAATTTATTTAATTTAATAAGATTAATAGAGTGGGTACTTACTTTTGAATAATATATACTCTTACATATTCGTAGTATATATGTTCAATAATTATGCCAACTTTGATGGGAATGAACGAACCTAAAACCTTAATTATAGAAATTAATGTGTAAGTTAAAAAGTTAACGAAATATTAACGGAAAAGATAATATTTAATGGATAATCATAGAATTAACGATAAATTAGGAAATCTCAACGAAAAATATAAATATAAACAATTTGAACCATCCCTTTATTTAATAATTTGACCGTCATTTTTCTACCCATTATAAGTTTAACTTTCTTTGGCTCGTATTAGTATAGTAGATAAGGGAGAGTGTGATACTTTTGAAGTTTCCCCAAAAGTATTACACTATTATTATCTTTTTTGAAATATTATTATTATTATTATTATTATTATTATTATTATTATTATTATTATTATTTGTTTAGCTTAGCTTAGCTTAGCTTGATTGCGACTTCACAAAATTCCACCTAGTTGCTCCAATTAGAAGTTTCGAACCAGTAGTAGTCAAAAAATGTTGCGGAATTTAGTTTTGTTTGTATAAAGCTAGAGCATTCGCAGGAGAAAACCCAATACAAAGCTAGTATTTGGTCAAAGTCCACTTAATACAGTGTGAGAGCATATTTGCCGGAAATATAAAAAGGAAAAAACAAATAAAAGGTACTTACCCAGTAAGCGGCTGTGATGCCGGCTATGCCGGAAGAGAGATGGATGACGTAACCACCGGAATAGTCAATAACGCCCCAGTGAAAGAGAAAGCCGCCGCCCCACAGGCTGAACGCCCCCACTGTGTAGGAGAAGGTTAGCCATAACGGCACGAACATCATCCACGCCTTGATGTTCATCCTCCCCAGCAGCGACCCCGCCAGGAGTATGAGCGTGATCGCTGCAAACACGCACTGGAACCACACCTGTTTCCATCCACGTATATATAAGTGTTAATTCCTTTTTCGGTCATAGTATTTCACTTTTAATTGGAGCTTACCCCTGTCAAATCGGAGCCTTAGCCGGAAATTGGCCGAATGGAGTTTTGTGATCAAAAACAGTTATTTTCAGAGACTAAATCGATGAATACCTAGTTAAAGGGCAACATTGACAGTTTGGCCACATTTGAGAGACTTAAACATAGATTTACCCATCTTTTTTTTATTAGAACATCTATTTTTAGTCATAGTATTATTCTGACATGACTATTTTTGGTTCTTTATCAACAAATCAGTTATATATTATTAAATACAAAGGACATTTTGGTTTTCAATTATGAAAGTTTTTAAAAAATAAACATAAAAAATATACTGATTTAACGATATTTCAACGATTTTGTTGATGGAGGACTAAAATTGATCATGTCACAATAATACTAAGGACCCTGAGGATGTTTTAATAAAAAAGGATTAAAAGTGATTTGTCACTCATAAATCTAGAACCAAATATGGATTTAATTCTATATATAATAAAATAAAAGAAGATGATTTGTAGTAAAATAGAATAGAATAATTTGATTGTGGCAGGCAGGTACTTACCATGGATGCCATGGGGTAGAGCGGCGTGGCCTCGGCGGTCTCAAGGTTGCCGTTGCTGAAATAGTGGACGGTGGCGGGAAGCGCCGCCTGCTTGATGAGGAACTTCTGGCCGAGAGCCGGGCCGGCTCTGCCCCAAAAGGGGAGGAGCTTCTCGCCGAAGGACATCTTGTATGCCCAGGTGACCCAGCAGATGATGACGGCGGCGAAGGCGTAGAGCGCCATGAAGGCGGAGTTGACGGCCCATTTTTTCTTCACAATGCTTCCGTAGAGGATGACTAGGCCGGGGACGCTCTGGAGCCCAACCAAGGTTGCGGAGATCATCTGCCATGCGTTGTCTCCTTTGTTCAACCAGTCCGGCGACGTCGATGTGTTGTTCTGGTATGCCAGTGGCACCACCGCCGCCGCTGCCATGATTACTAAGCTACAACCGCAAAATACGAATTTCTAGTTTTCCAATTCACAAGTGGAGTAGTTATAATATATAGGACGGGCTGGTGGTTGGCTAGGGAACATGGAGAAGATGGGAAGACTTTGACTCTAGCAGTCTGGCCACTAGAGAAGACTTTTTCATAGGTTTTTTTTTTTTTTTTGTTTTTTTGGAAAATATCATGTTGATTCATTATATTCTTTATTCCCAACTTTTACTTACACACTTAAAATTTTGATGATGACACTTTTATTAGGACTCTTATCAATATTTGCCACACCAGTAAGTAAAAGTGCAATAGTTATTGTGTGAATCGTGGTCCACAAAGTTATGTGAACCACGATTCAATATACATATTTATAACTCGTAATGAACATTATTTTAACACACAATGTACATTATCTATCACAGAAGTTTCATTATTCTAATTCATACTGTACATTATTCTAACACATAATAATTTTGATGCGTATCAATACACCTGGGAAAGAGGTAGCTAGGGGCACACTTAACTGGATTAGACATAAATTGGATCTAATTTTGGTTAATGATGGTTGGGTGGATGCTTTCGGAGAAGCTAGGGCTCACTCATTTGAGGCCCCAGCGAGCGATCATCTCCCACTAGCAATTTAGCCGTGCCCTACAATTCGAACCAGGAGAAGAAGAATATTCCGGTTCAAGATGAATTGTTGGTTCAAGGAGGAGCAGTGCAAAGAAATTGTCAACAACAACTGGAAACTCTCTAAAGAAATGGGGAAAGGACTTCCAACGCAACCTAAAACCACGAATTTAAGCAAATAGAAGAGAAATGGAAACCCACAGAAACAGAACTAACAGACAAGGAGTTCCCGAATTCTCCAGATTTTCTAAAGGGAATTCCTGAACTTATTAAATCAACAAAGTATCTTGTGGAAACAGAGATAAAAATCCTTCTGGTGCAGGTGTGATGATACTAATTCCAGGTATTTCCATAAGGTGGTAACCCAAATAAAGCGGAATAATACATCCATAGACTTAAGAACTTGGAGGGCGATTGGATTGATAGTGGGTAGCAGCTGAACGAGGTTATCAAGGATTATTTCAACAACCTTTTCACAAGTGCATCTGGGGAGCAGACACCGGTCTTGCAGAATCTCAACCCTCAAGTCACTGATGCACAAAATGATGGGTGCTTTCTTCGCCGGACACGAATTTTAAAAATGGATTCCAAAATGTTGTGAAAAAAAAAAAGGAAAAAGCTAACACTCCTCTCCATGAGGAGTGTTAGCTTTTAATATTTTTTTACTCCCGGTAATCATTACTTTAAATCATTAGTTAAAAAGATAATGATTAGATTAGTTAAAAAGATAATGATTAGTGTAATGATTATGTAGCTTTAAATGATTAGTAAAAAATGTAATGATTAGTTAGTTATTAGAATGATTAGTTATTAATGATTAGTTAATTGATTAGTTGTATACGAAATAGAAAAATTTGATTAGTTAACAAAAATTATGGAAAAATTTGATTAGTTAACGAAAATTATAGAAAAATTTGAACATATTTCATACGCGTTTTTATTTAGGCCACTACAAATTCTTTCTACTTCTTCCTGTTGGTGGATAATACGGTGCTGGACTCAGATTTGCTGTCATTAATTAATAATTGTATTATCCAAAAAATGATAAATTGCAATCACTTTTGACTGACTTGAAACTTGTTACCCTATGTATAAAAAGACAAAAATCATGCCAAACAGTTTATATCACATTACTGCTTCTTTACGTGGCTGCAATTTATTTTTGACCGAAATAATGATTAATATTTTTTTTAAAAAAAATTAAAGCTACACGAGCCTTGGTCACCCGTGTAACTAAATGCTACAACGAGCGTTACTCACCCGTTGTAGCATTTAAAAATTAAAAAAAAATCAAATTCTACACGGGCCTTAATCGCCGTGGTAGGTATTTTTAATTAAAATAATAAGAAAATGCTACAAGGGTGATGGTCACCCGTTGTAGCATTTTCCATTTTAAAAAATTATTCGAAATACTACCACGCGCATTAATCGCGCCGTGTAGTTTTTTTTTAAAAATAAATAAATAAATATAATCAAAAAGGCTAACACGGCAAAAAAATAAAATTTTGTAAAATTTGAGTAAAATTTTGTACTCAATGTTTCACCTATAATTTGGAATAATTATTATTGTGAGTTAAAA
>CP025645.1:25119435-25130118 GCA_003576665.1 Ipomoea trifida
TTTGTCTATATAGATTTATAAAACAAAACAAAACAAAAAAGATAAAAAAGAAGGCGTAAAAATACAAAATTAAGAAACCAAATTGAAAACACAGGAGCAGACATTAAAACACTATTCTACCAATTAAACAGTAGGCTACGAGTCTACGACCAATTAATAATATATCAAAATGATAATTGAAGGATGTATGTGTTAATTCTTAATTAAAAGACCAAACTAATAGTTGAACTAGCAATACGTGGATTATAGTCTTTTTTATCGAATAATGTCAAAATTTGAACTATGACCTGTTATATGTCATTGGTTCTAATACCAAATTGAAGAATGTTTTCGCTTCCAATGAAAAGGCTGAGCTAATAATTGGACTATTATGGCCTGTTTGGTAAAATAGTTAGCCTATCAGCCAATTTTGACTTATTTGACCACTATTAACTATTTGACTTGGTTAAAAAATCAATATTAGTGTTTGGTTAATCAACTTTTGTAACTCCAAAATGCTAAAATTTAAAAAAGTCACTCAAAGCAACTTTTTCAATTAGTTTTTTGAGAGAAAAAAATTATACAAAACAACAATAAGCTAACAGCTAATTTTATCAACTAATCATACTTTATAACTCAACCGCTAACAGTCATTTACCAAACAGGCGCATATGTTTATATTTTATTATGTTATATGTTCGACAATGATTACATGCACTTAAAGCAACCCCATCAATGCATAATAGTGAGATATTGGAACAGTAAATGCTGATTTGGAGGAATGAGAAAGAAGAGAGAGGGAAATTGGTGCTCCTGCAAACTTGGGGATATTTGGGTTCCCAATAAAAAAAATTAATGTTGGTTGCTGGATGTGCGCGTTTCGCGCACAGCCGCGCCCATGCGAGCGCGTGCAGTGTACACGCCCTCAGGCGCGCCTGACAGCAGCATAAATTTTATTTTATTATTATTTTTTTTTAATTTCAGTTTTGTTTTATTTTTTTTATTCGTCTCTCCCCATTTTTTCTTTCCTAATCACATTTACAAAAACTCCTCAATAACTGCAAAATATCCACACTGATAAGGATGCTCTTACTATTGTTTGACAATTTTCATATCTGATGTGAGTATGATGCATTCATACTTATAGGCTAAAAGTGTGAAATAATTTTCCAATCTTTAAAATATTGAACTATCTATACAGATTAGATCCATGTGTACAAAATAAAATTCATAAAATTCGAATTTCAAATATTGATCTATGTTAAAGAACCTAGCTAATAAATTATATTTTGAGTACTACTGATTCTATTACAGTATAGTATCTGTTCATATATATTTTCTCAAACTATTAAAGCACAAACAGCCAATACCGCCCCAACAAATATAATTCGTCAATAACTATAAGTTCAAAAAATTGATACTCCGTATTTGTGTAATATCAATCAAAAATTAATAGTCCGTATAAAAAGTAATTTGTGTATAATCAATCAAAATTTAATACTCTGTATAAAAATTAATTAAAAAGCACAGTTAAAAGATGCAGATTCTTTTCCTTCAATTACTTTTAAAATTTTCTTTAAATAATTACCATAAATATGAATTTACTATATGAGTAAGTGTGTCAGGCAAATATCCAAAAATAAAAGGAAATCAAAAGAGTTAGGATTACCCATTTGGCATGGTTTGCAAATCCCATCCAGACAAGTTAGCAGCTGTAGTGAGTGCATCTTTCCACCTATTAACTTTTTGATCTCCAAATCGTTGTTTGTGTAGAGTCAATGCATCACCAAACGTGCTTGTATGTTTCCGAACCTCTGAAGGATCAACATGGTAAAATATGGGATAAACAATTTGATTCAACTTTTGTTTACACTCCATGATCTTCACAAGCTCATCCAGACACCATCTGGATCCGGCATAGTCTTTGGAGAATACGATGATGAATATCCTCGACTCCTCTATGGCCTTAGATAGCTCAATAGAAATATTGTTGCCTCTCCGGATTGATTCATCATCCCGAAAGATGTTAACCCCTGCTCGCCTCAAATCTGCATAGAGATGATCAGAAAACGATCCTCGCGTCTCACCCCTAAAACTCAAGAAAACATCATGCGTAATGCGAGCATAGGATGAAGAAGAAGATGATGATGCCATACTTGAAATTGAGTATACTATCTATCTGGATTTTCTAGCAGCTTGCCTTTGGAGCTATCAACTAATAAAGATTTATGTTAAAGAGCTTTGAAAACACGTTAGCAGATCAGCAGCGATGACTTAGACATTTCAAAGTCAGGATAGGAAATTACCTCCCAATGATTGTTAAACCCAAAGGAAATTTCGTACTTTATATTACAGATTATCAAATTCAAAGTATATAATAATTTAATTAGCCACGCGTTATCTTAGGATACAAGTTCTCAATTTGATTATGTGTCTATAATAAATTAAATTAATTCTATTTTTTTTTTTTGGTGTTATAACATAAAGTATCGTTATTACTAGTAAAACTAAATTATTTGTAAAAAAGAATCATTATAATAAGGAAAAATTATATTTTTCGTACCTAAGTTATAGGTAATTGTAAAATTCGTCCTTAAGTTTTGGTCATGTTCACTTTTCGTCTCTAAGTTATCATTGGCATTACACTTTTCGTCCCTGAGTTATACTAAAATTACAAATTTCGTCTCTAATATTTTATTATTAAATGGACGAAAAGTGCTACGTCAATGATATTTAGGAACAAAAAGTGAGTATGATCAATACTTAAGGACGAATCTTATAACTTAGAAACCAAAAGTGTAATTTTTCCTTATAATAGACAATATAATTGTACGTCAATGTGACACTATCAGTAGTGGGGCTAGTAATAACAAATTTTCAACAACAAAATTATTAATCAAATTAAATGCTATGATCGAGAAGCAAGGTGGCTCCATCTTTTACCTAGCATAAAAATTGACAACCAACACTCAATTAGTAGGTTGCTTGATTCTTTAATATTTTTCAAAAGAGTTAATTTCAGCCATGGTCCTTCGATTATGTTGATTTTTTTAAATTAATCCCCGACTTTTAATTTTGACAACTTAGATTCCTTAAATTTTAAATTCTTTCTAATGTTAGTCCTTTCGTCAAATTTTGGTTAAGTTGAGGTCAAATAAAGGGGTAAAATTGTCTGTTCACTTGTTTAGTGTATTATTACTCGTATTTCTCTTGTCCTATACGTTATATATATGAATATACTCTTAGTCGAAGTCTCAATCGAAGCCTTATAATCTCAGTCGAATGGGTCTACTTTAAAAATGAATTTCTCATTCATCCACTATATATCCGTTTTGAGCGTACAATATATTTTTCTTTTCGTCTCACTATGAAAAACTCGAATCTACTTTGACTTGGTCCAAATCGGAAGTGGACCTCACATATATTTATACCACAAAATAGCTACTTACAATGTCATTTTATGTTATTTTTCCAATAGAAATTATACTAGCTTCGATCCCTCAACTATTGCGATTTCTTGGTAAAAGTCACCTAATATTTTTTTTCTCTATTTCGTCCCTTAGCTACGAAAATGTTACCTAAATTGAACCTCTGTTAATTTCCACGTTAAATCACCATTTGATAGAACGGTAATATCATCCTTTTAGTCTGTTGGTGCCTATGTATAATGTCCAGAGCTAAATTGGAGAACGAAATCTCTAATTTTACAATCAAACCCAAGTCCCTATATTTAGATTAATTTTTTGAAAGAAGTAATATATGAAAATAGACATGTCAACTTGTGAATAGACGCATGTAGAAGATTGCTAAACTCAATGGACTTTTCTTAGACATTCCAATCTAAAATTGCTAAAACTAAAATGCTTTTTATCCTCCTGAATTTTTCTTCTGTATTTTTCTTTGTGATGTGACTTTCAATCATTGGGTATTCATAAATTGACTAATTCACTAATTAAAAAAAAGAATTTAGAAATCAATTATCTAATGACACATCATATATGATGGATTGATCGGAGTAAAAAATAAGAGATGTATCAAACATTACTCATTGCTAAATAATTTATATTAAAAAAAGTTGCTTTATAAGTGTTGTTCTTGTTGTTGTTATTATTATTATTAGGCCTCCCCAATAGAGTTTTTAGGTGAGTTTTTTAGAATAGTAAAAACTTAGTGTTGAGTTTTTAACAAATGTGGGGATCGAGTTTTTAGTGATACTAGTGTTTTACCCGTGCGATGCACGAACAAAATTATGTTATTATGAATTTAAATAAAAAATAAAAAATATAAATATTTTAAAATGTACAATATAATAATGTAATTGTAATTCCATATGTTTGGTTAAGTATCTATTTTCATAGCATATAAAATTTAAATTTAAATTTTGTATAATTAATATAGTCTCTAATTAATCATGCACACATTTAGGGTGTGTTTGGTTGGGGGGTTTAAGTATAAAGTATGGGTATCAAAGTGATTGTTATTGTTTGGTTGATAGGTTTTGTGAATGCTACTATTGGTTTGGAATACCCAATTAATGTCAAAATCTATACCCTTATTAAATAAAGGTTTCATTTCACTTCCTCCTTTCTTGCCCAACTATTAATAATCATTCCCATTCTACCCAACTACCAAACATGTTAAATACTTTCACCAAAACCCATTACCATTACTAAGTATTTTATACCCATTCGGATTCCGATTCCCATGTGCGAACCAAACTCACCCGTTTAGATAAATTTATAGAAAAAAATTGCAAAATTAATTTGATTTATTCCTAAGTGTATTTCATATATATTATAATTTCAACAATATGAATAATAACTAATAAAATTATATATTTTTTTAAAAAAAGATGCAAATTTTAAGTTTTGTATTATTAAATTTAAATTCTAATTAGATACATTTCCTTAATGATTGTATAATACGTCGTATATACAAATAATATTTATTAATATGTACGTAGGCAAATTCTACAATATAATTTCCGTAATTATAATAATAATAATAATAATAATAATAATAATAATAATTATTATTATTATTATTATTATTATTATTATTATTATTATTATTGTTATATGTGTGTGTATGTAATAATTTGTGAATTGAAATAAATTGTATAATTGTATGGGCTTAATAATCTATTATTTTAGCACAAATTGCAATTATATATATAGTTAGTTACTATTATTTTAGCACAAATTACAATTATATATATAGTTAGTTAGTTAATAAAATCAATAATTTGTCAAATATTTGTAAAAGGAAAGTGTAATTAATTTTAATTTTAAATGATTCTTTTATCCAAATATTTGATATTACAAAAATGCCACTGAGAGTTTGGGAGGGAAAAATGTTTCAGGCACTTCTGTTATTATATATATATAGATATAGATATAGATATAGATATAGATATAGATATAGATATAGATTTTTCTCCTGTAAAAATGGATTTTTGGTGGAAACGGTGGGGCCGCCGCTGTGAGGAAGAAGCTTCGCCTCACGCGAGTGAGGCGCAATTCTCGCGCCCGCCTGGGCGCATAAATGCATAGTTTTTATTTTTTTCTGTTTTATATTTTTTTTTTGTTTTTCTTTTCTTTTTTTTTTCTCCACTCCAATTTTTCTTTTCTAATCACACCTAAAAAAAACTCCTCAAAAACCATACCAAAATTTCAATTATTGAGGAATGCCTTATTATTATATCAGAGTTCATTGACTTGGTCTTTCTAAATAGTAAATACTATCACGCAGAATTTTTTTTTTCTTTTTAAATTCCATCTCTACCTTTTTACTTTTTCTTTTTTCGAAAGCACTTTTTTTTTTTTTTTTTTTTTTTTTTTTTTTTTTTTTTAAAGATTGCAAATCTTACAATATCTTGCAAAGCAGGGTGGTGGGCCTTTTCTTTTTCAAAGTAGCTTTTAAAAAGTTACTGCGTATTATTATTAGTCTTATAATTATGTTAATCGTTTTATATTATAAATTAAAAATAATTATTATGAAAGTAGAATAGATTGCAAATCTTACAATATCTTGCAAAGCAGGGGTGGTGGACCTTTTCTTTTTCAAAGTACCTTTTAAAAATATAATAATAATAATAATTAATACTCCGTAATAATAATAATAATATTCATATTATTATTTTGTCAATTGTTATTTTATTTTTCATAATCTTAAAATTTACATAATTCAAATTGTTATTTAATATGAATTGTTTTATTTCAAATTTCTAAAATAATTTACATAATTTTAATATTAGTTTTGTTATTTTTAATATTTTACAGTAAATTTATATACTGATAGAAGAGATTATTTTTGGAAAGAATATATTTGTATTTTCCTAGACCGTACCCTTCCTTCATGTCTAGCTGTCTACCATCAAGTATATCTCTGGTCCTTGTGGTCTAATAGCACCCGGTTGTATTCCTATATGGATGCAGGAAGTGGTGAATTCGAGTATCAGTAGAACTAAAAAAAAAAGTATTTGGAAATTGAAATACCCATACTAAGAGTAGTGGATGGAAATGTGCATCCACTCTCACCACCTTCTGATCTTCTTCGTAATTAAAATTTTTTAATAATTATTATTATTATTTTTTGGCCGTTGCCATTGACCATTCATTTCAGAGTGGCTGCCGGGTTAGACAGTGAGACAGTACTGAAAAGGAAGAGGAGTAATTTTGAGACTGCTTCATTTTTAGTCGGGAAAAACTGGGAAGAAGAGGCGGTGGGGTTGGAGGGCTCGTCGTGAGCGACGGCAAGGGCGGCGGCGGAGGCGGAAGGACTACAGAAGAAGATAGAGAACGGGAATTGCGATTTGGGGAAGAATCTGATGGTTGATCGAAGCATTTGGCGAATAAGATTTTGTGTTTGAAATTTTGTATGGCAATGAGCATAGTATTTGAATAAAACGGATCAGAGGCACGGAGATAATGTGAATCCGAACTGACCAGGCTGCTCAAACAGAACTACAACAATCAAATTAGCAGAATTTGTGTTATTCTGGCGGGGGAACGGTGAGGGAATCGCCGGTGTCTGAGTTCTCCTCGCCGCCGACGAAGACACAAGCTGGGTTTAGGGTTTTAGAAGGGGTTTAGAGAAAGTCATTAGTCATTACAACATCACTTGACACTTCTTCAGTCGGTTTAGAAAACGGTCAAAACCGTCAAAACACTATTTTCCTTTTTTTTTCCAACAAAAATTTAAGGATTATAATAAACTAAGCCCTCGAATTAGATATTAAAATGCAATTAGACGATTGAATTAAAAAAATATTTAATTAAATTCTTAAACTTATTAAAATTGTGCAAATAACATATTTAAGGGTTTACAAAAAGGTAATCTGTCAATTTTGCTTGCATGGCATTCAACGTGACATGTCATTCAAAAATATAAAATTAAAATGGAAAAGAAAATATTTTTTTAAAAGAATTGTTGGCTATAGAGATGCCACTAATAGTTTCTTCGTCCATGCTTGGATGGAGACTCCTTAATGAAAACAATTACCTCTGGATTGAAGTCATGAAGGCTAAATACACGCAACGTAAGAAAGGAGTGAAAATCCTCACTCTCAAGCAAGGCAACTCGAATGCGTGGAGGAGCATCACGATAGAAAGGCTAGTTCAGCATGGCGTTAGATTTACTATTAAGATTGGAAGTGATACTAGTATTTGGAGTGGACTTGGAAGAAAGATGTTCAAAATATAGAAATCTAATCTGATGTTAGGAATGTGATAAGTAGATCCAGGAGAGATCAGAGCTGATCTGAGAGGACTCATCCGAGCTTAAATTGAGGATGCGGCTAGGTGGATGGGTAGGGAATGGAGAATTTCGCTAAGTTAGTGAGGTTTACCTGGAGCAAAATAAGATGGCACAAGTTCTTGCCACTTTTGGAGTTCCCAATTGGCAGATTGAACTGATCACGAGACCTGCCCTGATATGCATGTAAAGTGCATTTATCTTAAGTATATTTATGTATATCATCTAATGCATTTTATAATTATGCAAGATACATACACTTTCAAATATTGAAATATTTACAAAAATGTTACTAATTTTTTTTTTCTTATTTTAAATGTCTGTTATCTTGGATAAACTAGTTTTTTTTTTTTAATCAAAGGAATACCTTATATTAAAACAAATTGCAAAATACAACTAGGTGGGGTAGACTCCCACACCCTAAGGACCGAGAAAGAATCAGTTGCCTGTGCTAACACATGAGCCACATGATTCAATTCGTTGACCTATTGACATGGCGAATCAAAATGTTCCCAATGTCACAAGCAATCAAACAACACTGCTTAGTAACTAAACCAACAATAGGAAAATCTTGTTTAACAGAATTAAAATTTGAACAAAAATTTAGACAGTTTGACTCCATAAAAAATCTATTCTCCGGACGCTACTTGATCCATGAAAACGCCTCCTTCACAGTCAAAGCTTATGCTAGATAGCGATCCTGAGAACAATGCAGTAGCCCACTTAGCGCCGCCACAAAGAGACCCTCATGGTTACGAAGAACAGCACCAAAGGTCGCACTAGTGGAATGGATAGCAACATCGACATTACATTTCAAGAAACCAAGGGTACGTGGTTCCTAATCCTTACTCCGACATTACATTACATCATCGACATTACAATGCCTTCTTTTCTTGAACTAAACATTATGTCAAAGCTCTGGCCAAACAATACCTGGCCTGTACAGCTCCACCTTAGTTTCTTCCTCGTCTTTCAGCACACTAAGGTAAACAGACAAGTAAAAATACAATAAATACCAGCACAACAGCATTTTCTTTCCATATTAAACTTGTCAGTTGTCATTATACCTCATTATTTAAATATTGACATGTTCCCTTTTTTGATTTATCATGATTAACAGTACAAGGTAAACACACAATTAATCTAAAGAATAGAAATTTTAACATCAAACTGATTCAGACAAATAGCTAAAGATAGCAAATATTTACTTAATACAAAACAAGAACTAAATAAATTAAAGGAAAAGCAAAGAATCAAAACATTATATCCAAAATTAAGTAAAACCCAGATGAGAACTAACCTCAAACACTGCAAAATCAAAATCAGCTTCGATTTTGGGCCATTTTCATCTTTAACTTCAGGACAAGTTCTAAAGAATCAGAATGATCAACAATATTACTGACATAGTATAAAAACAATAGAATAGCATAAAACAATGCTACATATATTACTTCATCAGAAGTTACATCTATAGAGTATACCAGTAGGCCATCTAGAGTGTGTCTCATTGTGTTCAAGCATACCGTCATGTCTTTGCAGAGGCCGTTCAATCTGTGAAAACAATTAGTATGGTAAGAAACAATGGAAAGACAGGTTTCGGTGTAAATAAAAAAAAAATCTAGATTAGCATCAAAATGGCTGGCTTTAGCTATAAAAATTCAAAATCCACCACAGAAATTCAACAAAAAAACAGAAGAAGAAGAAGAAGAAAAGAAAACAATATGTTTCGTTGATATTAGGCAGACCTTACTACTACAGTCCTATAAAATGTTTGTAATGAGCATAGATGGTAGAATATGTTACAGAATACCAACCTCCATTTCTGAAGTCTCCAGAGCCCACATATATATCATCATAACTCATTGAAGGTCTAGAAACAACATTTTCCTCATCAACATCATGGGCATCAGTACCCGCACTGCACCAACAAGAAATTCATTAACCTATGGGGTTGGAAGGTTAAAAGAATTTACATGAAAAACATATAGGAAGGTGTTATTCACTATTCACTAACCTTTATCTTAAGAATTTAGGGCCTAATGAAATTATGATTTAGGGATAAATGGAATTAGGAATTTAGGGATTAGGGTTTAAGATTTGAGTAATAGAAGTATAGACACCAGAGCCTGGCGTAGCGACGAGGGACTTTGACGGCAAAGAACTAGGTGGACCATATTATCAAATAATGTATAACTAGTACACAAATAATATATTTTTAGTATATTAAAAATTAACATTGTATTTAAGGAAAGTACATTATTCATGAACTGAATGTACATTATTGAGTACTGAAATTACATTATTTTATATAATGTACATTTAGTACACGAATAATGTACTTTTTTAGTATATTAAAAATGTACTTTTTGTTATGATCTATATAGTACTGTGTAGACAATAATTTGCCTCTACCATAATATAAACATGCACACCAAATTAAATCAGTAGAACATAGAACATATATACATAACTTACTTTTCAATATAATACATAACTTACTTTTCATGTGTGGTATTAACTCATATTATTAATACCTACCTACTATACAATCATTATTGTATGGACCATACTAATGTACATTGAGTACACAAATAATATACTTTTATATATTAAAAATTTATATTGTATTCAAGGAAAGTACATTATTCATGTACTGAATGTACATTATTGAATACTAAAAATACATTATTTTATATAATGTACATTCAGTACATGAATAATGTACTTTTAGTATATTAAAAATATACTTTTTGTTATGATCCATATAGTACTGCGTGGACAATAATTTTCCCCTACCATAATATAAACATGCACACCAAATTAAATCAGTACAACATAGAACATATATACATAACTAACCTTTAACCACTTTTCAATACGGAGTATAATTGAATTGAAGCTAGGAATCCTCAAAGTAGCTGTACGTACTAATGTTCATCTTCCTTAGCT
>CP025645.1:25147661-25158447 GCA_003576665.1 Ipomoea trifida
TAGTTTATAAAAATCTTAAAATAATTCTAAAACATAAACTTTTTGGTGATTTTTTTTAAATAAATAAAGATGGACATGCATGTACATATAATAAGCGAGTAAATCTTTCTTAACTATAAGATAGAACTTTTCATCTTTACTTTGATCTTAGCGAGTAAATCTTTAACTATAAGATAGAACTTTTCATCTTTACTTTGATCTTTGTTTAATTATAAGATAGAACTTTTCATCTTCACTTCGATGTCGTCCACTCAAATCTTTGATCTTTTTGCGGACCTCTCTTGCAAAATTATGTATTTGTTTGTCAATGTCATCAATCGCACGGTCATCACCAGAAATAGGATATTACGATTGTCAATCTTATGAGGGCAACAATATGATGGATATGGAAATCCTTGTACAATTCAAGCCCCACCTCCTAACCATTACTATGATGTTCAATCCCAAAATTTTCATCCACACCATTCCCCCCAAAACTCATACTCTCAATACACTCCAAACTACCAACATCCATACCCACAACCTTCACAAGATTTCAATCCACACTACCAAAATTCTTACCACCACATCCTCAGGAATATCAACCTTTCACTCAAGAGTTTGGTGCCAATATGAATCAAGAAGTTTTTCAAGGCGATGCACCACCAATGTTCATGCCCAACCTCTTTGGTGTGCCATATGTGGAGGATCACATGAATCCAAAAGATGCTACATCTTTGATCCTAACTTTCGATATTTAGGCCAAGTTCAAGTACCTGTACATCAAGAACATCAAGAGCCATTCTATCAAAGACCTCCACAAACAACCGACCTATTGATGAGGAAACATTGTCATTGGCTAGGCGTTGGGGAGTTACTATTGTACCCGATGATGACATTGAGGATGGTGGATATCCCATGAGACCAAGTGAGGAAGAATATATGCCAATGATCAATGGGAACCTTAAGAGCTATTCTATCAAGAACCTCCACAATAGCAGACCAACCTATTGATGGAGATGATGAGGTCCATGATGTATAACTTAATCATTCAAATGAACATGTTACAAGCTCAATTGGAAGATCTTAAGGCTCAAGGAAAGGCTTGACAACTCAAGAACGCCATTCAAGGTTCAATTCCTTATGAAGATGTTATACATGAGTTGTTCACGCCAAGTGAAGGTGGTGATGCAGAGGAGATGGAGGATGAAGCTGATGAAGATGAGAAAGTGAATGATGAAATTGAAATGGAGTCTTTGAATTGGGAAGAAAGTGTGGAGTTACAAGGGAATGGTTACAAAGAGCAACTTAAAGATGGTCCAGTGAAGAAGTGCTCAAGAATGATATAGTTGATGAATTTGGTGGCACAAACGAGGTATGTCTTTCATTTGATGACACTCCTTGGGTGAGAATTTTAGACTAACTTGGAATCGGGAGGTGTCAATGTTTTGAGTGTGGAGGCCCCCATTGGCCAATTTTCATGTCCAAGGATTCTTACTTCATCTTAGTTCATAAAGAAGACCCAAGGTTCTCCTACTTGCTCAAGGAAAGGAAAATCTAGGGGAAAATAAGAATGGGTTTGGTGAAAGTGTGTGCTTGAATTTTGAGTTCATGGAGGAACAGTGTTTGAGTTTTATGGTGGTGGACTTGTGTATAAAGGAATTTGTTGATGGCCACCATTTGAGGCACTATCTTGAAGAAAAATTTGCTAGGAAGGATGAGATGTTCTTTGTTCAATCCAATGATGGTTGATCTGAGAGGTTGAGTCGAGCTAGCGACATTAAACTTAGCGCTTCATGGGAGGCACCCATGTTATCCTTTACTTTCTTGCATTCTATTTTATTGCATTTAATTTATTTGTTTTATTAGTTAGATTTTAGATTTTGGTCTTTATTTGGTTTTCAAGAGGTTTGGCAAGGGAATATTTGAGTGAGAATTGATTTATTTTACTTCTAAGAGAGTGGGAATGTTTAGAAATTGAGTATTTATGATGTGTTTAGGTGTTGGAGTGCTTTGAGGATGTTTTGGATTGATCTATAGGTGAAAACAGACATTTGGCGCGAAAAACAGACTTTTTGCATATAGAGAGCTCGGGGTCACGGCCACCATCACGGCCATGACCCCGCTCGTGACCTTTTCCGCGCATTCCAATACGTTTTCGCATATAGAGAGCTCTGGGACACGGCCACATCGTGGCCTTGACCCCGCCATGACCCAAAGTGAAAAAAAATTGCCATTTTTTTTCCCCACTTCCTTGTATGCACCATTGTTGTCTTCCTCATGTTCTAAAGTTTTTTCTTTCATCTTTCTTCATTGCATCAAGACTTCAAGATTCAGTTTCCTAACTAGATCTTTTAATTTAATTTCTCTCTATTAGTTTTGAATTTGTGCTTCATTATTGATTTTATTCTTTGTATCCCTCTATTGTGCTTAATTGTTTGTCCATCGAGGACGATGTCCAAGTTTTAGTGTGGGGGGGGGGGGGCAATTTCTGGTTTGAAAATAAAATTTTTGTGAACTTTGCTTGAAGGACTCAATGTGCAACACTGTGGATAGTCTATTTTCTTTGCTTTGTGGCTGTGACCATTTTCCTCTCTGCTGGTTGGTGGTTTGTTTTGGTGGTACTGTGCAGCCTAGTTTGTCAAGGATGATTTAAGGTTGAGCTTGTGTTTAATTCAGTCTCTTGCCAATAGTTGGGTTAACCTCTAACATAAATGTTCCCCCTGTGTGTTATGCATTGCTAGTGAAGGCTTATGTGAGATTCTGGTGATATTTGTTTCTGTCATAGCTTGTCTCAGTGCTCTCATAGTGAAGTCTAGAATTTGCATGCTTTGAAGTGATTTAGGCCATTGTTATTAGCCCAAAGCCTTTAAACCTACCCTGTGTTACAATTATTTTCCTAGTTGTCCCTTTGAGCCTTGTTCTTGTTTAATAAGTGCAAAAGCACTTAACCCATTCTTTGTGTTGTTTTTCTTGTTTAGCCCTATCATTTAACCCTTAGCGCTTAGCCATATATTTTCCATTCACCTTAGAGAGAATGTAGCATTTGTTCTTTAATTTAGAGGAGATTTCTCTTTTTGAGCTTATTTTTGATAGAGTTATTTCCTGTTATCTTTGTTCTAGTGTTGGCCCAGCCCCTCTCACCCACCTGCGCAGCTGCGCCAATAGGCTGCTCATTGCTCATTACCCACTAGTTTCCCCTTGTCACACCTCGTTGTTGTGTTCTCTCCCATTGTAGCGATGACACCTCGACATCATTTTGCATTACTGTTGCTGGCATGACACCTTGATTGTTGTAGCCTTGACGCTATCTTGGGGTGAGCTGATGGAGGAGATGTCTCAACCCCTTACTGCCCTCTATTGCAATTGCTATTCAGTTGATTGTAGAAGCCTTGTTTTGAGCCTGCTGACTAGATTTGTCGACTCAGGTTGCCATTGGGGCTCACATTGCGAGGACCATTGGAGTTACTTGATCCACCAGATCATGCCAGATTTAGAATTGTTGAAGACAAATGAATGTGGTAGCCAAAGACCTTGTGGTCAAGTGGCACCCGGTGTCCCGGTTAACACTCTTATATAAATGATGAGATTGGGTTTGAGCCTTAGTGGAGGCAACTGTTGACTCGTTGTGCTTTAGTAGGTTGAGAAAGTGAAAGTAGCTATAGTGTGAATTGTATTTTTCAGTACAAAATTTAAGAGTTTATTACCAAAATAGTCGCTCGACTATTGCAAAATACCAATTTGGTCATTGAATTTTTTCGTACCCAATTAAGTCCATTGACTTTGAAAATTTTAACCAATTTGGTTCTCCGTTTATTTTGTCGTTAAACATCCGTTAAAATCGGGACCAAATTGGTAATTTTGCTATAATCAAGGGCCATTTAAGTGAAAAATTAATTACCAATTTGGTCTCTTGACTATAGCAAAATTACCAATTTAGTCCCGATTTAACGGATGTTTAACGACAAAATAAACGGAGGACCAAATTGGTTAAAATTTTCAAAGTGGAAGGACTTAATTGGGCAAAAAATTATCGAGGACCAAATTGATAATTTCGCAATAGTCAAGAGACCATTCCGATAATAAAAAATTTAATGTGACTCATGTTTGCTATAATGCCTAAGTATATATACCACACTAATAACAGTACATAACCAATAATTGCTTGGATTAACTTTGGATAGAATCATTTCTCATTAAGTGTAATGGCTCTTATATATATATAATAAGTTCTTATATTAACTCCGGCCTCCCATTTAACCACTTTAATTGCCCATTTGACCACTTTAATTGCTTTATCTCTTTGACCGTTATGGTAATGCTCCTTAAACATGTGTACTTATCAAATTATATCATCAAAAAACATTTAAATTTATACTAAGAAGAAAGAAAATTTTGATATGCTATACAAATGAATTTATTAGTTATGTAAATACGAAAACATTATCATTTTCTTAATAACTACCCTACAATAATACACATGAGTACATGACCGAGTTGAATGAAGTAGTAAATTTTAGTTGGTGGTATTACAAATTTGAACTCTTTATTGTATGTATATATTATATATATAATATATATATATATATATATATATATTATAAAAGAGTTAGTTAACAAAAGAAATAAAGAATAAAAAATTCTTATCTTGCATAAATACCTGTGATACTTTAGTTAGTGGTATTGCAAATTTAAACTGATATTTTAAACATATTGCATTCATCTCTTCCAAATGTCGTGTAGAAAGATGCCAAATTGTTATTTGTTGTTATCTTTGTCATTTATCAAGAAAATTTTGGCTTATTTGACAAATTCTAGTTGTTGTTTAAGCAATTTTGAATGATATTTTTGAGTGTTTAATTTCTTGATCTTCTAATGTTCATTACAGGACAATGATAAAAGAAAGAACTAAAGCCAAAAAGCAAGAAAAAAATTGAAACAGAACAAATTGAATTTGAAAAATCATGTTGAGCAAGGAGATTAGAAGAGCAGGGGTAAAGGCTGGAAAAGAAAGAAAGAAAAAGGCGCGAGGGGAAAGAATATGAAGAAAAGTTGTGAAAGGAGCGGTAATGGGGTAAACAAGCCAAGAAATTGGCAAAACAATTATCCAAGGATTCAAATAATTAAAATGTTTTGCAACTTTTGTCATGCTCCATTCAAGACCAGAAATGAGTTAATAAACCACGTCGTGTCATTTTTTACTTGTGTATATGTAAAAATTTTGATTATTTTTTACTTTGTACTTACTCTTGTTATTATAAAAATATGATGGTAGTTTGTGTTTTGGGAACTAAAAGAGATGAATAACTTGATAATTATGTATATTTTGTAACACCATGAACTTGGTGTAATATTGCTAGTTAGTTGTTCAATATTATATATTATTTCTTTGAATTTTGCATACAATGTTTGTTATATTTTTCCCAATTGTTCTTTAATTTGGGTGAATTATTATATTTGGACATTAACCTTCTATTGGAACAAGATTGTGATAGTTGTATGAATGTAATGTATATTATACAATCTTTTATAAGTTTTAAAATCATATTCAATACCAAATACTTATAACAATATTTTATATATAATTATAATAATATAATTTATTGACATGTTCAGGTTCATGTGTAGTACTAGGGATTAAGATGACTGAACATTGGATCCACGAATGTCGTGCATGAGAAGTGGATTCCAAAACAGGGTAAAGTGACATCCTTGAGTCCGACTTTGCTTTAAAGAAAGTCGGATTCAGGGAGTCCGTTTTTCCCTGCCTATAATTCTTTGGGGACTCTTTTTTTTTTTTTGGACTTTGAGTTTTTTTTTTTGTTGGACTTTGACTTTGAGTTGTTTTTTTTTTTTAGTTAATTCCCAAAATGGTCCTCCGATTATGTCCTTTTCTTAATTTGGTTCTTTGACTTTTAATTGCACCCAAATTAGTTCCCGACTATTAAATTCTAAGCCAAAATGATCTCCGTTAATTTTGGCGTGAATATGACGATAAAAAGAAGGGTAAAACGGACAATTTATATTGTTTGTTGTTTAGACATTTGACCAGCAAGTTTCTTCCCCAAATTAGCGAATTAGCGAAACGAATTGTAGGTAGCCCTAATTACAATTTTCTCTAGCTGGTTTCTTCCAGAAATTGCAACGCAGAAGAAACGACAAGTTCTGCCTCTCCAAAACCCCTAGTCGTGTCGGCATCTCTAGACTCTAGAGTGTTCCCCATTGACGATGGTCGCCGCAATCGCCGAGTCCGGCTTGGCCAACGCGGAGCAGATGTGCGAGTACACGGCGAACAAGGTCGCGAGGAACACTGCCGTAAAACAGCCTACGCCGACTGCGCAACGCTCTTGTACGGCACGGCCTTGCAACTCAAGGTGGCTGTCAACATCCTTAAACACTCCGGCGTTGACTGATATGGTGTCACGGTTGAGGACCAAATATCGTGTAAGCAGGTGGAGGTTTACAGTGTTGCGGCCGACTCCATTCTGACCCAACTCAAGTACAATATGAAGGGAAAATGAACTGGTGCCATATCATTCTTGTAATCCATGTACATAATGTGTTGTGGTTCGTACTGCTGTATTATAAATTATGAATGGAAATTAATTTGCTCCTAAATTAATGAGGATGAAGTTCAGTGAAATTGTGAGTTCATGGCTTCATGGTTATTGGTTATTGATGAATCTATTATTGACGGCACAGGGTGTAACTTTTTTTTTTTTTTTGAGAATAGGTGTAACTTTTTTTAAAAAATATATTTTATTGTAATTTATTATTTTATACTTGATAATTAATTTTTTAAAATTCATAGATTGATTTTTAACTGTAATTTAAAATAAAATTTTAGTGAAAAGGAAAGTTTGTAGATGAAGTTGAAGATAAGCTATTTTGGCCTTCTAGTTGATTCTTTACATTTGAACTTAGATTGATGTGGAGAACCAAAAATCTAATTTGAAGAAAAATTTGCCTAGGTTTTTGAATTGGAGACACATATTGATTAAATTGGAGACCAACACTTGAGTTGCCTGTTTTACCCTCATTTTAACACCATTTGACACCAGATTTAACGGCTGATCTTTTTGGCTTAAAATTGAATAGTCCGGGACCATTTTGGGTGCAATTAAAAGTTAAAAGTCAAGTAACCAAATTAAGAAAAGGTCATAGTCAGAGGACCATTTTGGGAATTAACTCTTTTTTTTTTGGACTTTGAGTTGTTTTTTTTTTTTTTTTTTTTTTTTTTTTTTTTTGCTGTGCATTATTGAAACAAACCAAGAATCATGAAATAATGATTAGACATGATTTTGAATATATTTATAATTATTAGACATGATTAATTATTAATTATTGATTAGACATGATTAATTATTAATTAATAATGATTTTGAATATATTTATAATTATTGATAGATGATTAATATTTAGTAAGTTAATTAAAAAGATAAAAATTATTAAATAATAATAATGATAAACATAAATTGATGAAAACTTCATCCGGTATTATTTAAACAGTTAAGTTCACCATACATATTGTCACGAATGTAATATTTAACAGACCACGGATAAATATTTTCAACACGACAGTTACTAATAACCAACATTTGTATAACATTGTCTGCTACATTGAATAAGATCACATCATCTGTTCGTGCTATTTGAAAATGCGACGTAATTTCTTCCCACTGTTCGGTGAACCATACCGGTTGAAAGTTGATTTCAATTTTTCTATGTCCTACTATAATTTTAAGAAGCTCACTGAACACGTCTGCGATACTAAGGAATCGAGATAATCTCGTAAGCTACAAATGTGAAAATAAAAATTAGTGAAATAAAGATAATGTTGAAAGGTATAAGGTACAATGTATAATGTTACTTACCGCGGAACGTGTAGACAATTTAACATAGAGAGAATGCCATGCATTTATTTGATTAAATGAAAAAGATGGTGGTAGAGCGGACCTTGCGTTGACTCGTATTTGGTCTAGCACAAAATGAAAAAGATGAGTTAATATTTGTAGTAAAATATATAATTTGTATATGATAATTTATTGCAAGATGATACTGCTCTCACAAAGACGGTAAGTTAATTATTGGCCCTGACGATTGTGCTCTCTTTTTTATATTGCCGTTGACGGAGTAGAAAATGTTTCAAAAGTAAAAAAATCAATATGTCTAAATACAACAACATCTCCAAGATTTAAACCATGATTTGTCATGAAATCAGAAGCTCTGGTAGTGAAGCTCATGTTTTCAAAGGATACTTCTATTCCGTATGTGGGGGCATGAAACAAAATCGCGCTTGTTGCTAAATGTTGCATTAAATGTCGATGCATGCAATTTGAAATTTTCTACATCGCAATTATAAAAAGTGTATAAGAAATAACATCCATACATATTTGATAAAATTAAAGCGATTAATGTAACAAATACATAGATATAATTACCATTGTTATTTGTGATGTAATTGTAATTGAAAACCATGTAATAGTGCATGTAGTAACATCAGGCAAATGTCTTTGGGCACAAGCTTTAAAAGAATAAAAACCACATGAGGATAAATTTAGTTACAAAAGAAAAATAAATGCAAAATGTGGAAAACTATAAGGATAGCTTACGTGATTGGTAATTAATAGCTTGTAAACGAATTAGAATATCTTGAGCATATCGTTCAGCATCCTCGTATTCTTCAAACAACATAGCTTCTGTCACTGTCAGGGGCGGAGCCAGGATTATGGAGTGCGGGGGGCCAACCGTTGTAGTACTAAATCAAATACACGTTCATTTAACATATTTCAAGATAATCATTACATTACAAATTTACTAAAGTTTAGAATAAATCATTTATAATTAAACATAATCTATATATCTTAAATTATTTGAATTTGCAATATGATTTTCAATGTACATTGCTTTGTTTGGTTGAAAGAATGAAAATATTCACGCATGTTTTAAAAGACTATTGATTATTTCTTGAAAACATAATGCTTTCTCAAATATAAATACTACAAATTTTTTACATTATTACGAATATTAAATTAAACACAAAATTTACCGCATAACCTCTGCATAATTAACTAAACAAATACACCTTGATATCCATTATTTAGAACCAAACAAAACAACTATTTAAAATAAACAATAGAATATGAAACAAAAATCAGCCAAACCAGTAGTTAGAAACAAAAACAAAAAACAAACCAAAAATTAACTTGAAAAATATACATAGATTTTAATAATGACAAATTATCATGTTATAGCGTATACGGGGTATATATGTATGGTTCTAATTGAAAGAAACTAGTAAGTAGGTTAAATGAGGTTTGAATGTGAGTCTACAATATATAGAAGACATAATCTAAAATAAGAGAGAACTAGAGAAATTAAGAAGATGAAAAATTTTATAGCTGAGATTGTAAGATTAATTTAAGTGGGAGGGGAGGGGGGGGAGACAAATATTTTGAAGGGAGAACAAAATTTTGATATTCTATATAATATTTTTTTAAAATTTAATATTATATATAATATTTTAAAAAAATTAGGGTGGGGGGCAAGGCCTTGGGGGGGGTGGGGGGGGGGGGCAAGGCCCCCATGGCATGTACATGCCTCCGCCCCTGGTCACTGTTGTACCTAACATTTTCAAATAATTTATCCAAGACGGAGGTGGAGAACATACATATTGATGTTCTATTGTATGCCTTACAGTTGCAAACAATATTTTTCTTCCGACTATGGTTATTGCAAAGACGGTGTGTTTGATAACCTTGATTATCAACAATGAAGTCTTTCTTAAAACTTACAAAAATTGCCATTGTAATGTCTAAATAGGAAGAACACTTAGGTATGAATTGTTGAAAGTAGAATAGTGCAAATTGAAGTTTGCGAATAAATGAAAGATATGAAGGACATGAAAGATTTGAAGGAAATGATGAAATTCGTGGTTTTTATAGTGAGATTTTGGAGTATTTTTACAACAAAAATAACACATGTGGGTCAATCTTTATTTAAGTCCTTCACGAATTAAGTCTGACCAAGGGCCAGACTTTATTTAAGTTCGTGAAGGACTTAAATTTTTATTTTATTATTATTTTGTTAAAGAGGGTAAGATGAACTACATAAGTCCATCTTACCGCTTTGTGGAACCGGATCCTGACACTAAAGGTAAAACATTGTATATGAATTGTCTATGCTTTTATATTGTGCAATTAACTAATGCTAATTTTTATTTAAGCACAGATCGATGAAGTCAACAGCCGATGGTGATTGTCTACATTGCTCGACTACATTAGCACTATCACCTCGAATTTATATATGTTTCATATTATGTACTGTATGATAGTTGCTAACGAATTATTAAATTTGACTACGAGACTACATTCTGGAACTTCAAATCAAACGTGCAATTGTGTTGTGCTAATTTCTAAATTAATTAATGCGCTTTATTATTAAGTTCTGCATTATTTAATTTGTTTACATAGTTTGTTATTGTTATTGGATCCTGTGAGTTTGGACTTTACAATTCCTATCACACTGCATAGGATTTAGACCACAAGTTAATAACGTTGTCGGATGCACGCACATAATATTGGAAATAGATGAGGTTTTTCGACGTGTACATGAAAATCAATCATAATGCTTGACAATTAAATCTATATAATAATATCACTTTCAGTTATTTTTTGGACATGTTTTATCGTTATACGTTGCTTAACAGCACCGTGTATTTTTTTCGTTGTCAATAATGCACAAAAAAAAAAAAAAAAAAACTCTTTGAGTCCATATTGACTCGCGGTTCGTTTCAATAATGCAAAGC
>CP025645.1:25158602-25189583 GCA_003576665.1 Ipomoea trifida
AAATAATTGAAATGAAAAATATTATCAACAAATAATAGCAAAGAACTTATACCTTATAAAGAACTGCATACAACAAATATCCAACGTCTCCATATTCAAAAACCGCATGGTCTCCAACTTCTCAACATGTAAAGGGGTAGAATTAGATATTAGGTATACTTAAATTCTTTGAAGTAAAGTTTGATCTCTTCTCAGTTGTGGGGGTCTCATGTAATGTCAATGTATTCATCGTTAAAGACATTAAATAAAAACTAAATATAATCATTTACCTTATTCTTGAAGTTTTATATTCCATATAGATCCAATCTGCAAAATAAATGAGTAAGATTAGTGTATTAAAATTCATTCAATTTGAATCTACATCAACTGCAAAACTTCTTTCAGAAGTAAAAGTTGTGAAAAGCTTCTTAAACAGGGTAGTGATGTACTGTATCTGGAAAACATAGTGAGAAAAATGAATTAATGAATCTATTACACTTATCATAATTAAAGATCATAATGTAGTGACATATTTGTGCATCTGACTGTAGTATCATCATTTGCTTAAGAAACAAGTTGGTTTAGTAATCAGTTTAAAAGAAAAGAACGGTTAATAACTTAAGTATTCACAAAATAATCAGGGACTATTAAAATTCAAGTGCAATGTCTGTTAATATCACAATATCTTTTGCATTAGATTGCATTCATTGCAACACAGTTATGCCTGCAAATACTTACAATGACTGCTTACTAGGTAGTGCACTATCTATGCGTAAACAATTAAAATACTTATCTTTTTTTCATGCCGTAATTTATAATTGAACCTGCATACATTCAAACATGTTAGAACCAATTTAAAAATTTATAAATTAGTATCAAATAACCCTAAAAATACCTAAATGAAAACATGATGTTAATTGAGAAATTGAGAAATTAAGTAAATAAGTCGGGCTAGGTTGACATGCATGTCAACAGATTATGAAATTCATAAACTTATCTTTTACACACTTTACTATTTCACTTTCTTAAAATTTTTAGATACAATATAATAGGAATATGAAATCGAAATAGAATCTGCTAAATCATCAATCAACTAAAATAAATAATGGTAAATTACAGGATAGAGACCGAGAATTGAATTTCCAACTACATTAATTACGATTATGTTGACATTCATTTCAAGACATGAATTAAAAACCCTAGATATATATTTTCCCGCATCGAAACTGTAGATCCTTAAACAATTATGTAGAAAATGTGTTGAAAATGCTCATATTCGTTAAATAACAGTCATAAATTCGAGGAATTAAACTAAAAGGAAATCATATTTCATTAAGGTGCAAGAAGAATCAAACCTGAGGACGAGTAGCGTAGAGGCTTTTTCGTGGTTTATCATCACTTGGACCTTACATAATATAGCCATGGTTTCCAGATCGGAACAATTCTGAGAGGAGATAAACGAGAGTTGCAGAAATGAACTGGTAGAGAGAGAGAGAGAGAGAGAGAGAATGTCGACGAGGAAGACGGGAGAGGAACATAGGATACACGGACTGGCGGAGGACTGTAACCGGGGAGACGATGAGAGGTGTGAGAGGAGGATAGAGTGCGATGGGTGCGAGAGTTGGTGTTAGGGATTGGGGCGCGCAGCAGATAGAATGCAATTTTGTTTAAGTTTAGGGATTGGGCAACATCCTAATAATTGGGCCTACGGGCTGTATTTTTTAAACCTAAAACGTCGGTTATATTACATAACCGACGTTAAAGGTTCACTACAACGACGGCTAAAACTTAGCCGTCGTCGTTTCCCCCCGTCGCCTGCACTACGACGACGGCTAAAACTTAGCCGTCGTCGTTTCCCCCCCGTCGCCTGCACTACGACGACGGCTAATACTTAGCCGTCGTCGTTTCCCCCCCGTCGTCGGTTGATATGTGCACTACGACGTCGGCTACCAAGTTGCCGACGTCGTAGTGTGCTCCGAATGGGGATACGACGACGGCTAATGCCGTAGCCGTCGTCGTATCCCCCCGTCGCCGGCGCTACAACGTCGGCTACCTTGTTGCCGAAGTCGTAGTGCGCTCCCATTGGAGATACGACGACGGCTAATGCCGGAGCCGTCGTCGTATCCCCCCGTCGCCGGTGATACGACGTCGGCTACGGCATTAGCCGTCGTCGTATCTCGTCGTAGCATTAAGATGGAACTTTTAACGTCGGCTGTTTCATAATAACCGACGTTAAAGGTTTCAAAGCGAATATAACGTCGGCTAAGTATTTAGCCGACGTTAAATAGCCGACGTTGTATGTGATTTCTGTAGTAGTGGTGGCAAGGCCCCCCATGGCATGTACATGTAGGGCTGTTAACGAACCGAACATAAACGAACGGAGGTTGTTCGTGTTCGTGTTCATTTGTTAAGGTTTTTGAAAATCCTGTTCGTGTTCGTTTGTTAAGCGTCCGTTAGTGTTCGTTAACGTTCGCGAAGACGTTCACGAACGTGATCGTTAACGTTAACGAACACGTTCGTGAACGTGTTCGCAAACGTTAACAAACACGTTCACAAACATGTTCATTTACGTTCATGAACACTTAATAACCAAACACCTGCACATGTTCGTGAACACAATTTGTTCATGAACAAGAAAAATCTACGTTCACGAACAATTATATATATGTTTGTAAACATGTTCGCGAACATTATTAAACGAACACTAAACGAGCTTATTCGCGAACACTTAACAAACGAGCTTACCACTGTTCAGACTCTGTTCGTTTATTAACCGAGCTCTAAATTTTGTTTGTTAATGTTCGTTTACCTTAATAAACGAACACTTACCGAGCTCGAACACGAGTAGTTTGTCGAAAGCTCTGTTCGCTAACAGTCCTATGTACATGCCTCCGCCCCTGGTCACTGTTGTACCTAACATTTTCAAATAATTTATCCAAGACGGAGGTGGAGAACATACATATTGATGTTCTATTGTATGCCTTACAGTTGCAAACAATACTTTTCTTCCGACTATGGTTATTGCAAAATAACGGTGTGTTTGATAACCTTGATTATCAACAATGAAGTCTTTCTTAAAACTTACAAAAATTGCCATTGTAATGTCTAAATAGGAGGAACACTTAGGTATGAATTTGTTGAAAGTAGAATAGTGCAAATTGAAGTTTGCGAATAAATGAAAGATATGAAGGACATGAAAGATTTGAAGGAAATGATGAAGTTCGTGGTTTTTATAGTGAGATTTGGAGTATTTTTACAACAAAAATAACACATGTGGGTCAATCTTTAGTTAAGTCCTTCACAGATTAAGTCTGACCAAGGGCCAGACTTTATTTAAGTCCGTGAAGGACTTAATTTTTTTTATTATTATTATTTTGTTAAAGAGAGTAAGATGAACTACATAAGTCCATCTTACCGCTTTGTGGAACCGGATCCTGACACCAAAGGTAAAACATTGTATATGAATTGTCTATGCTTTTATATTGTGCAATTAACTAATGCTAATTTTTATTTAGGCACGGATTGATGAAGTCAACAGCCGACGGTGATTGTCTACATTGCTCGACTACATTAGCACTATCACCTCGAATTTATATATGTTTCCTATTATGTACTGTATGATAGTTGCTAACGAATTATTAAATTTGACTACGAGACTACATTCTGGAACTTCAAATCAAACGTGTAATTGTGTTGTGCTAATTTCTGAATTAACTAATGCGCTTTATTATTAAGTTCTGCATTATTTAATTTGTTTACATAGTTTGTTATTGTTATTGGATCCTGTGAGTTTGGACTTTACAATTCCTATCAACACTGCATAGGATTTAGACCACAAGTTAATAACGTTGTCGATGCACGCACATAATATTGGAAATAGATGAGGTTTTTCGACGTGTACATGAAAATCAATCATAATGCTTGACAATTAAATCTATATAATAATATCACTTTCAGTTATTTTTTGGACATGTTTTATCGTTATAAGTTGCTTAACAGCACCGTGTACTTTTTCGTTGTCAATAATGCACATCAAAAAAAAAAAAAAAAAAAAAAAAAAAAAAAACTCTTTGAGTCCATATTGGTTCGCAGTTCGTTTCAATAATGCAAAGCAAAAAAAAAAAAAAAAAAAAAAAGAACTCTTTGAGTCCATATTGATTATTTTCATCATATTGATTCTCGGTTCGTTTCACTAATGCACAGCAAAAACAAAACCTCTGTCCATAATCATATCTAATCAATAATTAAAAACTAAGTCCAAAAAAAAAAAAGAGGCTCCCTGTGAATTATATGAAGGGAAAAACGAACTCCTTGAGTCCGATTTTCTTTAAAGCAAAATCGGACTCAAGGATGTCACTTTACCCTGTTTTGGGATCCACTTCTCATGCACGACATTCGTGGATCCAATGTTCAGGTTGTTGAATTGACAAGCATGTTCAGGTCCAGGTTGAATTGAAGTGGTTGAATTGACATGTTCAGGTTCATGTGAAGCGTAATCAAGACATGTGCTCTAACCATGAACTGCTGGTCTCATACAACCCTCTGTCCAAGTCATGCAAACAAACATAGATGCTGTTGATAGAAGAGGCCGCTCAAATTTCACTTCTCTCTCGTTCCACCCTCTTCTGGCTAAGTATCAGGTTCTTGGATTTACAGATTGTAATTTTAATTTTCAGAATTACTAATTTCATTCTCAAATCTCTTTTAAATTTGTGAAAAGCCTGTCATTATATTGCAATTTGGAGTGTCTTTTATTTTCTTGAAATACATGTGAAATTTGAATTGGGAATGAAATATTATGTAATTGTCTACAGCTAGAACTGCATTAAATCAAGAAACCAGATAGATACATATAGAGGATTTGACTCATTTAAACTATGCATTCAACTTATGAACTGAAACGATGCCAGAATACTTAAATTTTCTTGTCCTTGAATCCTTGACCATGTAAAAATAGGTCTAAGCTGTATATGCTGTTTCTTACTCTAGATCACATAATTGCGCAGAGACTTGTTGAAGGTGCATCTTTATACTCATCAACCAATGGCAGGTACTGAGCCGGGGGCAAATAACCACCAGAATAGTTGTTATCAGGGTAATCATAGCCGAGAGAATGCTCAGGCAATTCCCTAGCACACGAGTCTTCAATGGCGTTGTAACCATTGCCGTATCCCTGCTGAGTATAGGGAGGAGAAGAAGAAGCATATCTGTGGTAGTTGGAATAGCGTGTCATTCGAGGATCCCTGAAGGTAACTCGCACAAGCTCGGCATGTTTTCCTGATCTTGAAAGTCCCCTTAACAGAGCATTGGGTTCCACTTCACCAGCTATCTTTGCGATCCCTTGTTCAGCATCAATGGTAACAGAATATACTCCTTCACAATAGTAATTTAAAGTATTTTACTTTGATTTCTGACATCTTTAGAGAGCATAGAAGTAAAAAAGTTTGATAGATAGTATTTTAGTTTAGGGTGAGCAGTTTGATATTATATTAATCGGTAAATGGATGGAGCGTGAAGGTGAGTTATGGCAGGGGTGTTGGCAACAGCCATGATAGGGAAGAGANATTTGTAAATACAGATCTATGTTAAGAACCTAGTAAATTATATTTTGCAGACAAAATTTACTAAGAGAATTTTTTAAAATATTTTTTATTAATTAAATGTCGTTTTTTTTTTTTGATTAATTACGGTTTTTTTATTAATTAAATGTCCGTTTAATTAAATGTCGTTACCAACAAGTATAATCAATCAAAAATTAATACTCCGTATAAAAATTAATTAAAAAGAACTTTATTACCGAAATGGTCCCTCGACTATTGCGAAATTATCAATTTAGTCCTTGATAATTTTTCGTGCCCAATTAAGTCCCTCTACTTTGAAATTTTAACCAATTTGGTCCTCCGTTTATTTTGCCGTTAAAATCGGGACTAAATTAGTAATTTTTCTATAGTCAATGGACTAAATTGGTAATTTTGCTATAGTCAAGGGACCAAATTAGTAATTAATTTTTTACTAAAATGGTCCATTGACTATAGCAAAATTACCAATTTGGTCATCGACTATAACAAAATTATCAATTTGGTCCCCGATTTTGACGGCAAAATAAACGGAGGACCAAATTGGTTAAAATTTTCAAAATCGGTGGACTTAATTGGGCACGAAAAATTGTCGAAACCAAATTGGTAATTTCACAATAGTCGAGAGACCATTTCGGTAATAAACTCCTTAAAAAGCAAAGTTAATTAGAAGATGCAGATTCTTCTCGTTCATTATTTTAAGATTTTTCTTTAAAAAATTCACATAAATATGGATTTACTATATGAGTAAATCTGTCAGGCAAATATCCAAAATCAAAGGAAATCAAAAGTGTTAGGATTACCCATTTGGCATGGTTTGTAAATCCCATCCGGACAAGTTAGCAGCTGCAGTGAGTGCATCTTTCCATTCATTAACTTTCTGATCCCCAAATCGTTGTTTGTGTAGAGTCAATGCTTCACCAAACGTGCTTATATGTTTACGAACCTCGGAAGGATCAACATGGTAAAATATGGGATAAACAATCCGATTCAACTTTTCTTTACACTCCATGATCTTCACAAGCTCATCCAGACACCATCTGGATCCGGCATAGTCTTTGGAGAATACGATGATGGATATCCTCGACTCCTCTATGGCCCTAGATAGCTCAACAGAAATATCCTCACCTCTACGGAGTGATTCATCATCTCGAAAGATGTTAACTCCAGCTCGTCTCAAATCTGCATAGAGATGATCAGAAAAGGATCCTCGCGTCTCACCCCTAAAACTCAAGAAAACATCATAGGTAATGCGTGCATCCGATGAAGAAGAAGATGATGATGATGCCATACTTGAAATAGAGTATACTATCTATCTGGATCTTCTAGCAGCTTGTCTTACCAGCTATTAACTAAAGATTTTAGTTGAGAGACAAGCAGACAATGAAGAGGAAGGCAGATAGATTAATTGGCTAGTATCTAAAGATTTAATTTAAAGAGCTTTAACAACGCGTGTAGCAGAAAAACAAAAATATAAGGCCCTGTATACTAAATGGCCGTTGACTGATTGGGTTGGCTGTTTGGGTTGGAAGGTATGATTTGTTGATAATATTAGCTGATTGTAGAAAGTTATTTGATAAATTAGCTGTTAGCTAATAGCTGTTTGGTATAATTTCTTTTTTCAAAAAGTTAATTGAAAATGCTGCTTTGAGTAGCCTTTTGAATTTTAACATTTTGGAATTACAAAAAACTTATTAACCAAACAACTATTAGTGGTCAAATAAGTAAAAATTGGTTGATAGGTTGATTATTTACCAAACAGGGCCAAGATATGAATAGTGAACTTCAGAGGAACAAACTTATAAAATTATAACTAACTTTTTGAAAAAAAAAAAAAAAAAGTTAAAAAGTATAAATATTATTTTCTGATATTAGTTTCCCAGTAGGAGTACTAGCCAAAAATTCAAGGATTTACGTGATATGTTATGATAATGATGCGTCCTTTTCATACATTATCTCCTGCATCAATATAATATAGGGAGGGTTTCAGTGAAAGCATATTACATATATTTTGGTAAAATGTGTGGATTAATTTTTTTGAGTACTACTGACTCTGTTACAATGTAGTATATGTTCATATGTGTGGATTAATTTTATCTATTTATATAAATAAATTAATAGTTGAGAGTTTGTTAAAAAATAAAAGAAAAATAAATAATATTAATTTATAAACTTGAAAGTTTTTTTTTTTGTGCTGACCAAATACAAAAAGACAGTTTTTCATAATGCAACCAAACACTGGAAATGAAACCATTTTCCAGAAAATGACTCATTTTTTTAGAAAATATTTTTCAAAAGTCATTTTTCTGCATTCCAAACACACCCTTAATTTGAGATAATATTATGATTGGTATGATAAAAAGTTAATTAATTTATATATATTTTTTATTTCAAGATAACGGTATAATTTATATTTAATAGCTCCATGATAAACAATACAAATAATTAACATTATCTCCTCCAAGTCTTCAACTAATCCACCGTCCACACAACAATTTTCAACATCAAATTAATTAAACAAATGCAGTGAGGAAGAAAATTCTGCCCGACCTTCCGGCACAACAATCCAATAGAAGCGACAAGAGTCGTGCTATAAGAATTTTTTTTTTTTTCGAAAATCAGAAATAAAACCTTAAACTATGAATAATTGTATCAAATTTTTGACTTATTCAGTACATTAACAAAAATTACATAACTGTATTAGATAAACAAATACAATAGGGAGAAAACTTTTCAGCATAACAATCCAATTGAAGCGATAAGAGGCCGGCTATAAGATTTTCTTTTAAAACTTAGAAACTAAACCATTGTAACTATGAATATTACATTGATATGATGGAATTGAACTATATATGACCCGGGATACCGGATATGTATGTAATTATCTGTGTCAATAAGCTCGCATAGAACAGTATAATGGAAGAAATGGATAATCGAGAAGAATTGTTGTAGTATTTGATGAAATAGTCAAAGTATTACAAGAAGCTTGTAAAAGAATGAGATGATTCATAGGAGAATAAGACATGATTATTGATATATATTTTGTAAACAAATAAGACATTATTATGTAATGATATAATTGTACAAAGCTTATTTGTACAAGCGAATTATAACTAATTTTAGCTAAACTTGTGATGGTTTATGGCTACACGACTAGAGCCGTCAAAACGGGCTTAGCCCGCCCAGCCTCACAAAAAGGGCGGGGCGGGCTTGGCGGGCTGACGGGGGCCCGCCAAATGAATAATAAAATTTTTATTAAAATATAAATGTTATAGTAGTAAATTTATAACGTTAAATGTCTTGTCAACTTAATTATATTACTAATATTAGTGTGTGTAATATATATATATATATATATATATATATATATATATATATATATATATATAAAGTTAGCATTAGTTTACTATAAACTAATGTTATATATATAAACTAATCTATTGATCAAAAAAATATATATATAAACTAATAAACTAATCTAATTACAGTTAAATAGTTAATCGTCAGTAAACTAATGTTATATATATAAACTAAACTGTTAGATCAAAAAATATTATAAACTAAACTGTTAGATTAAAAAATATATAAACTAATAAACTGTTAATTATTTATTACTGTGTTTAAAAAAGTACAAATACATTACTATATATTTAATTAAACTATTCAAATTATTTTAGTATACACTTATTACCATTTTATATTAATTTTTATTTAAATTTAAAAAAATTTAAAATTTGGCGGGCCCCGCCAAGACCAGCGGGCTTAAGGCGGGCGGGGCGGGCCTGTAACACCCCAATTTTCACAACTTGGATTTATTACAAAATCCTTAAAATATAATACATTGCGGAAGCGTCTAACTAGCAGAAAACTGGGTGTTACCNTAATAGTGGATGTGTTTTGTACCCCACTTATGAATTTAAAGGTGGATGTGTTTTGTACCCGCCCCCACCGTGAACTAATCGTGGATGTGTTGTGTACCCCACGTGAGATTTGAAAGGTGGATGCGTTGTGTACCCCACCAAGATCTAATAGTGGATGTGTTTCGTACCCCACTTATGAAATTAAAGGTGGATGTGTTTCGTACCCCACCGTGAACTAATCGTGGATGTGTTTTGTACCCCACGTGAGAATTGGAAGGTGGATGTGTTGTGTACCCCACCGAGATCTAATAGTGGATGTGTTTCGTACCCCACTTATGAGTAAGACGAGAATTGTGTACCATGGGCGACGTGTAAGAACTAACTACCGGGTGAATTAATGACTGAGTTAATTGTTCTAATTATTGAAATGAAGTGAAATTACTTGTTGATTATGTTGTTGCAGGTTGATTGTGTTGTGGGTAATATTATTTTACCTTGTTCCTATTGATTGACTATTTTGAAAACCTTTGTTTATTTTCGGGCGATAATGGATATCCTTACTTAGCCGTCGCGCTAACTGCACTTCATTGTGTCATCTATTAGATGCAGTCTAGCGTGAGCTCTGAATAAGATGGAAGTCGAGGTTGAAGACTACTCTGTCCTAGAATAGACACCCTGGGAGAATCATTTCCATATGTACATATCTGGATATTGATATGGTTATTTGAGGTTGTAAGTTTAGCCTTAGCGTTTGGGTATAGGAAAGATACCTAAGCGTGGCGGTAACACCCAGTTTTCTGCTAGTTAGACGCTTACAGCTCTAGGTGTGTGTGTGTAATTAAGCTATATATATATATATATATGTACATATAATATAGAATGTATGTACGTGTAGTATATATATACATAATTATAAGCATTGTGTACTTATATATATATAATGCAGGCATGGGTAGTATATATATATATATAAATTATAAGTATTGTGTACATATATAATAGTATGGATGTACGTGTAATATATATATATATATATATATATATATATATATATATAGATATATATATTATATTATAGCTATTATGTACCTATATATATATATATAGTATTTTAGATTAGTGTGAGCAGTTTGATATTTTACCCGAAATTGAACTGAGCACTTCCATCAACTTCATTTTGCATTCATCACCCTGCACATCCACTTTCAAAACACAATCCTAGTAGAAAAACACATTGATGTTAACATGGATGTAATTTCTTCGAATGAAACCTAAAATATGTTTAAGGATATGAAAAACACACAAGTAGATCAGAAGATCCATTTAATGTAATGACATACAGCTTCGGCTTTGGGCTCCATTCCAGCACTGTGAAAATCAATGAAAGGTTTCAACCATGAAAAGTTAAGATTATTATATTAATAGGCTTGCAGGAGGAGGAGAAGAAGACTATAAAAGAGAAAGAGGGAGGGTAGGGTTTTGATGATAAATGTGGTAGATATATTTTAAGGGAAACATCGATTAAGTTTATAACATTTCCTTAATTACTTCAAAAGCATGCAGTCCATGATATCTTCCATAACAGTTTATAATGGCTAAAAGATTTCATAAAATAATTTTAATATGGCAGTAAATTATCAAGAATATCACGTAAGACATAACTTCTTTTACAAGATGGTCAAACATCAATTGTATTAATTTCTTTTTAACATGTGTTAGTACATGTTATGTTCTTGGTTTTGTCCATTTTTGTGTACTAGTAAAGGTGTTTATTGTAGTTTAAATGTTATACACCTCACGCCGTTATAATTTTGTTACTATTTTTTATTTATAATATTTTAATATTAGACATCAAATTTCGAGCATCATGCATACAAAATGCTGGTCAATGCTATAAAAATCATCATGCGCCTCGCCTATTTAACGTTTGATGAAGCCAAACCTACAGAAGATCGCATCAAACCATAGTGATGGTAAAGATAATCTACTCTAGAGTTGATCTCATGCTTTTAATAAAAGCAACAAATATGATCAACAAAAAACAATAAAAGCAACAAGTATGAATGTGACACGGGAAAGATAATGAACATGATTAATTTAGAGTAATTAAAAATATAGTGATTGTATTGTTCACTGTTCAGTACAAAATTTAATGTGATCCATGTTTGCTATAATGCCTAAGTATATATACAACACTAATAACAGTACAATAACTAGTAGTTGCTGCCAAGCACCTTGTGCTCAAATGGCATGTAGTGGCCTCCCTCAAATGAAAGGTCATAAGTTCGAGCCGATATTGAAATTGATTCTTTGTGCTTCAACCGGTCGAGAAAAGTATGAATGAACAGATACTACAAAAAATAACTAGTAGTTGCTTGGATTAAATTTAATTTGGATACAATGATTAACTCCCGCCTCCTGTTTGATATTTTGATATGTTATGTAAATACGAAAACATTTAGCATTTTCTCAATAACTACTCTACATTAATACACATGACCGAGTTGGATGAAGTGGTAAATTTTAGTAAGTGATATTGCAAATTTAAACTGATATATATACAGATGAATAACAGTTAGTTAACAAAACGAATTAAAGAATCAAAACTGAATTATATTCTCCTCCCCGCATCAACCAAGCACACTGCTCTCTGCCATCAACCATCTCTGCAATCAACCAGCATTGCCACCAGCTCTCTGCAATCTACTACCATTGCCAAAATCAGAGACAAGTAATAGATATTTAAATATTTTATTAGGTTTCTTCCAATTTTTATTGGTTTCTTTAGATAGCTTATTATGGGCTTATATGGTTTAGGATGCTTATTTTAAACATAATGCATTCATCTCTTCCAAATGTCCATGTAAAAGGATGTCAAATTGTTATTTACTGTTATCTTTGTCGAGTTAATTCCAGCAATGGACCTCTGATTATGTTGATTTTCCAAAATTAGTCTCCGACTTTTAATTTGGACAATTTATGTCCCTTGACTTTCAAATTTTTTCCAATGTTGGTCATTTCGTCAAATTTTGGTTAAATTGAGGCCAAATGAAGGGGTAAAATTGTCCGTTCACTTGTATACTTGTATTTCTTCTATCATATACGCTATATATATGAATATAATATCAGTCGAAGAGACATCGACTGAGATTATATGGCTTCGATTGAGACTTCGGCTGAGATTATATTCATATATACAGCGTATAGGACAGGAGAAATACGAGTAATAATACACTAAACAGGTGAACGGACAATTTTTACCCCTTCATTTGACCTCAATTTAACCAAAATTTGACGAAAGGACCAACATTGGAAAGAATTGAAAGTCAAGGGACCTAAATTGTCCAAATTAAAAGTCGAGGACTAATTTTAGAAAATCAACATAGTCGGAGGA
Organism: Ipomoea trifida; assembly: GCA_003576665.1. Lineage (NCBI taxonomy): Eukaryota > Viridiplantae > Streptophyta > Magnoliopsida > Solanales > Convolvulaceae > Ipomoea > Ipomoea trifida. The sequence goes on from CP025645.1 coordinate 25,171,412, forward strand.
CCATTGCTGGAATTAACTCTATCTTTGTCATTTATCAAGAAAATTTTGGCTTATTTGACAAATTTTAGTTGTTGTTTAAGCAATTTTAAATGATATAATATTCATTACAGGACAATGACCAAAGAAAGACCTAAAGCCAAAAAGCAAGGCAAAAAAATTGAAACAGAACAAACTGAAATAATTTAAAACTTATGTTCAAGGAGATGAGGAGAAAGGGTAAGGGTAAGGAGAACAGAGGTAAAGTAAAGGCTGGAAAAGGAAAAAAGAAAAGGCCCAAAGGGAAAGACTATGAAGAAAAAGCTGTGAAAGGAGGCCGGGAAACAAGCCAAGCCAAGAAATTGGCAAAAAAATTATCAAAGGATTCAAACAATAAAATGTTTTGAAGTGTCTGTCATGTTCCATCCAAGACCAGAAATGAGCTAGTAAACCACAATTCAAATGGATGCAAGTGGTGTCATTTTTCATTTGTGTATATGCAAAAACTTTGATTGTTTTTTATTCCATACTGTGTTTCTGTTCTCTCTTTTTTAACTGCGAATGTGCTAATATCCTTGGAAACAAATAAAGACCAATAGCTTGTCAAGTGCTATGGTTATAGTTTGATATAAAGCAAAAGCACCCTATTATTTCCTATAGAATGTAAGTGTGTGTCATTTGTCATTTGTATATATATGCAATAATTTTACTTATAGAAGGTAAGTGGTGTCATTTGTCATTTGTATATATATGCAATAATTTGTACTTACTTTGTGTGTTTTGTGCTCTGTTTTAACTGCATGTGCTAATGTCCTTTAAGAAAAGTAAAAGTTGGTCTGCTATTATGTTTATTATAGACTTATTAGATATGAATCAAAAGCATTGCTATTATTTATTATAAAATGCTGTATAATTTGGATTTTTTGTTACATTTTGTAAAAGCCTAAAACAAACTTTTTATCTACGCTCCATACTTACCATCGTAAGAAATGTCAACAGTTATTTTGAAAATTCTACTTAGGCAACACTATTATATTGCATAATCATCAGTAAGACAATACAAAATATAACAGACATTGTTATATTTTTTTCAATTGTTTAATATTTTACCTCACTAATTAGTTCTTTTAATTTGGGTGAATTTATATTTGGACATTAACCTTCTATTGGAACAAGATTGTGATAGTTGTATGAATGTAATGTATATTATATAATCTTTTATAAGTTTTAAAATCATATTCAAGACTAAATACTTATAACAATATTTATTACATTATTATAATAAAATATGTAATTATAATAATATAATTTATTATCATTATTATTGTTAATGGTATATTAGTCTTTAAATTCATAATTCTTTACCATTCCAAACTAACCAAACAATGAAATTCATAATCCCTGTAATTTCTTTTCTATTAACCAAACAATGGAATCATCTTCTTGGTAACACTATTATATTGCGCAATACTGATGGGCAACGAAAACGAATTTTGGTTTGGCCAGTGCGAGAGGATTGGTCAGAGATCATTTTTTTTTTTGGGTTTTTCCCAAAGTGTCAATCCTCCCGTCCCAACGGTCAGGATTTGGCCGGCAGCCAAAGGACTAATCCTCCCGTCTCAACGGTCAACACCTCCCGTCCCAACGGTCAACACACTTACGGGATGTTTGGTTCACGGAATAGGCAGGGAATGGCATAGCATTCCCAGTAATAGCCTATTCCGTTGTTTGGTAGACATTTGTATTCCCAGGAACATTGTTCCTGGGAATGAGCTATTACCCTTGCAAGGGTAATAGCTATTACCAGCACCCCCCTGGTATTAGCCTATTACTGACTTATCAGGAATAGATATTTTATTTTATTTCCATTTTTACCCTTTTTGGTAACAAGATTTTCTTGACAGATTATTAAAAAGATTATTATCATTATTAAAATAAATAAATAAATCAGATATGCTCATCTAGCCTCTTCAAGCCACATTTATATATAATGTCAAATAGATAAGGAGTTTATCTGCTGAACATTGAATATCAAAGTTTTTGAAGTGATTGCTGCATCAATTATATCCATGCTAGCAATGGGTTTTAAAAAGGTAATCTTCGAGAGTGACTCAAAAGAACTCGTTCAAAGCCTTGGTAGCAATAGTACTCCAAATAATGTGGCCCATAATATTTTGAGAGCCTGCAAACAAGAGCTTGTCAACCTCGAATTCTGGCAGGGTGTTATCAATCGCACGAGAGCAAAACCTTGTCGCAGATGCCCTGGCAGGCCTTTCTAGGAATGTTTCGAAATGTGTTCACTTGCTTGCAGACCCTCCAGACGCAATCAGAGGATTACTGGTTGATGATGCTGCTGGCTTCCCTCTATGGCGGAATGTATATTGTAATACTTAACGTATGTATCTGCAGTACTTGGGTGTCCCCTTTCTATTTCAATAAAAAAAAATAATATAAGCAGTTCTCACCCTCTCAAGAACAAAAGAAACATAGAAAAAGAGAAATCTTATATTTTATAGTAATATTAGAACTCTTGAATATCTAATTATTTGTTGCAGGAAGACTCCTTGAAATAAGGAAAGACACACATCTCAAACTAACTTTTTGAATACTTAATAATTTTTTCTTCTGAATATTATTAAATTAATGCTCTTTAAATTTGTTTGTTATTTATATGAATATTTTTTTACATAATTTGTAGATTATTTTTTAATATTGTAATTCCTATAGAATAATATTATATAAAAATATTATATATTAATTAGTAGTAGTAGTAATAATAATAATAATAATAATAATAATAATAATAATAATAATAATAATAATAATAATAATAATAATAATAATAATAATTTTGTACAAGGGCATTTATGTATTTTAAATATATATTCCATTTCTATTCCTTCCGCGAACCAAACGATGGAATACAATTCCCAAGTCTATTCCTTCCGCGAACCAAACGCTGGAATACAATTCTTCCTATTCCCTTAAAATTCATTCCGTGAACCAAACGTGCTGTTAGTGGTAGGGGACTGGCCAAATGGTTTACTCCATTCACATGGATGGGGATCAAACCCCAACCTCATGCTTAAGGGACAAGGTGCTGAACCACCACGCCAACCATGTTGGTTTGATTGGTCAGAGATCATATTATTAGCACTGGGGAAAATTTTTATGAGGACAATAAAAAAAATACATTTTTAAAAATATATTATTTGTGTACTGAATGTATATTATGTAAAATAATGTAATTTCAGTATACAAATAATATATTTTGTTGAGCACAATAAATTTTTAATATACTAAAAATATATTATTTGTATAATGAATGTATATAATTTGATAGTGTATATATAATGTACTTTTAGTACTCAAGTAATATACTTTCAAATAATGTACTTTATGTACACAAATAATTAATGTACTTTTTTTTTTTTGTGATCTACATAGCTGTATGGACAATGATCCATAAAAGAATTATCGGGTAATTGGATCGTGGGCTCTATTGTCATAAGTTGAAGTGGGGACACTATCAGTGTGGACAATTTTAAACCTTTGATTTAATTAGATGTATGGGTGAGAATGTGCAATCGTTATACCCTGCACCACGGTGCACATAGCAATGTGCACCACGTACGTAAAACGACGTCGTTTCGGTGTTAGTAGACGCGAACGCAAATGACTCAGGGAATTCATTATCTATAATACACATAATCATTATCTATAATACACAGAACGTTTGCCTAGAATACACAGAATGTTTGCCCAGAATACACAGAATATTGACACAAAATACACAGATGTTAGTGGACGCGAATGACTCCAGGGAATTCATTATCTATAATACATATAATCATTATATAGAATACACAGAACGTTTGCCTATAATACACAGAATGTTTGCCTATAATACACAGAATATTGACGTAAAATACACAGAACTCATCCTCCTAACATTCGAATGCACAAGCAAATCACAACTTGTGTTAATAACATGAATACACATAATATTTACACAAAATACACAGAACTTATCCTCCTAAACATTCGAATGCACAAACACATCACAACATGTGTTACTAACATGAATACACATAACGGTTGCCTATAATACACAGAACGGTTGCCTAGAATACACAGAATGATTGCCTGGAATACACAAAATATTAACATAAATACAGAGACCGGCCGAAATGGAAAACGTGATTTCCAAAAGAAACGGACAATTAGTTTACAATGCTCAAAACAACGCCATTTAGGTACGTGGTGCACATTGCTATGTGCACCGTGGTGCACAGTATAATATGTGAGATTGCACAATCTGCAGGAGTAAAAATGGGTGCAATAAGGATAAGGCAGTAAAAGTAGGTATTTTGTAGCGCACGGGGTAAAATAATAAAACCCAATAGAACGTGCTAGGATTTTGGTATGAAATCGCGATATTGTCGAACCCATGCCCTTATGTAGTTATGTTAATTAATCGCGACATCCTGGAACGGTAGAGACATTAATGGACTGTGCACACGAAGAGACACCATCTCCCAGCTCAGTTCTTATACCGTGCGGTCCACAATGCATTATGAACCAAAGTCACAAAATGATGTCTTTTTAATAGGTAGGAGAAATGGTTTCTGTAAATTTTCGTAATTGATACTACAGTTCATCTCAAATGATACTACAGTTGTGTTGAACTGATACTGCAATTGTGTTGAACTGATACTCCAGTTATGTTGAACTGATACTACAGTTGTGTTGAACTGATACTACAATTGTGTCCGTAACTGATACTAGTTCATCTAAAATGATACTACAGTTGTGTTGAACTGATACTGCAATTGTGTTGAACTGATACTGCAGTTATGTTGAACTGATACTACAGTTATGTTGAACTGATACTGCAGTTGTGTTGAACTGATACTACAGTTGTGTCCGTAACTGATACTACAATTCATCCCAAATGATACTACAGTTGTGTTAAACTGATAATACAGTTGTGTTGTACTAATACTACAGTTGTGTTGAAAGGGAACTGCACTTGCGCAAAAATGAGGCAATTTCATCTGTCTTTTTTCATTAATCAAAACGACGTCGTTTTGATCCGCGGTCCACAATACCGCGGTCCATAGTAAAATTTGTGCTCCCAGCTAGAGCACGTCGGATTCCCATCAGAGAGCATGGCGAAGGAATCCAATCGACGAAGCAAACAGAGAATAGGTATGGTTGATTCAACTGCTTTTTGGGGGTTCACGATTCACATTTTTTTTTTTAAGGGCCGGCCCGTAGCTCACACCGGTCACCGGCCTTAACGGGCCAGGCCCGCTATTTCGCAAGTAATTTTTTTTTTTAATTTATTTTTGTCCTAACTTACAAAATTTATAATATATTATACGCTTAAAACGGATAATGGGTGAATGAAAAATTGATTATCAAAATAAATCTATTCGAGTTGAAAAATGAAGTATACAATTTTGTTCATTTTTCCAAAAAATGAACCATACACAAAATGACAGTTTTTTGTTGTGCAGCCAAACACCGGAATGAAAATTTCTTTTTAATGAAAAATGACTTAATTTCCAGAAAACAATTTTTAGAAGTCATTTTCTGAGTTTCCAAACACACCTGAAAAACTAGAAACATGTATATGTTTACATTTCTGTGCAGTAAGTGGTGCCAAGTTTTGTAGGGAATCAATTTTGTTTATAGTTTGAGTGGGGGCGGTTAGTGGCAAAAAAATAATTTGTGCGAAAATGAGAATTTCCAATGTGTATTCGTTGTGGCTTCATGTTTATAGTGTTCCTATGAGTACGAAGTTGTTATCGTGCGTTAGCCGTGTTGATTTTTTTTTTTTTTTTTTTTTTTTTTTTTTTTTAGGAGTGTGGAGATTGAGGGTGCATTTAACCAATTTGTGTACATGGTGCATACATTAATGGCCTGTTTGGTTGGATGTAATTTGGGGGAAATTGCAATTCAGTGAATTCCCAAACTACAGTGTTTGGTTGGAGGGAATTGCAATTCCGCAGAATTGCAATTCCCTCCAAATGATGAATTGCAATTCATGGGGGTACCCCATGAATTGCAATTCGGTGGAGAGGAGGGGCAATTTGTTGGTGTAAAGACAATTTTGCCCCTCTTCCTTTGTTTTTTTTTTTAAATTTGAAATAATAATAATAATAGTTATTATTATTTATTATTATTATTATTATTATTATTTGAATGAATTATTATTATTATTATTATTATTATTATTATACTTATTATTATTATTATTATTTGAAAGAATTATTATTATTATTATTATTATTATTATTACTACTACTACAACATCTACTACAACATAAGGACATTTTAGTCATTTTATCACTTCTTACCTTTCATTGAATTGCAATTCCACCGAATTACAATTCTTTTCCACCCATTCCCTCCTCCCAACCAAACGCCCTGTAAATGTGCATTTAGTTCCGTCTGTGATATGGGTAAATGATCATTTACAATGTGTATTCGTTGTGGATTCATATTGGCCATTTAGCAGTTTTAACTGTGCTTTAGGGACGGAATTTATTGTGCCAAAATTCTCGGTAAAATTTGAAGCTGAGAAAATTATATGTAGATTGTAATGTGCACTTTAAAAAAAATTTCAAGTGTTTTGAATTTGGTTTAAGGTAGTTGATTGAACTTGTTATTGTCTTTAAGGGGCTAAACGGAGCTTATGAGTGGAGAAAATCGGTGCTGTCGTGGTTACTGATGTTACAGTAATTTAAGACTGCTTATTGTGCGTTAGGGGCTGAATGTAATGTGAAATAATATAGGGTTAAAATTCCAAGTAAATGAAATTATATATACAATGTAATGTGCAGAAAAGGCAAATGTCAGACGCCTAGAAATTTGTTTAATGGAGTTGACCGAAATTGGTTCTGTGTTTAAGGGGTTTAATGGTGCATTTGTGCAGGGGTAAAATGAGTTCTACAGATTAGTGATGCAATATTGCGGTTTGAGTTAAATGTGCAGAAATTGTTGGTAATGTATGAATCCGTGGAATTATTATGAACCAATTTGTGTGCAAAATGGACTAAGGCCCTGTTTGATAAATAATCAGCTTATCAGTCAATTTTGGTTTATTTGACTACTATTAGTTGTTTGACTTGGTTAAAAAATCAATATAAGTGTTTGGTTAATAAGCTTTTTGTAACTCCAAAATACTAAAATTCAAAAGGTTACTCAAACACAAAATTGAAGAAACCACACACTAGAAACTAAGACGACACAAAAACAGAGCTGGAGAAAAATCTCGGCGCTAAGAAAACGCACGAGCGACTAAGCAGATCGCATATACACAGTGATTAGGAGAATCCTATCTTGCCTTAATTACTAATCCTACAAAATAGCATGCCATCCCAAAATAATTAAAACTACACATGGAAAAATAAAATAAAAAGACTAAAAACACACCTACAACACACGCCTGTGCACTAATTTAAAAAAAAAAAAATCACAGCCACATATCAATACAAATCAAGGCCCGAGATTAATCCACACTTCTCACGAAGTATCCTCATTTGATCCTTTATCTATGTATGTATATGTATATGTGTATATATATATAGAATTTAGTTCCCGTGCGGTTGGGTGTCTCACATGCGGTGGTGCGGTGGTGCGGTTAAATCTGAGCCGTTGATCTTGCTTAAATCAATGATTACCAAAATTAAAAAAATGCAGTGACAATTTGATAATTTTTGCATTTAGATCAAATTTAAGGTGCTTGATGTTTGTGCTTAAGGTGCGTGGGTTTTGTATTTAAGGTGCGTGGATTTTGTGCTTAAGGTGTGTGGGTTGTGTTTAAGGTGAGTAGTTCTTGAAACTTAAGATGCGTGATTTTTGTACTTAAGGTGCGTGGTTTTTGTGCTTAAAGTGCGTGATTGTTTTCCTTTAAGGTGCGTGATTTTTTTTGTTTAAGGTGAGTAGTTGTTGAAACTTAAGGTGAGTAAACCTGAAGCATAAGGTGCATTTTTTTTTCTTTAAGGTACATGGTACACATAATTGAGATGGATGAAAGAGTTTAGTTAGTGGTATTGCAAATTTGAACTAATATATAACAAAAAGAAATAAAGAACCAAAACTGAATTTTCTCTCTGCATCAACCAAGCCACAACTGTTTGCCAAGTGCAATCAACAAGTTCTCTGCAATCAACCAGCATTACCAAGCTCAGAGGCAAATAATAGACATTTAAATATTTTCTTGGGTTTCTTTTAATTTTTATTGGTTTCTTTAGATACCTTATAATGATGATTGGGTTGTTGGGTTTAGGATTTCTTATTTTAAACTCTTTCAACTTAACTTATCAATTGATACTGCATTTATCTCTTCTATGTAAAAAGAATTCAATCAAATTGTTATTTGACAAATTCTATTTATTTGGCAGTTGTCTACTTTCTGCCATCAACCAGCATTGCCAAGCATCTCTTTGAGGCAAGTAATAGATATTTAAATATTTTCTTGGGTTTCTTCCAATTTTTATTGCTTTCTTTAGATAGCTTATGACGGGTTGTTAGGTTTAGGATTTCTTTATTTAAACATATTGCATTCATTTCTTCCAAATCTCCATATAAAAGGATGTCAAATTATAATATTGTATATTTCTTTCAACTTAGCTTACAGTGTTTGATATTTTTTCCATTTGTTCTTTTAATTGGGTGAATTTATATTTGAACATTAATCTTCTATTGGAACAAGATTGTAATAGTTGTATGGATGTAATGTATATTATATAATCTTTTATAAGTTTTAAAATCATATTCAAGACCAAATAGTTATAACAAAATAGTTATAACAATATTTATTACATTATTATAATAATATAATTTGTTATTATTATTATTATTATTATTATTGTTAAGGGCATATTAATTGTTATATTCATAGTTCTTTATCATTCCAAACGTAACTAAATAGTAGAATTCATAATCCCTGTTTAATTATTTAATCGTTTAATTGTTTAGAATATTGCGGACACATCTAATCTCTTAATTACTCCGTATATAATATCAACAACTAAGGGGGGTGTATTCAATCACGACTTTCGTGAACTTTTAAATACTTTTATCAACTTTAAAAGTTTGGTGGTATTCAATTTAGACTTTTATAAACTCTTTAAAAGTATACATGTATTCAATTCAAACTTTTCAAAACTCATTAAAAGTATACAGGTATTCGATTCAGACTTTTATAGAGTTATTAAAAGTCTACTAGTATTCAAAAAGTTACTGACTTTCACAAACTCTGTCAGAATAGGATTTCTATAGACTTTCTCTTCATTAATATAAATAGATGAAATCCAACCCTCCAACCCCAAACTTTTCAATATTCTTTGCAAACTTTTTTTCTTCTATCTAAACTAGGCAAATTTTCAAACAATATTACGGTACGTATCAAATCTTTCACAAATATTTTTTTTTATGTTCAAGCAAATTTTTTGTTACCATCACAACAAAATAATTGCTGCAATCACAGCTAAAAAATTTTTGCGATTGCAGCAATAAGAATCTGTTCGCAGCAAATTTATGGAACAGGAGCAGCAAGCTGTTGCTGTTCGCAGGCTAAATATGCTGCGAACAGCAGCAGCAAGATTGCTGCTGTGCAGCAAATATTTTTGCTGCAACTAGTGCAGCAAATTTTTTAAAATTTATAATTTTTAAATTTTAGTTAATTAATATGTTTATAATTTTATATAATTGTATGTTTATTATATATATATACTCTATTTTTGTGACATCAATATTTTTTTTTTAATTTCTACAATGCACTAATTTATAGATAATATATTAATAGAAGTTATGGAATGTTTGTGAGGGTGTATTCAATTTAGAGTTTTAATGACTTTTGTAAACTTTTTAATATGAAAAAGTTTTTAAAAATCTATAAATGTTTGTTTTATGGATATTTATAAACTCTTACAAAGTTTATAAAAGTTTAAAAGATTCTAAGAAAGTTTACAAAAACTCTACAAAAGTCAATTAAATTCCATCACTTTAAAAGTATTTAAAAGTTCATGAAAGTCGTGATTGAATACACCCCCTAAATATAGATTATAGAACGTACGTGTTTCCCTTGCTAACAATTAAGAAAAGGATAGGGTTGTGCCATTTGGATTTAATTTTAAAGACAATCACAGTACTAGTTCAGACACTTGTTTAATTAAAGTTTTTTTTTTTTTTTTTTTTTGAATACTATGACCCTGTTACATGTAGTATCTGTCCATATACTTTCTCAACTTACTGAAGACAACAAAGTCAACATTGCCCCCACTGAGGCTCGAACACATGACCTTCTACTTGGAAGAACACTTAATGCCGCTTGAGGTAGATGAATGCTCCTTGTTTAGAGAAGTTTTTGATTTTTTTTTTTGTATATACTGAATCTATTACAATGTAGTATTTGTTGCCACAAAGAGTCACTCAAACTTTTTTTTGTGTGAATACTACTGCTCATACAATGCAGTATCTGTTCATAAATACTTTCTCAACCTATGAAACACAAAGAGTCGCTCAAACCTACAACCTCCACATGAGGGAGTAATTTGGTACCACTGGACCACAAGGTCCTTGGCAGTAGTTTTTGAATTATTTAACTTTATTGTATATTAAATAGGAATAAACTTAACGACTAAATTTGTAATATTTTAATTTATTCTGATCTAGTCTATATTATTTTAACAAGTGACATTTTTATACTTTATATTGAAATGCATAGAGTTATTAGTTTATCAAAAATATTAACATTAATGCAATTTTATTTATGTGTTGCAAATGTTAATTTATTTTATTTGAATAAATTAATTCATGTGTATTTTAATATAAAATTAAAAATTTAATTGTTAAAAAATTAAAAAACCTGGATAAATTTAAATATTAAAATTTAATCATTATTATTAATTTTTAATGTTTATACAATACAATTAAATTATTTTATATCAATATATTACTTTCCGCACGAAACTTATTAATACAAATAAAATTTTCTACAAATCCTAATTTATAATGATATTTAATCATACTTTGCAATTACATGATAAAATGAGAGTTAGTAAAGTGGTACTGGCCGTTAGTTAGTTATTGATATGTAATTAGGTTAAGTGTGCAAATCTTCATATGCTCATGTATATATAATTATTTATTTTGGACATATTAATGTAATACATTTGTGGTAAATTAAAAATAAGAGAAAAACTTTCACTTTTGATCCTATAAGGCTATAACTATTGAGGTTTTGTTTAGTTAGTCGTAGTTCACGTGTTTTTAAAACTGTCAATTTAGTACCATAACTATTCAATTTTTCTGAATTTCAGTCCCTCTGACCAAATTGCCTATTAGAAGTTGCTGAAAAATTTTAATGGGTAAAATAGTGAGGGAAAATTAGTATTTTCTTCTTTATTCTCTTTCTTCTCCATTTACTTATTCGTCAGAAACTCCATTTTTTGTGCTTTAGGTGATACTCTTTCGCTGAGAGAGATCAATGTTGCAGCTAGGGATGTCAACAGGGCGGGGCGGGGGCGGGAATGGGGTCTCCGTCCGCGAAATCCCTCCCCATTCCCGTCCCCGCCCCGTTCCCCGGCGGGGATTTCGGGGACGGGGAATCCCCGCGGGGATTTTTTAAATTATGTAAATTTTAAAAAAAAACTAATATTATAAAAAAGAAACTAAGCATTGAATCCTTAAACAAAGTCCAAATTCAACATACATAAATCAATAAAATTAAAATATCCCAAACTCTAAAATTACTATAAATATCCAAAGTTTCAAACTTTCAAACAAAAATACATATCATAAAATGCCCAAACACTTTAAATTGTTTCAAACTCCTTCAAAGTCCAAAGTCCAAATATAAGTACATAACAAAACAAATGAACTTCTAGGATTTTAACTTTTAATTTCTTATATACTTTGTATATAAATAATATATAATATAATATATAATATATATATAATAATATACGAGGAATGGGGGACGGGGCGGGGAGCGGGGAGCGGGATCGGGGTCGGGGTCGGGCGCGGGAATACCCTCCCCGTCCCCATCCCCGTTCCCCGCGGGGATTAGGAATTTCTCTCCCGAAATAATTCCCCAAACCCGCCCTCGTCGGGGCGGGGATCGGTTGTTCCCGTCGGGGGTGTGTTGAATTGCCATCCATAGTTGCAACCTTCAACTTGGCAACGTGAAATGGTTGCGCCTGCTGTTCACCCTTCTCTGGCGACCTCTATCAATATAATAAGAAATGTTGAGCACCGCCGTTCTCTCCACCACATTCTCTTCTTTAGCTCCCGTCTTACTAGTATCCAATTCCACTACATTACATTCCTCTTCCTCTATAACTAGACATTTGAATCTTCCTAGTGTAGAAATCGGTAGCAAATGCTTCACAACGGATAAAAAGCGTTTGTGTGTTTAGGCTTCAATGTGATCGTCCCCGTTGATCGAAAAGGAGACGGCTGAGACAGAGCGTCTCCCAATTCTTGCGAGAATCTGATAACGACGTCGAAAATGAGGCCGCCACCGTGAGGGCTCGTTTCGAGAAAATGATTAGGGAGATCCAAGACATCGTTTGCTTAGCATTGGAGGTTGCGGATGGAGGAGGCGGCTTCAAGGAAGACGTTTGGGCCCGTCCTGGCAGTGGCGATGAGATCAATAGGGTTTTGCAGGACCGAACCGTCTTTAAGAAGAAAGGTGTAAACGTCTCCGTCGTTTACAACTGAATGCCTCCCGAGGCCTATCCAGCTGCCAAGCCCTCCGTTGACAACAACAATTCCAAGCCCGATCCTAATCCCTTTTTGGTTGCTGGGATTAGCCTTGTACTTAAACCTTCTAGCTCGGCTAATAGTGTTTCCGATAAGAAAATGGAGTTCTGGTGAAGAATTGAAGATTAAAAAGAATAGAGGAAGAAAAAGACTAAATTGCCTTCATTATTTTACCCATTAAATTTTCTGGTAACTTTTCGCCGCCAACAATTTGGCCGGATAGACTGAAATTGAGAAAAATTGAATAGTTACGATACTAAATTAACAATTTTAAAACTCGTGTACTGAAATTAACAACACCCTAATAGTCATAGGACCAAAAGTGAAATTTTCTCTTAAAAATAATTAATTTTAAATATTTATAAAATAATATATGAGTTGGCATGCAAATATTATGATGTGACAAAGATGATTCCAGCGCCACGTCAACTAAATTAACAATCTTATTAACACCATTAATTATTGCAATTAATTGTATAATTTTTTAAATTAAATGGATTAAATTGATCAAAATTTTGGTATAGGGACTAAATTGATAAAACACGGTCGTAGTGTCTAGAGACTTTCATGTGTACTTTGACCATTTCAATTTGAAGACAAGTGTAGTTTAGAAATTTGTTCAATTAATTAAAGTTTTTAAGAGTACTAATTATGTAGTTTTGTTTCGGTGAAAAATTGAAATGTAATATGTTGGTCCCGAATAGATAGAAGAGTGAGTCGAGGGGGTGGGGAGGGGGTGAATAAACTCACTAGCGTTTTGAAAATTTTCTTCACGAACCAATACTCTTTCGTAAGAGATATGAGTAAGGATTTGGTCAGAGTTAGATATGCAATGGAAAAACTTGGTTTTTTATAGATTAACTTTAATTTGCACGTTTGGTTGCTTATGTAAAATAATGTGGCTTGGTCGATGAGATAGGATGAAAGTAGAAAGTAATACGAATAAGTAAAGAAAGAGAGAGAGAGGATTTTATAGTGATTCGGCGGTTAACGAAGCCTAGTCCACTCTTCTTCACACCTCGTGAAGGATTGTAATAATTTATCCTTTAGTACAATATCGCCACCAAGTCTACCTCAGCTCCTTGATCACAAAGCTGGACAACAAACTTGCACTACAGGTTTTTCAACTCTCGGAATTTACTCCGCCTCTTTCTACTTCACCAAGTAGAGAGTGTTGAAAAAAGAAATGGTTTCTTCTTTTCTGCAACTGAAATCTTGGCATAAATGAGTTTGAATATGAATGTTGAAGCAGCTCAAGATTTAATTTCTTTGAGTTTTAGACGTGAACTTTGAAACCTTTTCTCTCTTCTCATTCACTGGTCGCTTGCAACATGTAAACTTAAACTTGTTTGAAAGCTTGTATGTTCTTAGAATGACCAACACTTCCTTCTAAATGGGAATGAGGTATTTATAGGTGAGGAATTTTGTCTTGTTGGAGGGAAGACAAAATTTCAAACCACCTTTGACTAGTGAGTATTAATGCTGGGTATTGAGCCCATGTGGGTGTCAGTACGTACTTTCTACCCGGTTTAACCTTAATGCATGCAAACCTTTTGTCCTATAGTTCTGCACAAAATGATATGACATTTAATGAAAGTTGACTTTGGGATCTATCCCTAAGACTCCGTTTGTCCAAGACAAATCATCCCACACTCAAGGCTTCAGAGTTCAGACAGAGAATCGCTCAGAGAATATTTCTGGCTTGTCCAAACGAATACGACTCGTGCCTTCGGTGCTCAACTAAGAATGATTGACTTTATCATTCACCTCATAACTCCTCGAATGAGCGTTCTTTATCATTCGACCTTGATAAACTTCAAGAGGTAGACCCTTCCATGGTTCGATCTTTTGGTAACTTTTTAGCCTTTGTCTTCTGATCTTCATGTCTTCAAATCTTCATTCTTTCATGATTCGTCCTTGATACATAACCAATGAGAGCTATCAACTCGGATTGAATGAAGTATGACGAGTTGATGTCCACGAGTACATACTGACTACTCTTCTAGTTAACGATTCGACCATCGATTCGTTCAACTTAAAGACTCGACTTGACAGACAAAATTGACACCCTCCTAATTTTGGTTTCATAAAAATATAAGTACAAAGGATTTCTAACATAATACTTAATTAAGTATTCATTAAGCTAGATGAATAACTCTTCTATTTGGAGAAGTGATTGAATCATTAAATTTTATTATCTATCTACTATACTAATAAGAGCCAAAGAGAGTTAGACCTAAAATGGGTAGAAAAAATAGCGGTCAAATTATTTAATCAAATGGATTGTTCAGATTGTTTAGATTTATATTTTTCCTTGAGATTTCCTAATTTATCCTTAATTATATGATTATCCATTAAGTTTTCCGTTAAATATTCTCTTCTAGTCTTCTCCGTTAATATTCCGTTAACTTTTAACTTACCCATTAATTTCTATAAGAAAGGTCTTAGGTTCGAAACTCATCCCAATCAAATTTGGCATAATTAAGTTTCTCACTCTATTTTACTCTTCTTAAATTAAATAAATTAGTAGCTACAACAAAAAATGATACATATGTATTTCTTTAATTTAGAATTATGTGTTTACAATACCTTTATTTGAAAAAATTATTCATTATCAAAAAATTAAATTAAATAAGAGAAATAATTTCATTAGTTATATTGTCTTTATTTTCTCCCATGCAAAGATTCTTTACATTCAAATTTATCAATTGATATTCATTACATTTTCCATTATCTTATTTTTACAATATCTTGTAATTAAATATCAAAGTTATAAAACAAAATAATGTTATATATTTATTTACCAAGTATTTTATTAATACCATGAATTTTTTTTTTTAAATAATTTGAAGCTACTCAATTAATACCAAGTATTCACAATGTTACTCAAAAGATAATTAAAAATTCTTAGAAAAATTCAAACGAAAAGTAGTATTTATTTAGACTATCATTTTTAGACCAAGTATTTAGACTATCGATTTTACAAAGTTGCAAACATTTATTTTAGTGAAAATTACATAAATAAATTCGACATTCAATTACCTATGTATAAACTTCTCCTATATAATCTTGCATTGATATATTTTCAAATATTTATTTAAATATAAACATTGGGCATTAACTCATTCGTGCAATGCGCGTGTAAAACTAGCATCGAATACGACTCAAATAAAAGTTTTTGATCTCAAATATGTTTCGCATTATTTAATTTATTATAATTGGAAATGATAGTCATCAATCCATTATGTATTGTGTTTGCAATAAAATACACATGGTAAACAAGAACAAATTAAATTTTCAAATAATAATTTTTCTTAATCGTATTTATGATTCATTCATTCAAATTAAACTTTTATCCATAGTCACTTCAATTCATTAATTAGGCAACCAAAAAAAAATCTATACAAATATGAATAGGTAAAATCATGATTCTCGTACCTGAAAGTCATAAGTTTGATTCTTGGCAACATCTTTTTATTCAAGTTTGTAACACAAGATTTTCTTAGTACAATTTATGTCTCATGTGGTTTGTATTTTATTACATAAAAGTGAGTTTTACAATATATATACCTTTAAATAGTAGTTATGAATTTTTAATCACCAAAAATATTATATACAAATATGATAATAAAGTCAAGGAGTCGAGGCCACCAAAACAAAATGTCATGGACGGCAAGATGACTAAAAAGAAAACTCAAAAGGTGAACCTAATTTCAATTGTCTTTTGTTGCTAGTGGGACATATTTAATTTATTCTCTCATCTATTAAGGCTATGTTTGGCAAACCTAGCTGAAAAGGTAGCTGAAAGCTGAAAAGTAGCTGAAAACTGAAAAGCTATAAGTTCGAAGCTGAAATCTGAAGAGCTGTTAAGCTAACTGTTATGCTTCAAAGTGTTTGGTAAAATTAATGTTTTGATAAGCTGATAAATGTAAAAAGACTAAAAATGACATCTTCATATATACAATTTAAATAGTTTTAAATTTAAATAGGTTTGTTTATATATTAAAATATAAAACAGTGAAATCAATATAGTTTAATAAAATATAAAGTAAGAACATATATTTGAAAGCATATAAAGTAAAACAAAATGTTTATAATTCATAAGATTAGTTCATACAAAAATCAATGTTCAAACACAAATGTTAAATTGAAATTACAACCAAATATATTGAAGAGAAAAAATAAAAAAAGGTTTAGCTAAAAAGGTTTTAATTGGGAAGGGTAATTGATGTCATTTCTTTAAAATAATAAGGTTAAAGATGGAAAAAAAGTTAGGAAGCTACTAGCTTATTTTGAAACGCTATCTTAGATAGCGTTCAAAAATAAGCTCTTATTTTAAGCTACTAGCTTATTTTAGGAACATTACCAAACAGAGCTTATAGCTTATTAGTAGCTTAAAATAAGCTATAAGCTCCTAAATAAGCTCTGCCAAACAGAGGCTAAATATTAAACTAATCCCTTCTATAATTTTAGATCTTTTTATGGTCATAACTCATAATCACAAATTAATTACCTTGTGGTCTAGTGACTGGCACCCGGTTGTACTTTCATATGGAAGCGGGAGATTTTGAGTCTCAGTGGAGTCGATATTGACTCTTTGTGCTTCTGTAGGTTGAGAAAGTACATAGTTATGAAAATATGTAGTACTGAATAAAAAATTTGTTAAGCTACTTTTGAAGAAATATAATTACAATAAATAAATTTACATTGTAAAACTATGATAACACTAATTATGATAAGCTATATTATAATAGTTAATTATACTATAATGAGTGATGTCTAATCTTAATTTTAATATTCACCTCCTTTTTGGTAATATGTTAATAGTTATTTTCGTAATAGATTAATAATGAGATTCATTTTTTAATACGGGGTGAGATTAATAGATTCATGGTATACGACGAATAAAAAGTGTTTTGTTATTATATTACAAGGTAAATGTTATGAGGTAGAAATAAAGGGTAATAGAAATCTGCTTAAATGTGGTTGCGTCTTCCCGTGTGGTCGGTGTAGTATACACCATTATGTATACAAATATATACACTCAATGTTAGAAAATGCACAAAAATGAAAATACACAAAAACACCAAAAAACACACAACACACTCAGAATAATGCACCATAACTCCTTTGTCCCTAATTGTGCATTTCCGAACACTGTGTGGTGTATATTTTTGCATACCTAATGGTGTGTTTTTTGGTGATGCATACCTAATGGTGTATATTTCTGTTGTGTATTTTCTAACATTGAGTGGTGTATATTTGTATACATAGTGATGTGACCGCACTGACCGCATGTTAAGGCGCGACCGTACTTGAACTCTACTATATATATATATATATATGTATATATATATATATATATATATGTATGCATGTATGTATGTATATATATATATATATATATATATATATA
>CP025645.1:25215395-25228604 GCA_003576665.1 Ipomoea trifida
GGTGAAATGTCAAGAGAGATACGATACATTGATGAAGTTGCATATCTATATATTGATGTAAGATCTTGGAATTGAAGATTCATTTCTTATCTTGATGGCTACTATTTTGCCCTTGAATATTTAGACTTTTAAGATAATTGTTGCTTTCTTTCAAATTGTAATACAATATTAATTGCATCAAACACAAAATTCTTGCAACCTATATATATTGAAATTATTGTTTTGACGATATAAGAAATAGGTCGGCCATCAACAGACTACATTGTATATGTATGTATATACACATACATATGTATGTATATACACATACATATATATATGTATGTATATACACATACATATATATATGTATGTATATACACATACATATATATGTATATACACACACACACACACACACACACACACACATATATATATATATATAGGATCGCGTTCAAATGCGTACTGGCCGCCCAGGAGAGAAATGCGGACGAATTACAGCGCAACACGTGTCTGGAATGTAGTTGCACATAGCGCTATAACTAGGTGCACGTATAGTTATAACTAGATGCACTTAGGTGCACCCAGATGCATAAATGTTAACAAGGTAAATTACTTGCATTTGTAAGTGAAAGTAGGTGCACACGTGCAAGTAAAATGTATTACAAGTGCAAGTAAATTGTACACTGAGCATCAATACTAAGTGCACCTAATGTTATAACTAGGTGCACATTGGTTGCACCTAGGTGCCTGAATGTTACCAAAGTAAATTACTTGCACAAGTGCAAGTAAAATGTATTGCAGGTGCAAGTAAAATGTATTACAAGTGCAAGTGAATTGTACATTGAGTATCAATACTAAGTGCACCTAATGTTATAACTAGGTGCACCTAGGTTGCACCTAGGTGCATGAATATTAACAACGTAAATTACTTGTATTTGTAAGTGAAAGTATTTGCAAAAATAGGTGCATGAATATTAACAAGGTAAATTACTTGCACTTGTAAGTGAAAATAAGTGCGAAAATATGTGCACTTGTAAGTGAAACTAGGTGCACTTTTAAGTGAAACTAGGTGCACCAAAGTTCCAGTTATTTACGAAAATGACACCGCGTCATTTTTTTAAAATTGCATCTGATTCGTTGATCTGGACACGTGGACGGTTGTGGAGCGTTCTCATTTCTTACCTGGGCGACAGTTCGCATGGGAGTGCAACCATATATATAAAAAAAAAAAAAAGAAAAAAAGATTTGTTCAATTAATTAAAGTTTTTAACCGTACTAATTATGGTTTTTTTTTTTAAAGAACTAATTATGTATATTTGTTTCGGTGAAAGAGTGAAATGTAATACTTAATTAAGTATTCATTAAGCTAGATGCTTTTCTATTTGGAGAAGAGATTGAATTATTTAATTCTATTTATATTGAATACGGCTCAAATAAAAGTTTTTTTTTAATCTCAACTATGTTTCGCATTATTTAATTTATTTTAATAGAAAATGATAGTCATCAATCCATTATGTACTGTGTTTGCAATAAAATACACATGGTAAACAAGTACAAATTAAATTTTCAAATCATAATTTTTCTTAATCGTATTCATGATTCATTCATTCATGCATTCAAACGTTTACCCATAGTCACTTCAATAGTTCAATTCATTAATTAGGCATCCAAAAGAAAGATAGAAAATTCTATACAAATATGAATAGATAAAATGATGATTCTCGTACCTGAAGTCATAAGTTTAATTCTTAACATCATCTTTTTAATACAAGTTTGTAATACACGAATTTTTTAGTGCAATTTATATCTCTTATGTGATTTGCATGTCATTACATAAAGGTAAGATTTATTCAATACATATCCTTAAATAATAGTTGTGAATTTTTAATCACCCTTAAAAAATTCTATACAAATATGATAATAAAGTCAAGGAGTCCAGGCCACCAAAAGAACATGTCATGGACGGCAAGATGACTAAAAAGAAAACTCAAAAGGTGAACCTAAGGGTGCGTTTACTAACTGGAAATTTTCTCTAATTTTTTGAAAATTTTGAAAACTGGAGAACAGAAAACAGAAAACATGTTTACTACAACAGTTTTCTATTTTGAAAACAGGAAATAATTTTTCAGACACTATACAAAACTGTTTTCTAAATAGAAAACATCATCAACTATTATCTATTAGACTATATGTCATTATAACCACATTTTCACCATTATCTACTCACATATTTATTCATTACTATGATTACATTTATTATCATCTTTTTTTACTTATCATTATCTTCTATTTTTTCTATTTATATTATTTATTTAAAGTTGATTATGCTTAAAATTATACATCATTCACATTATCTAAATTAAAAATTAAAATCTATACCATGCTTTATATTTTGATTGAACTCAATTGATTATTGGTTTTGGTCCAGGTATCAGATATTGAAATTTCACACACATATTACTATATTAGAATTCAAAATAAAAATTATATATTACATACATGTCATTCAAATGAATATATCCAAACATATTTTAAATATTAGCTCAAAAAATATTAATATTATCTAAACTAAATTTTTTGTGAACTTAATAGGTTATTGTTTCAAATATATTTTTATTTATGTTATATACATATATCAATTTGGTCCGGATATTAAATGTAAATTTTTTTTTTACTTATATTGGACTTCAAAGTAAAATATATATTTATTCTATTTAAACCAAATATATCTTAAAATGTTTTAAATATAAGGTCTAAAAATAACTCGAAATTAAACTTATTGTAATTTTATAACGTTAATTTGAAAAATAAATTTGAAAAAATAAGTGTTAGTAAACAAGTTTTCTAAACAGAAAACAGAGAATGGAAACAAAGAATGAAAACTGAAAAATTGAAAAACAGAAAACCATTTTCTGTTAGTAAACATACCAATTTTCTTTGTTTTTTTAAAACAAGGTGAACCAAATTTCAATTCTCATTTGTTGCTAGTGGGACATATTTATTCTCTCATCTATTAAATACTAACACTAATAACACTTGATTTTCAAAAAAAAAAAAAAAAAAACTAATAACACTAATCCCTTCTAAAATTTTCAGCGCCTAGCGTATCACATTAATCGGTGGTCTAGGCAGCCGTTCGGGTACTATATATATATATATATATATATATATATATATATATATATATATATATATATATATATATATATATATATATATATATAAAGATGTTAGATCAGATGAGAACAAGTCTTTAGCAGAGAAATAAGAACCAATCTCAGTCATACATCTGAAAAATCGGATGAATTAGATGAAATTAAAAAAATGTGGTGATATTTTCGTAATTATCACCAACTTTATTTTACAAACTTGAACACTAAAATCTGTACTTCTCAGATTTTTTTCAAGTTTGCACATTTAGTATTAATATTTTGCATATTTAATATTAAAAGATTGCAGTTGTAAAAATGTTAAAATGCATTGCATTTAGAGTTTTGATTTTACAGTTTATGACTGAGATTTTGATTTTATTTGGCTTAGTGTTCACTTTTTAATGCTTCAGTCAGCATTTACGGTTTAGATTTAAAATTTTCTTTTTTTGTTGATTTTATAAAATTTACTATACTTGCATATTTAGTTGTTAAAGATTGCATATATAAGTGTTCAAGATTACCTAGCGAAGTTTATAATTATGAAAATGTCACTGTATTATTTTTTAGATATGATCAGATCAAATAAATTTTTACCGATGTAAGACTGAAATTAGTTCTTATTTCTTGCCTATTATGCTATTTCAGCGTATGAAAAGACAAAAAATAAATAAAAAGTTTTATGATTCCCAATTCCCCAAAGGGATTAAGAAGTTTATAAAAATATATTGAATTCGTTATTAGTATATTATTCACTTCAAATCAGGAAAGATAGGTGTATTTAGGGAAATTTTGAGGAAGCATTGCAACAACTTAAGTAGGTACCCTGTTGCGTTTTCCAGTCTTTATCGTCATTGTCGACTATGACAATCCCTTTTTTGCTAAGTTGCATAATTGAACTCTTTTTATAATGATATCAAGCATGTTAAATTATACAACCAAACTCTTTTTATAATGATATCAAGCATGTTAAATTATACAACCAAAAATGTAATAACAAAGTGATTGAATCATGATTATCGTGCTTAAAGATTACAAATTTGATTCTTACTAATATCTTCTCAATCGAAATCGTTGCACAAGTTTACACATGCAGACGGAATTCAAGGGTATTTAGAAAAAGTAAATGAAATAGAGAGTAAACTATGAAAAAAAAATATTAAACTCAAAATAATTAATATGAACCACTCATTTCAACAAACAATTTTTACCAATATTTTTTAGTTCATGTTAGTGGTATAACTTTATCGGTTATTATTAAATTTGTTGATATATATATCTCTGCTTCTTAGAAGATTATTCTCACCGTGCTGGCAACAATATAATTTTGCTCTTGGTGCTATAGACTTTACAATCCTTTTACTCGGTTTATAGTTGCCCTCGTTTGTTTAAACATATATAAACACCACCTAATCCATCTTTGTTCAATGAATAAGGACATAACAGTAAATGTACACGTGATCATATATTACATTACATTATTTTATTGCAAGTATTATTTACTCAGCTTGTTCAAAGTTGTGTCATAACATAATTGTAGTCACAAAAAAATGTAGAGTAGTGGTTGGAGACATTTGATACATACGATAATCTAAAATATTATATATCAAAAGTACGTATTGTCATGCATGCATCAATGTAGATAATTAAAAATAAATAAGTAATTTCAATATTATATTAAAAGATAGACTTTTTTATGAGTGACGAAATAAATCCCCAGTCATTACTTGGTGGTGTGTACCGAGTAAATCTCACTCAAGTGTAATAGCCCGCAAACCACTAAAGAAATAAATAACACTATGAAGACCATATATGTGGAATATAATGAGATTGACGAAAAGGGTGTTGATAAAAATCAAACTTAGCTTGTGACCTTTTAGTAAGAAAATCATGCTTCACATAGTCGATTAGGGATCGTCCATTTTTAAACAAGTAATCAGATCAGACTTTCTTGAAATAGTTTGCAATAAGCTCGTTTTCTTTTAATAAATAAATAAATTATAACCTTGACTGTAAAATAAGTGGAATTGAAAAGATCATTTTATTTATATATAGAATGGTAGGTGAAATGTCAAGGAGATACATTGATGAGGTTGTATATCTATATATTGATGCAACATCTTGGAATTGAAGATTCATTTCTCACTCTGATGGCTATTATATTGCCGTTGACTTTTTACTAACTTTACAAGACTTCAAAAGATAATTGTTGGCTTCTTGTAAATTGTAATTCAATATTGCATATTGAAATTCATGTTTTGACAAGATAAGAAATTAATAGGTAATCCACCAACTACCTAATATTTTTGGATTAGAGGAAGTGATAAATCTAGACAACAAAACATTATTGCATCTCAATATAATAGTATTCCTCGACCACAGGATGTCCAACCGGCCATCTTCAATCTCTCTCAAGATCCCTCTTAGAGCTTCTGTAATGGCATAATCTCCTTCTGCTATCCTAATGACACGCCATCTAGGCGAAAGAATTCCTAACTCAATTATGTTCCCGGTAAACATTTGTCACCATAATCTCCCAATCCTCCTCCGTCATCTTCCTGTATGGCTGTACATGTGAATGATGTTAGAAAAATAGCACTAAAATGACATTTCAAGTGGTCATTTTGTAGTACAATTAAAAGTGGGGTCCACATCCGATTTGAGTCGGGTGAATGTGGATTGGGGTTCTTCGTAGTTAGATGAAGATATCGATATATTGTACGCTCAAAATGGATAATGGGTGAATGAAAAATTGGTTCTCAAAGTAGACCCATTTGAGATGAAATTTGGGTGAGGAAAAAGCTTAAGTAGCTTTTGTCCCACATTGGTTGGGAAAGAAGATTTGCACCACTATTAACTTGTATATCATAAAGACTTTTTCTCGCGCACAGGAGGTGTGAAAATCAAATTCCAAAATGAAGTTCCTTGTTATTAGTGGGGGGAGGTTACATCCGAATTATAAATGTTGAGCAAAGGATTTAGAACACACCTAGCAAGCAAAGCACACAACCACACTTGTTACGTTCTTTCGTTCAAGCCAAGCCACCTATCTTTCATCCCACGTTCTCATTCGCCGGGTTCCAACTCTAGCACCCCGCAATGCAGTAAATAAGGTACCCGAGTTCATCCATCTTCGTCTCCTTGCTGTTCCAGGTTTATTTTAACTTTTCGTAGGTTAATTTCCTGGTTATTTACCTTTTGTAGGTATTGTATTTTCTCCATTTTCTTGGAATTTTCGAGAATATACTCCTACAAATGATGTTCATCAAAGGACCCGATGTAAGTTATCACCTCTTATGCAACATTTTTTTAAAAATAAGATTGCTCTTTAATATTCATCCTTGACATTTGACATACATTTCATCAATTCACAAATAACTTATTTCTAACTAGTAACAAATTAAAAAAGAACAAATTACACTTTGGCCCTGATTTGTTCTTTTATGAAAATTTAGAGATGTATATAATATCAATTTGAGCAAATTCAATCTCTTATAAATTATTTAAAATATTGCACATCTAACCCCTTAATTATATAATGTATATCAACAACTAAATATAGATTTAGAATGTGTTTCTCTTGTTAACAATTAAGACAAGGATATATAGGGTTGTGCAATATTTATTGTAGCAATGCCCCATATAATAGTCAAGGATGGTAGGGATTTCAATTTCGAAGACAAGCATAGTTTAGACACACTGCTGGAAATTTCGCGTTTTTCGTTCACATTAATTTGGTCGGTATTTTAATAAAAATCTCAACTTTATGTCGTCAAAGTTATATGGACGGAACGTTGGACGGAATTTTCGTCCAACCACATGTTGGACGGAAATTCTGTCCAACATGTAGTATTGGTCGGTAAAATTGAACTGACTGGTAGGTGAAAAGTAAATGATGGTAGGTATATTTTAATTTCCGTCGAACTTAGACGGAAATGACAATATTTCAAATCTACCATGCGTATTTCAACTCACTTTTTCCACATTATATTATTCTTATTCATTACCCTATTCTCTTGTCTCAAATTTGCTTCTTCATTCAAGTGTATTTCATATGATTTATGATTTTCCTACCAACAGTTGGAAGGAAAGTTCAATCTCATTCAGCACTTAGTATTTTTGTTTAACTATGTCTGTTGATCGGAATTTCCGTCCAACATTTGGAAGGAAAATCACAAAATATAATATGTGAATTTTTAGTCCAACGTTGGTCGAAATTTCCGATGGACGTAGTTGGATAGAAATTCCCACGTTTAAGAATGGCGGGGTTCTCTCCAGAATTTCCGACCAACGGGAGTAGTTGGATGGAAATTTCCACGTTTTAAGAGTGGCGGGATTCTCTCCGAAATTTCCATCCAATTTTTATTCGCTGGACACTATTTCCGACCAAAAATTGTAGTTAGATGGAATTTCCGACAACGACTTTTCCGAACCTTCAATTTGGTCGGTGTGTTGGACGGAAACCTCGTTTCCAACCTATATATCGTGTTTTCCGTCCAACATTCGTTGGACCGAAAACGCGAGATTTCCAGTAGTGACATTTGTTTAATTAAAGTTTTTAAGAGTAACAATTATGTATTTTTGTTATAGTGAAAAAAAAAATTGAAATGTAATAATTAATAAATATTCATTAAGGCAAATGAATTACTCCACTCTTCTTTGCCCCCCACCCCCCACCCCACCCACACACAAACATTAAGATAGATGAATACTCTTTTGTTTAGAGAATGAAGGTGTTGAATTATTTAACCCCATAATAAATTAAATACGGATCAAATTTAAAATCAAGGCTAGTATAAGAACTAAGAAGTGTCACGGACGCAATATGAGGTAAATAGAAAAATCAAAAGGTGAACCTAATTTGTCTTATGGGACTAGCTAGTGAAATAATCATAAGAAATATTTATTCTCTCATCTATTAAATATTAATATCGATCCCTTCTATAATTTTTCACATCACTTTAGAGTGTATGTTTGGCTTATCAATCAATTTTTAATTGCTTTAATCCATTTTAGTTGTTTAACAAATCAAATAGTTAAAATAAGTGGGTGATAAATAGTTCTTTGACTTAAGTTAGTGATATACTAATAACGTAACTTATAAATGAAAAGCTACTTAGATATATAATTAACTAATTGCATTTTATTTTAAAAGTATAATTTATTCCTAATAGTTGTGGGTGGTTGTGGTGTTTGTGTTTATTTTACTTTTATCAAATTTGTAGGTAAATGTTATTCTATTATTATTATTATTGTCGTCGCCGTATTTAAAATAATTGATTTCTCACAAGGATGACAAGAACATAACATATGGTTTATCAGAATTGAAGATATATAAGAAAGTTTCAAAATTTTTAAGCATATAAATTGCAGAGAAAGAAAACTTTTTATTCTAATAATAAATTAATAATATAACAAAACTAGTTACCCGCTAAGTTTTAATCGTATTAAATCCTTAATTTACCAAACACTTTTGATAAGACAAAATAAACACATTTTAGCTCATATTTGTTTATTAATTTTTGGCTTGGCCTAATGATGAATTTTGAGTTTAAATGATTAAATTCTTTATATTTTAATTGAATGATAGCCTTATATATGATTTATTGATATGAATGGTTTTGATGTGCATTGAGGTGTAACACCCCGGATCGGCTATACCGAACCAACGGAGTAATTACCGCCACACTTAGATTCGGCCCAACCTTAAATAGGCGGGATTCATTCTAAGTGCACAGGCTAACAACAAAAGTAAGGATCGCGTTTCTTAACGTCAAAATCCAAGACAACTTTTTAGAATAAAACTGCATTATATATATTGATTATATAATTATGCATCATCAAAAAAGTGTAACTAGGGTGTTACCAAGCGAACTGGGTTTAATAATATCACCCATTCGAAGTGTTTAGAGAGAGAGACCCGATGAGACGGCTGTTCGGATTAGCCCCTTTACAAAAGATATATTTACACAAAAAGCTAGACTACACTCCCACCCTTCCACTACGGACTCTATCTAGTCTAGGGAGCGATACACGGGACCCGTGTAAGTACCCCGGACCTCTCTCCACTGACCCTCATGCCACATCATGTGGTCTAAGAACCGACATGTGTCCATAGTCATCATCCATTCCTCAAGATACTCCGGGGGACTTGGGTCCCACGGGTATGGATAATGCACTATAAACTCGGGCGGGTTACTACCCGGGACTAGCTCTATGGGGTAGAACCCATAACTAGCTTGAATAGCATCAAAGGGACACAAGGGTAAGACAGGAGGGGGTGCCCAAATAGGAGCTTCCGGCGAGTTCTGAACGGGAGCGATGTCAGGCGTGTCGATCAGAGTGGGCGGATCGGGCGCAAATCCAGGGCCATAGGGGTCGTCTCCTGATAGATACTGAATATAATCATCATAATCGTGTATTGGGAACTCAAACTCGGAAGGATCCGAGTCGGGTGGGCTACACGAACCCACACTAGACATCTGTTAAGAACACAATGAAGTGCAGTTAGCGCGACGGCTAAGTAAGGATATCCATTATCATTTGAAAATAAACAAAGGTTTTCAAAATAGTCAATCAATAAGAACAAGGTGGGATAATATGACCCACAATCGCAATCAACCTGCAACAACATAGTCAACAAGTAATTTCACTTTATTTCAATAATTAGAGCAATTAACTCAGTCATTAATTCACCCGGTAGTTAGTTCTTACATGTCGCCCATGGTACACAATTCTCGTCTTACTCATAAGTGGGGTACGAAACACATCCACTATTAGATCTCGGCGGGGTACACAACACATCCACCTTCCAATTCTCACGTGGGGTACAAAACACATCCACGATTAGTTCACGGTGGGGTACGAAACACATCCACCTTTAAATTCATAAGTGGGGTACGAAACACATCCACTAGCAGATCTCGGTGGGGTACACAACACATCCACCTTTCCAATTTCACGTGGGGTACAAAACACATCCACGATTAGTTCACGAGTGGGGTACGAAACACATCCACTATTTAGATCTCGGTGGGGTACACAACACATCCACCTTTCCAACTCCCATGCTTAGTTAGTGTTAAACACATACCAAAATATTCAAGCATAGAGTCATGATAAATTTCAATACATAGTTATTTCCCAAAATCATAAAATATTTAAGTATAATAATTTGGCTTCAAAAAACAACCACCCGGATGCCCGTAGGCTCTCAAAACATCACAACACATAAGTCTAAAAGCATCGGGGAAAAACCGGGTCGGGAATAGGTCGAAACGAGTCCGCGTCGCGCGGACTCGCAATTGTCCGCGCCTGCGGACGCCCGGCGGACGCGGCGTCCAGACCGCGTCCGCGGGCTCGGCCTCTCGCGCCGAGACTGGGCGCCCACGGACGCGCATCCGTGCGGTGTCCAGCCTCTCGGCCGAGGCGCCGTATGGCGAGTTCGCAAGGGGCGCGCGGTGGACGCGCGGTGGACGCGCGTCCACTGTCGCGTCCGCCCGTTTTTTCTGCCCACTTCGGGCCGCATGTTCGGGGTTGTAACACCCCGATCTTCCACCTTTTTCACAACATAAGCATATATGGACCCCCAAACAACATATACATGCATAAAAATGATTATGAACACGTACAATAAAATTTATCAAGATTAAATTCAAGGATTTTGGAGCCAACTTATAGATCTAAAGTGTAGCACATATTTTTCATGAACAAAATTCTAAACATGCAATTTTCTTAGCATTTGCCTATTTCCAAGCGATTGAACCGACTTAAGGGAATCCTTTCCAAGCGGTAGGCTAGATTTCCGACCCTTTCTAGGATTTCATAAGGTCCTATATATCGAGGACTTAATTTCCCTTTTCTCCCGAATCTTTTTACTCCCTTAGTAGGTGAAACTTTCAGTAACACCTTCTCTCCAGCCTGATATTCCGTGAATTGACGCTTCAAGTCGGCGTATGACTTATGTCGATCCTGCGCGATTTTCATCTTTCCTTGAATTAATTTAATGGCCTCAATGGTTTCATGAAGATATTGTGGCCCAAGCGTGACGATGTCACTCTTATCATTCCAGCACAAAGGGCTTCGACACTTTCGCCCATATAATGCTTCATAAGGTGCCATCTTAATACTCGCATGGTAGCTATTGTTGTATGAGAATTCTATTAGATCCAACTGTTCATCCCATGAACCCTGGAAGTCTAGTACGCAACCTCTGAGCATGTCTTCTAATGTTTGAATCGTTCGCTCTGTTTGGCCATCAGTGGCAGGGTGAAAAGCCGTACTCAATTTGAGTTGGGTACCCATTGCCGCCTGTAACGCTTCCCAGAAACGAGATAGAAACCGTGAGTCCCTATCTGAAACGATATCTCGCGCCACCCCGTGGTGCTTCACCACGTTCTTCACATATGCCCTTGCCAGTTTCTCCATTGACCACGTTTTGTTCATCGGTATGAATCTTGCGGTCTTAGTTAATCGATCGACAATGACCCAGACTTGGTCGTTTCCTGCCTTGGTTTTAGGCAATCCTCCCACGAAATCCATCGAGATTGAGTCCCACTTCCACTGCGGGATTTCCAGTGGTTGTAACAATCCCTTGGGTTTACTTCTCTCCGCCTTGACCCTTTGGCAGTTCAAGCACTTTGCCACGAATTCAGCTACATCGCTTTTCATGCCCGACCACCAGAAGTTTTGTTTCAAGTCCTTATACAGCTTATCTCCACCCGGATGCACTGAGTAGGGCGTGTAGTGGCCTTCTTTCATTATTTGCTCCATTATCTTCTTACACCCTTTTGGTATTACTCATCTACCTTGGAATCTCACACTTCCATCGGGGTGTAATTCGAATGGCCCATGTTTTCCGTCGACCATCTTTTCCTTGATATTCCCCACCCAACTATCTTCATCTTGCGCTCGCTTGATCTCCTCAAATAGGGTTGGAGTAGTCGTCATGTAATATAATTTCCCCTCTCGCTCTTCTTGATCACTTAGCTTCACTTCCAGATTGAGTCCTTGAAACTCCTTACATAGTTGCTCGGGTAATATCCAAAGAGTATGGTTCGTCTTTCGGCTTAGGGCATCAGCCACTTTGTTTGCCTTGCCTTCGTGATATTGAATCTCTAGGTCATAATCCTTGATCAGTTCCAGCCATCTCCTCTGTCTTAAATTGAGATCTCTCTGAGTGAAGATGTACTTCAAACTCTTGTGATCGGTGTAAACTTTGCATGTAATTCCATAGAGGTAATGCCGCCAAATTTTGAGAGCGAAAACCACTACTGCTAGTTCCAAGTCGTGCGTCGGGTAGTTAGCCTCGTGGGTTTTCAGTTGACGAGAAGCGTATGCTATTACTCTCCCATTTTGCATAAGGACGCATCCTAGTCCCTTGTGAGACGCGTCAGTGTACAACTCATAGCCTTCTGTTCCGACAGGTAGAGTTAACACCGGACCGGTGGTTAATCTCTTCTTGAGCTCTTGAAATGTCTGCTCACATTCCTCATTCCAGTTGTACTTAGTTGTTTTCTTGAGCAAGCTCGTCAGTGGTCTTGCTATTTTTGAGAAGTCTTGAACGAATCGCCGATAGTAACCTGCCAAACCCAAGAAACTGCGGACTTCGGTAACTGACTTGGGCGCTTCCCATTCAATTACCGCTCGTATCTTGGTTGGATCTACCCTTATTCCTTCCTCGGTGATAACGTGACCGAGAAACGCGACTTCTCTTTTCCAAAATTCGCACTTCGAGAGTTTTGCGAAAAGCTTCCTCTCTCTCAGTGTTCGCAACACTGTTCTGAGGTGTTCCTCGTGTTCTTCCGTGGACTTAGAGTAGACTAAGATATCATCTATGAAAGCGACAACGAATTTATCCAAGTACGGAAGGAAAATCCGGTTCATCAAATCCATAAAAGTTCCTGGAGCGTTGGTCACTCCAAATGGCATGACTGTGAACTCGTAGTGCCCGTACCTTGTTCGAAATGCGGTTTTAGGTACGTCTTCTTTCACTACACGCACATGATGATATCCTGACCGTAGGTCGATCTTTGAGAACACACCCGCTCCTTTCAACTGGTCAAATAAGTCATCG
>CP025645.1:25229270-25241770 GCA_003576665.1 Ipomoea trifida
ATAATTAATCCTTAAACGAAAAATTATTTCAAGTACCGAACAGTCCTCTCTTAATTGTCATAGCTTAAAAAAAATTTATATCGCTATTTTCGAATCTTAGTTTTATCGGAAAAACCGAGGGGTTACATGAGGTCTTGATGATATAAGCAAGCTGTTGAGATTAAGAGAACAAAAATCAATAACAATGGCAGAAAATAATAAAGATCAGACAAGATTTACGTGGTTTGACAACATGAACTTCGTTATGCTTCGATCACTATGCACTGCTTGGTTCTGTCCAACACTTGTCATCCTCCTATACATATTAGACATACACAACACAAACCAATGCAAAAGCAAAACAAAATGTGCAAATAACATTGTATTTCTCACTCAAAATGATATATGCATGGCATTTTGATTATACCTTGATGTAGGAAAGTCCATTTAAGGTGATTTTAGTGGCATTGAAAAGCCAACTCAAAGAGGTACAATTCTTATGAAAATCACAAAGTTTAATTTTGAACTTATAAGGGTCAAAATCAACTTGGAAGTCGAAGTTGTGCAACAGAGTACTTCTAACTCGGCAAGAATCCTCCCCACTGCAACGAGGGTGGGCATGCATAAATATATTTCATTCTCCCATTTGAGATTCCATAACTGCCCACTTTCCCCTCTCCCGGCCTTTTGCTCTCAATTTCTTCTTCCACCATATAGCCTCAAAGAAGGGATTACTTGGTAATTTAGGAGTCAATTAGGTTTTGTTTTGTATAGTAATAAGAAGAGTGAGGATGCAAGATTCCTAGTTTTAATTGTACGATCGAGACTTATACAAGTTCATTTTTAGTGTATTAAATTAGGCACTCATTTTTACTAGGCTTATATATTTTGATATATGCTCATTATATTTTTAAAATATTTTGAGTCATTAAAATGGACCTATAGTAAAATAAAATGGTTGGACATGCAATATATTAAAAATTAACATGTATTAGAGGTCCATCTTAGTATGTGAATCCTAATTTACAATATAAGCATTGTACGTAAGAATGATAGGCGGCTATGCATGCTTGTGAAGAAGATTGGAAGAAAAGATGGCTTTCATTACTTATGCAAGTCCAAAGTATTTTCAAAGAAAAGAAAAAGGTATTGCGTGCTATAAAGAGAGAGAAAAAAAAAACAGAAATTGTAACCTAGGAAATTAAAATTTTGTAAATGTTAGTTGTACAGAATAATACTCTTGGACTTAGGGTCATACTCCAAATCATTTGTGATTTTTGAGTACTATTGACCATGTTACATGTAGTATCTTCATAACCTACTGAAGTTGAAGCCCAACGAGTCAATATTGTCCCATTGAGATTCAAGCCCATGACCTTCCAATTGAGAAAATCATTTCATATCGATTGACCACAAGGTCTTTGACTCCTATGTTGTTAGCTAAGTGCAACAAATTTAATTTTTATGATTTTTAACGGAATCATAACATTTTTTAAAACCAAAGCAAACTTTCATTAACTAAAATAGAGTCATAAAAGTCAAAGGATTAAATTAACACTATTGTCGATCATAACAGAAAAACTAATGCATTTACTTCAATTCTCGCATATTCCATTCTTTTTTCTTTTTTCTTTTTCAAATAAAAAAAATAGAAATGACCATATTCTTGAATTTTCTTCTACCTAGAACTATCAATTTTCTCTTATTTATTATTACTTTTTATTTTTTAATTGGAGGACTATCATATCATGTCTTGGACAAGGACAAATACTACCTGCTGGGACCAAGCTAAGATAGGATAACGACTATGAAGACTTGGGATGGAAGGTATACTTTTGCCTATTTGACTATTCAAAAGCCATTACATTGTAAAATTAACTCACAAATTACACCTAATAAAATCTTATGTAACAGAGTCGTTCAAAAGAGTACGCATTAATAAGAATCAAATTAATTAATTACAAATTAAAAATTATGTTCTATCCACTTCTTAGTTATCCCTTCCATGACTAGTGGTATATTATATATTTAATACTATTATTAAAATCCAATCCATATAATAGAGGGATCAGATAAGCAGCCATTCATATTATAGTATTCTTTATATTTATTAAATTGCTTGAGGATATTTTGTCCAAATGTTATTTCTTGTGGATGTAATTAACATAATATATTTATATTTATATTTTATATTTAGTTCTGAGAAGACCATATATATATAGGGGTTGTGCCATTTTAATTTTAGCATTGTCCCAAATAGTAGCTAATTAACAAGTATTGTGCATGTGGATTTCAATAATTTTCAAGACAAGCATAGTTAGACCTTTGTTCAATTAATGTTTTTAGAGTAATAAATAATTACGTATTTTTGTTTTAATGAAAAATAAATGTAAATATTAACTATTCACTAAGTTAAATGAATATTATTCTTCTCAAAAGGTTGAATCCCCAACCCCAATGACCCAAACGTCCGGACTCGACAGAGCATCTGGGAGGATGTAAATCATGGTAACTGAATTGAACACATAGGCTAGACATTTGCTTACTCAATTCTTTGTTTTTTTTCCAAACTTCGCACCTGCTGTGACCAACTGAGTTGTCCATGCGAGCAAATGAATATTGTTTTATTTAGAGAAGTTGATACATTATTTAATTCTATTGCATTGAATATAACTCAGACAAAAAAAAATTGAATTTCAAATATATTTGATATTATTTTATTTTTTTTGGAAACTACTACGTATATTATTTAATTTATTATAATAGAAAGAGCAGTCATCGGCAAGTAGCCAAGTATGTATTGTTGTGTATAATAAAATTTCACATGTTAAAGTAACCAGCACAAATAAAATGATTAGTCATAGATTTTCTTGGTCATATTTATAGTTCATTTGTACATACAAGCATTCAAATACACAACTATATTTATTTCAATGAGCTTATTACCGAAATGGTCTCTCGACTATTGTGAAATTATCAATTTGGGCCTCGACAATTTTTCGTACCCAATTAAGTCCCTCGACTTTGAAAATTTTAACCAATTTGGTCCTCCGTATATTTTGTCTTTAAACATCCGTCAAATCGGGACCAAATTGGTAATTTTTGCTATAGTCAAGGGACCAAATTGGTAATTTTCTATACTCAACTGAATATAAATGCTAGACCTTTGCTTACTCGATCACTCGTCTTTATTCTCAAACTTCACCTATGTGACCAACTGAGCTACCCATGCGAGCAAATAATGAATATTGTTTTATTTAGAGAAGTTTGATACATTATTTAATTCTATTGCATTGAAGATAACTCAGACAAAAAAAATTGAATTTCAAATATATTTGATATTATTTAATTTATTATAGCATAAAGAGCAGTAATCGGCAAGCATGTAGTCAAGTATGTATTGTTGTGTATAATAAAATTACACAAGTTAAAGTAACCAGCAC
Organism: Ipomoea trifida; assembly: GCA_003576665.1. NCBI lineage: Eukaryota > Viridiplantae > Streptophyta > Magnoliopsida > Solanales > Convolvulaceae > Ipomoea > Ipomoea trifida. The sequence continues at coordinate 25,232,693 of CP025645.1, forward strand.
AAATAAAATGATTAGCCAGATTTTTTTGGTCATATTTATAGTTCATTTGTACAAGCATTCAAATACACAATTATATTTATTTCAATTTACCTCCGGGACATAGTTCAACTAGCTAATCACCCAACATAAAATTAAGTTCATAAATTTTGTTTTGTAAAATATATGCCATCAGGACACATCCCATGCACGTTATCTTCTTATCTCAAAAGATCCATAGAGCCTAAAATATATCCTAATGAAGTCAAAAACCTAGGTTATCAACAAAAAAAAAAAAAAAAAAAAAAAAAAAAAAAAAAAAAAAAAAAAAAAACAACAAACAACTATACGGCTATTCAAAATCACAGAAGGAAGCCAAGCACCTTGTGCTCAAGTGGCATGTAGTGGCCACCCTCAGATGGGAGGTCATGAGTTCGAGTCTCAGTGGAAGAGATCTCGAAATTGACTCTTTGTGCTTCAACAGGTTGAGAAAAGTAGAAAAAAAAATCACAGATGGAGAGCAAAATAAATAAGTAATTTTCAAAATAAATAAATAAATAATATAATGGAAAAACCAAACAAGTAATTTGTCTTATATTCCTAGTGGGTTACAAACTGACAAAGATTCAGCTTTTATTAGAAGTCTGCAATTCCGTATAGCATTATTGGCCAAGTTGAGTAAATTGATAATGTCATTTTAGCTGTGTTTACTGCAATTTTTTAGAAAATAATTAAAATATTAATTCAAAAATTAGTGTAAAAAAAAACTCGCATACTCTACGCGAGGGTATGCACGGAATAAATCCTGCCTTATAACTCTAACCGGTAAAGGATCGAAAGAAGGTAAACCAGCCTATACCTATAGCTAACCAACTCAAACTAAGGGGGGTGTATTCAATCATGTATTCAATTCGATCAAGATTTTTAAAGAGTTTTTAAAAGTCATGTGGTATTCAATTAAAACTTTTAAAGAATCTTTAAAAGTCATGTGGTATTCAAAAAGTTATGAATTTATAACGACTTTTTAATTTTAGAACTTCTGTAGACTTTTATATACTTTTCCTTCTCAAATATAAATAGTTGAAATCCAACCCCCAACCCCAAGATTTCAAAATTTTCTTTCTACCAACATTGAAGGTTTTTTTTTTCTCTCTCTCTATTTAAACTCTATTTTTTTCTCCTTATTTAAAATTTTAAACTTTATAAACCTTATACCTAAATTCAATAAATTATTTTTTCTTCATTATCCTATATTTTCTACATACCTAAACTCTACCAATTTTTTTCTCTCTCCTAAACTTTAGGATCTCCCTCTAAAAATTCAAAATAATATTATTTTTATTTCATTGTTGCTTGTATATTTTGATTTTTTTCTATGAACTTTTTATCCTTAACTTCTAAACTTTTCTCCTAAATACATGAACAGAGTAAATTTTTTTTATCTATCACCGTCAACTTTTACTATATGTTTCATAATATTCGTATGTTTATTCGTAATATATTTTTTCTTTTTTCTTTTTAACAACATGCTATTACGAATAATGAACTATTGTTCGCAATAGCAATTTGAGGTTATAAAGAGAAGTACCTTGTTTTTGTTAGCAATCCCATATTGTTATTGCAAATAATAGCTCTTTGCTTGATACCTAGCCGTATATTAAATATAATTTATATATATATTATTAATTTTTTTATTTTATGCAACTAGTAATTATATTTTTTTTAAAAATATTAATTTCTCAAGAAAAAGTAATTATATTTTTAAATATTTTATTTGAATAATTCTATAACTATAAATTTTAGTGTTTAATATTGTTATGAATTGCTTATGAAAGTTTGTAAGGATGTATTCAGTTTAGAATTTTAATGACTTTTGTAGACTTTTTAAAATAAAAAAAGTTGATAAAAGTTTATGCAAGTTTTTTATACAGATTTTTATAGAGTATTACAAAGTTTTAAAAAGTTTTGAACAACTTTATGAAAGTCAATAAAAGTTTATTAAAACCTATCATTTTAAAAGTTTTTAAAAATCTACAAAAGTCATGATTGAATACACCCCCCTAAGAAAAACCAATACAGTAAAAAAAAAATTACTTTGAAATATATTTATTAAGAAAATATTTAGATCCCACATCAACTTACTTATACATGTTATATACGGACTCATTAATATAAAAGATTAAAACATCACATTAATTACTTATGAATTTATAATACTACCTTTTATTTTACTTTTGAGAAATTTACACTTTTAATCAATTAATTGCGATTGAAATATAAACTTGCCTCCTTAATTATACATTTAATCTTATGATAATATTTAAAATGGTCTCTTAATTATGTTATAATTTTTTAATTTGATTCGATGAAATTAAAAGTGATAGTGGTGGTGGAAATAGTACAGTGGCGGGCCAGTGAGAGTGGATAGCACGTTGTAATAGATCAGAGCGGTGGAATGCGCAAACAAGCCAATGAATAGATCAGAATGATATAAGGAGAGCTGGTGGTAGAACAAAACATGCATGAATAGAAGATGACAAGAAATGAAAGGCAAAAAGCCAAAAGAATAATAACAATAATAAAGTTGAGTTCACGGGTGAGATTGGTTTAACCAATCCCCAAACAAGGGACAATTCCTTTTAGCACGTGCGGCCTAAGTTTAATATGTTACAAAAATATGTTTAAAATTTAAGTATGCGTTTTATCTCAATTAAAAATTGAAGTTGATAGTTAGTAGGGTTGGCTTTGATATCAAATTAAAGCATGTGTTCGATCTCAACTAAAAGATTAAGCTGATAGTTGGATTGCACATTTACGTTTATATATTATATATGCTCAACATCATGTCAAAGTGAGTTCACATTCGTCTAAGTAAGAAGTTTAATTTGATATATTATACGTTCAAAATGAGTAATGTGTTAATAAGAAATTGATTCTCAAAGTATATATATTTGAATTAAGAAGACTTTCTAAAACACTTTTATCCAATATTGAAAAAAAGATATTTGCACTAGTATATATACAATTTTACATTTTAAAAAATATAAATTATATAGTTTCAAGACTCTCTCTTCCGTGCAAGGAATGTAAAACAGTAAAGGGCCTTGAGGAGCCTCAACACCCCTATGTAATCTAATTTTTAATTCTTTAATCTTGTTCTTGTTGTTGTACTAATGTCCTTATAGGTTTTATCAAAAATCTTTTTACAAATTACTAGCCAAAATAATTTATACAATCTGCTATTTAACCGCTAATTGCCAAATAAGGCTAGTATACTATAAGTTCATTTTACGTCTTTTTACACATTAACTGTTAATTGTAATAAAAAAATAAAAAAATAAAAAACTAATTTTATCAAACATATCTTTACAAATTATCGGTCAAAATCATTGATATAATTCGCTATCTGCTAACAGCTAATTGCCAAATAGCACTAGTATACTACATATTTATTTTTAGTGTATTACATATTCATTTTTAGTAAATTTCATTATATTTTGATATAAGTTTATTTGTAGTGGATTGTAAGTCAAAATAAAATAAAAAGGTAATGCTATTAGAAAAGCAAGCCACAAATTGTTACTAAATAAAATATGTAAATGTGAGTTGAATGGAATAATACTTCCAGACTTGAGGGATACGTCAAAACATTTGTGGTTATTACCACACTCATTAATACTCGATAACCCAATTGAAAATTATAATATAGTTGATAGACCATTTTAGATATTAATTCTTTAGTCCCTATGTTATTAGTTACGTTAGCTAAGTGTTGCAAATTAAGTTCATATGATTTTTTATGAAACCTTAATTAAGTACTTAACAAAATAAAAAATAACAAATTAAAGTATTAAATTGATATTGTTGTGCTAATGACCTTGTGGTTTAGTGGCACGAAGTGGCTCTCCCATATATAAGAGGTCATTAATTTGAGCCCGAGTGGGGATCGTATTGACTTTTTTGTGCGGTATTGACACTTTGTGGTGCTCCAGTAAATAGTACTCAAAAAAATTGACATTGTTGTCGTAACAAAAAAAAAAAGAAAAAAAAAAACTAATACGTTTACTTCTTTCTTTTTTTTCTTTTTTTTTTTTTGAAATTTTAATATGTTTACACCAGTTTTCATTTTTTTCTTTCTCCATTTTTTTTTTTGTTTTTCAAATTAAAGAAATCTACATATAACCATATAACTGTATTCTTTATTCTTTTTAAAGTGACAAGGAAAATTCATACATACTACTTAATTAAGGCCTTAAGGGTATACTAACTATCACTCATACATAATAACCTACAAATAACATTAAAAAGAAAAAGATAAATTAATTTGTACATTTTGTTTTTCTTTTCTTCTCCCAAAAGGTTGAATATCCAACCCCAAAGGCTCCCACGTCTCGGCCCGACAAAGCTTCTAGGAGGATGTAAACCATGGTAATTTGTACATTTTGTTTTTCTACTAACTAAAAGAGTCGTTTTCCTTTTATTATTTTTTTTTTTTGAAAGCTGTCGTTTTCCTTATTTATTATTACGTTTTTCTATTGGAGAACTATCATGTCTTTGCCAAATGACAAATACCAGTTAGGACCACGCTAGAATAACGATTAAGGCCTCATAGACTTGGGATGGAAAGTCAACTTTTGGCTATTGGACTGTTCAAAAGCTACCATCTGGTAAATTAAGTGGTAATTAGGCGACTGCATGCCTTATATGTCCAATAATATTTTGTTTCGATGGCAAGAGAAATCAATAATCGCTATCTAATAGTTTATTGAGTAAATTGATTTTGTGATTTTAGTCTGTAAGTGATCATAAACTAGCTTAGATAGCATATATATGACCAAATAAAATTATAGAATTTTAAAATAAATAGAGTTTGGATAGGGAGGACGGAGGGAAAACATTCATAATTGTTGAGAAAAGTCTACAAAAGTCTTTTTTTTTTTTTTTAAAGACAATAAAAGTTCAGAAATTTTTAAATGCCACTTAGTATTTAACAATCCTAATCCAATACCATGGACTTTTAAAGCTCTTAAATGAATATTGTCATACTTTTAAAGACTCCTTAAAATTTTGAATTGAATCTCGAAACTTTTCAAAGTATATAAAAATATTTCAAAATCTATAAAAATAAGATCAAATTAAATACATCTTTGTAAGAAGACCAATAGATCGCGACTATTATTTTTAAAGTTAACATAGGCAACCGACATAGTTTTTTTTTTTTTTTTTTTGAGTACTACTGGTCAACAGTTGACTCCACTGAGGCTCAAACGCACTCCCATCTTCCATGTGGAGTGTTAATCTGTCCTGGTGCCACTAGACCATAAGGTCTTTGGCAGACATAGTTGATCCAATAAAACTAAGAAAACTAACGTATCGCTATGAGTGCAACTATTATTATTAAAGTTAACATTGGCATCCACCGGATAATTATTAGCAGCCATTCATAATTTCATATCATATTATCTTCTTTGAATTGCCAGAAGATATTCAATTCCCAGAACGCGAGTGCAGCGAACATGTCAATATTCCCAGCATCCATGGCCTCCAATCCAGACGAAACTCGATGGATTATCCAAATCAAAGAATCATTCATCCAAGAATTCGAAGAAGACGACGAAACTCCGGCCACCATTTTCAACGTCCCCAAAATCCTAATGCTTTCCGATCCACTTTCCTACACGCCCCACCAGATAGCCATCGGCCCTTACCATTACTGGCGCCCAGAGCTCTACGAGATGGAGAAATACAAACTCGACGCAGCCAAGCGCTTCTCCAAAAGCCTCGCCGACGGCCGCAAATTTCAAGACCTCGTCGATGAGCTCAGGAAGCTTAGCGTGCCCAGGATTCGAGCCTCGTACGACAAGTACTTGAGTATTAACGATGATACTTTGGCGTGGATGGTGGTGATGGACGCGTGTTTCTTGCTCGAATTTCTCCGCGTTTACGCGGTCAAACAAGGCAAGGTAGTTTTTGCTAGACTCCCCACCAGGATGTCGCATATGGTCGATGTTTCCGGGAGAAAATCCGCCCACAATGTCATGTTAAGGGATATTATAATGCTGGAGAATCAAATCCCATTGTTTATTTTAAGGAAAGTGTTGGAATGGGAATCCTCCTCATCGCCGGACATGTTGCTTACCATGTTGTCGGGGCTGTGCAAAGATCTTTCGCCGTTCGTTAATGTGTCGGAAGAAGACATGGCCAAAGTCCCACTAGACGGCTGTGCTCATTTGCTTGACTTTCTGTACAAAGCAATGGTCCCGGATATGGATGAACCATGCCAAGAATCATCACGAGATTTAGAAGGGCTAAGCAGTGGAAATATTGCCTATGAAGATGATGGAGAAGACAAAGATAAATCCCTGGGTGACACCACCAATCTCAAGAGGCTCGTTCAAGAAATTTGGAAGATTCTTTCCAAGGTTAAGAGTGCACCGGTGCGTGTTTTTAGGGTAATTGTGAATTTACCATGGGACGTTATTGGTGGTCTCCCCGGAGTTAAAAGCTTGAAACGCCGCTTATCTCCGGCCACCCAAGGAAGCAAAAAGTCAGATGATGATGATAACGGTTCCAAAAGACCTCCATTGGTGGAAGAGATAAGCATTCCATCTGTGTACAAGCTCGTAAAGTCAGGAGTTCGATTCTTGCCTACGGATTCAGGGATTCTGAGCATTTCTTTTGACTCGAAAACTACAACGCTCAATCTCCCTATGATCAATTTAGACGTAAACTCACAATTCGTGTTGAGAAACATGGTTGCGTACGAGTCGTGCATTGCTAGTGGACCGTTAGTGTTCTCCCGTTACACCGAGTTAATGAATGGGATTATTGACTCCGAAAAGGATACCAAGATTCTTAGGGAGAAGGGGATTCTTTTGAACCATTTGAAGAATGATGAAGAAGTGGCAAACCTATGGAATGGAATGAGCAAATCTATTAGATTGACGAAAGTGCCCTTAATAGACAAGACGATTGAAGATGTGAATAAGTACTACAATGGTAGGTGGAAGGTTAAGGCAGGGAAATTTATGAGGTCATATGTGTATGGCTCTTGGAGGATTCTCACCGTGCTGGCAACCATTTTGCTGTTGTTGCTATTGAGCATACAATCCTTTTGTTCGGTTTATAGCTGCCCTCGTTTGTTTAATATAGATAATTCTACCCCCTAATCCATCTTTGTACGTTCAATAAGGACATAACGGTAAATGTACATTTCATCATATGTCACATTACAATATTTAATTGTCACAATATTATTTACTTGTTGAAAGTTGTGTTGTAACCATAATGCAAATGCAATAATTATAAAATAATAAAGAGGAGTAGTTGGAGGTATTTAATTTGATATATACTAGTAAAAGTGATGATCTAAGTATTTAACATATTAATATATCTATTAATAATATCGATCATGTGCGCATCAATATAGATAATTTTTTTTTGAAACAATAATAATAATAGTTCAAGAAGTTCAAAAGTCAAAACTATGATCATTTGTTTAAGCACAAAACTAACCCATATTTACAATACAAGTTCTAAATCTTCTTCACTCACTTTGCTTGTTATTAAGTTAATTAGAAAATAACTGCTACATTAGTTGTTGGCCATTAAAAACTAAAAATATTTCATAAGTGTATAGGATAAATAAATTGAAATCGTCAATTATTTTATCATTGAAAAGTAGTCAAAAATTAAGATTTGAGATGAAAAATTGATTTTTTTTTTTATTAACTTTCTGCTCAAATATGTTTACCACTATTACCGACCATCGATTCATGAAAAGTTCACCAGAAATTTTGGATGGCTAGATTATCAATAATGATGATGGAAGTTGCAAGCAATTTCCAAATTCTAAATGTAAAAAGTGCACTTCAATCACATATGACAATCAATAATCGAAAATTAAGGGAAGAAAATCGTGGTATTTTTGTAATTATTATTATTCATTTGAAATTATTCGATAGTGCATTCACAGATAACTGACAATGCATTCAAGACCTATAATAATGCATTAGAATATCAAGTATTTTTCAATGCACTATAATAATTGCGATAGTACTACCATATTTTTCTTGCTTTTTTTTTTTCTTCCTTATTTTCCACCGCCATTGATTAACCTAGATAAATGGAAAAAATAAATATGCACTTTTTATATATAAATGACTTAATTGTTCTCAGAGAAAATGACACTTTTTATCCCTTGAGTTGTTTACTTATAGCACATTTTTTCCTCTCTATTGATTTTATGGTTTAAAAAAAATTGAAAGTGAAACCAACATAAATTCACAGATAAAATATAAAATAATAAAATTAATAGCAAAGAGAGTTTAATTTAGAGGTAGAAAATTGCTTGTATATTGCTTTGGGTGAAATGAATGTGTCCTCCACGTCATTTGGGGTACTTTTATACACTTTGATGCATTTATTACACATTATTAATCAAGAATAAATGCCCAATATTTATATTCTTCTCCCAAAAATTGAATCCCAAATCGTAAAAGTCTTTACCCTCCAATCTAACAGAACATGTGAAAGGAGTCAATAGTTACATATTACAGAGTATACTTTAAATGTCCTAATCACTTTTTACGGGTTTAGTTGATAAATGATGATAATGTTTTTAAAAGGTCCGTGTTTTACACTGTTACCTTAGGCCAAAGTCGAGGTCGAGGATTTGTCTTGCCCAAAAACCTTATCTGACGCGATATGATGATCAAAGATTTTAGTTGAGGAAAGCTGTTTGGGCACTAGAGATCGCATAGCCACTAACCACACCCTTCTTACATTGATGAATACAATAGTTGTATGGACGGTTGGCAAGAATAGTCCTCTTCAATCATACCCAATATTATCAATGTTATATGAGAAGTAAATTGATATAATTAGTTTTATTTATGATCAAACTATTCCCCCTTTTTAAGTTTTTTTTATGCCTAGCTAATTCCTACTATTGGGGGAAAAACTTTTTATATAAGAGTAAAATATTTATAATTTAAATGATGTTATATAAATGTAATTTATCCCCTTTACATTAATTTGTATCCTTTCTAACAATAATAAAAGAAATATTTCATCTTCTTTTCACGAAATAGTTAATTGGGT
>CP025645.1:25244270-25296913 GCA_003576665.1 Ipomoea trifida
TTAGTACGAGCATGGAAAACCGCATTAGCAGCCATGTAAGTAGCCCCTAAGTTGTCACACCATAACGTAGCTGGATGACTCGCTAGTAAACGAAGCTCCTGGAGTAAGGATACAACCCAAGTGATTTCTGCTGCTAAATCGGCTAAACCCTTGTATTCGGCCTCAGTCGATGAGCGTGCAACTGTGCGTTGCTTATGAGAGACCCATGAAATTAAATTTGAACCATAGTACACGGCATATCCACTGGTAGACTTCCTATCAACTGGACAACCAGCCCAGTCGGAATCTGAGTAGCCATGTAAGGCAGAGTTAGAAGACGGTGATATATGAAGACCCATGTGTATTGTGCCTTTGACATACCGCAAAACACGTTTGAGTAGACCCCAGTGTTCAGCAGTTGGAGAGTGCATGAACTGACAAAGGCGATTCACAGAAAAAGATAAGTCAGGCCGGGTAATAGTTAAGTACTGTAGGGCACCAACTAGTCGACGGTATTGAGTTGGATTATCAAACGGCTCAAGTGACGGTGATGTAGCCTGAGTGACAGCAGCGGGAGTAGCTAGAGGCTTACAGTCAGCCATACCAGCTCTAAGAAGAATGTCCTGCATATACTTTTTCTGCGACAATAGGAGCCCTTGATTATACTTTAGCGTTTCAATCCCGAGAAAGAACCCAGGTGTGCCTAAATCCCGAATTTTGAAGGCTGTAGAGAGACGGAGTAGTAATTTATCAACCAAGACTCTGTCATTACCCATCATGATTATATCATCAACGTAGACTAGGAGATAGACTCGTGAATCCCCTGCGGTGTAGTGAAAGAGTGAGACATCAGTCTTGGAGGAGAAAAACCCGGCAGATGTTAAAAAGTCTTGGAGCCGTTTAAACCACGCACGTGGTGCTTGCTTCAAGCCATATAACGACCGCTGTAATTGACAAACATGGTTGGGATGTTGCGGATCTTCGTATCCGGGAGGCTGTTTCATAAAGACAGTCTCGGCTAAATTCCCATTGAGAAAGGCGTTATGAACATCTAACTGCCGAAGAACCCAGGAATGCGTGATAGCAAGAGAGAACAGAAGTCTGACTGTAGTCGGCTTAACGACAGGACTAAAGGTGTCAAAAAAATCTTCTCCAGCAACCTGGTTAAAGCCTTTTGCAACTAGTCTTGCCTTATATCTGTCAATAGTCCCATCCGCTTTGCGTTTGGTGCGATAAACCCATTTGCAGCCGATTATATTCATAAGTGGAGTGGGAGCTATTAATTTCCAAGTATTGTTGTGTAGTAACGCATTGAACTCCTGATCCATTGCATCACGCCAATGTGAATGTTTGAATGCTTGAGTGTAGCAGGTCGGATCAGTAGTTGCGTGTAAAGCATAGAACTGTTCCCCAGTACCTTTTGTCTTTGTGCGTGTGCGCATAGCATGTCCTCGGTTTGATGGCTGTGTAACAACAGCCTGAGTCGCAGGTACTTGATTACCCAGAGTGCCTGAAGAGACTGAATCAGTCACAGTCCGAGATGAATCTGATGGATGAAACGAAGGATCTGAGACAGCCTGTACAGGTGGATTAACAGGAGAAGGATTTGTACAAAGTGGTGCAGACGCCCAGATTGATTCAGCACTGTCGGGTGTTAAATTCTCCTGTAAGGATTCCTGAAATGGAAAAGTATTTTCGTCAAAACGAACATGACGGCAGGTATAGATTTTGCCAGTATTAAGGTCTAAGCAACGGTATCCCCTATAAGTAACTGGGTAACCTAAGAAGACACATGGTGCAGACCTATACTCAATTTTGTGCCGATTATACGGACGAAGATAAGGGTAACAACGACAACCAAAGACACGGAAAAAGGTATATGGGGGTGGAGTGTTGTAAACTTGAAAGTGTGGTGTTTTATAACCGATAGCTGACGATGGTAAACAATTAATAAGAAACGTGGCTGACTCGAATGCAAAGTCCCAGAATTTTAGAGGCGTGGAACTTTGGGCTAATAGAGATAGGCCGGTTTCGACAATGTGTCGGTTTCGACGCTCTACCCTACCATTTTGTTCGTGGGTATAAGCACATGATTGTCGGTGTGTAATCCTAATGATTGAAACACAGTGTGTAAATGACGGTATTCCCCACCCAAATCAGACTGTATGGCTTTGATAGAACGCGAAAACCGACGTTCTACCATCGCCCGAAATAACGTAAATATTTTATAGATGTCAGATTTTACACGCAGTGGATAGTACCAGGTATACCTGGAGTAATCATCTACAAATAGAACGAAATATCTATAACCGGAGTGGGAAATAACGGGAGACGGACCCCAAATGTCCGTATAAATCAAATCTAATACATTGGAACTATTATTGGGAATCCTATCTAACGGAAACCGCGAGGATTTCCCTAACTGACACGCTAAGCACATATCTAAACTGACTGCTTTATTAGATGTAACCGGAAACTGTTTGAGAACCCGTTGTAGAAGTTGATTATGAGGATGACCCAGACGCTGGTGCCAAACTTTTGACGAGGCACGGGCCGAAAGAAACGCTCTATGGGGCTGAGAAAGAGACAGCTGATACAACCCGCCCGAGGTGACACCTTTAAGCAGAACCGCCTGAGTGGTGCAGTCCTTCACAACAAAATAATTTTTATGAAATTCAAAAAATACATCATTCTCATTAGTGAACTTATAAACCGACAGTAAAGAAAGAGATAAATTGGGACATGCAGAATGTTGGTCATTTTTAAAGGGTGCATTCTAGAGGGGATAACCGTGCGACCTATACTAGCTATATCCAAACCTGAACCGTTTCCAACTTTCAGAATGTCGTTGCCATTGTATGCCTCAGCATGATCCATCAAGCTCGCGTCCGGGGTTGCATGCGACGATGCGCCAGTGTCGGGAAACCACGACTCCGACGAGGCTGGTTCGCCGGAAAACGCCGCATGGGCCTGCTGCATTGGCTTCTCGTCATATCGGCGGAAGCAGTTGACGGCGATATGGCCGTAGTTACGGCATATCTGACAGCGAGGAGAATTCCGGCCACCACCTCGACCGGAGTTTCCCGAACCTCGACCACGCCACTGCCTGCCTCCACGACCACCAGAGCTTCGACCTCCAGACTGGTTACTGTTCCGGCCACGTCCAGTATGATATGCTGCGGGCGATGATTGCGGCAACGATTGATCCGCGCCACCGAAGTCGTCTGCCTGGAGGAACTCTTGCGCCCGTAAGTGATCCGCCAACTGCGGTAGGGTGATTGGCGTCGCAGCCGCCGTGAGGGTGCTCGCCATGGCGCGGAACTCCGGGCGTAATCCACGGAGAACATATAAGAGTTGCTCGTCGGGGGTGAGAGGCCGACCGGCAAGCGACAAGGCTTCGACGATCAACTGCGCCTGTCCGAGATATTCTGCCGGGGTGGAATTGTTTTGGCGAAGGGTTTGAAATTGCCCGAGGAGACTCAGGCAACGCGTCCGGGATTGCGACGCAAACGCAGCCGTAATTGATTCCCATACCTCCTGCGAAGTTTCTTTACCGACGGCCAAATACATGACCTCGACGGTTAGAGAAGAAACAATGAGGGAGAGAATACCTTGATCTTGTTGGACCCAAGGTAAGTACGCCGGGTTGGGAATCGGCGGTGTCGTGCTGGTCGAGGAAGAAGACGCGGCTGGAATGGTTGGTGGCGGGCTAGGAATCGATCCATCTAAATAACCCAATAAACCCTGACTCCGGAAGAAGGGCATGATCTGCGTGCGCCAATGGATGTAGTTTCTCGACGTGAGTTTGATCGAGACATGATGGTTGGCGGTGGAGACAATGGCCGCCGGCGGCGAAGACACGGCGACGATAGGAGTAATGGCGCCGTCAGATGGTGGAGCTGCCATCGGAAAAGGGTTGTTCGGTGTGGGTAGGGTTGTGTAGGGTGGGTAGGGTTTAGGGGATCTAACCTAGGCTGATACCAGATGAACGTAGATTATTGATCAATCAACAGAATTACAAGAAATATGCAGTACCTATATGAGAGCCAGCATAAGACTCTCCTAATGTATAGGTACTGACTATTGACTATAACTAATCAATACTAACTAAAAACATATATTATAAACTGTGACATATAATATGACTAATATCTAGATATAAATTTAGTTCAAATATTAAAATCTATATCAAATATTACAATCTTTTAGATATTAGACTCAAAAGTAAAGATTATATTTATTTAATTTAAACTCAAAATATTTTAAATATGAAGTCTAAAAAATCACTTAATTAAAATTAGACTTGTTTTAATTTTGCAACATTATAGTCTACAAAATTAAATTAAAAAAAAAAAGTGTCAATAAATAAATTTTGAGCAAATTGCCATTTTGGTCCACTGACTATAGGGGTCTTGTTAATTGCAGTCCACGACTTTCAAAAGTGTTAATTCCATACCATAACTATTCAATTTTTATCAATTTTGGTCACTCCGGCCAAATTGCCGGCCAAATGTCGCCGGAATTTAAAATAATGAGGGCATTTTAGTCATTTCACATCTTTATATTCTTCTCCGACGAACCAATTTTTCTCCGGTCTTCTTCTCCGGCGAACCACGCATTTGATGGGGTTGTGCTGCTGCTATTGCTGTCAAACTGCTACTTGTGCAGGCATCTGCTTCTGCTACCACCACTGCATACAAAGGAGGAGGCAGTGGTTTGGCTTTTGTAGTAAGTTCCATAGCCCCCTCCTACGGCGTTGAGCCAGTATTCAGTTTTGTCCCATCACCGGCGGTGGTCGGCGTCCTTGAGCCCTCAGCTCTGGTCCAAAGAGCCGTTCCGATGAAGTAGAGCTCCCATCAAACAATTTTTTGCAAAAACTTTCAGCATGGCCGATGACTCCGCACACAAAGCAAAATGTAGGCAACCTTTCATATTTAAACTCAATCCATGTAGCTTCGCCTCTTGGTGGTTTCACCTTCATCTTTCGTCTCAGAGGGCGAGTGATGTCAATCCCAACTCGGATGCGTATGAACGCTTTCCATGAGCCATCAAGCTGGCTAGTATCCGTCGATTTGTAGTTACCTAGGAAGGCACCGATCGTCTGGGCTGTTTTCTCAGTCTGCAGACTCCGGGGGATATTATGAGCTTGAACCCAGAAGTCAGCCTGGTCTAAGCTTGCCTCAAGAGAAGACTCGTCAATGCCCAGTTTGTTTATCACAAGAAGATTTTGGTCGTAGGGAGTGAGAGCTTTTCTTGTTCGCTTTATTTCTTCTTCATCAGCTTCTTGCTTTCATATTTAGCTTCCTTTCTTGGCGGCGGCGGGGTTAATCTTCCGTCCCCGCTCAGTATAAATACTCAGTCCAATGCTTCTAATTCTTGGGCTAATTCGAGTTTCTCGGAGTTTCAGGGCCTGGAGGGGTTAGTTAGTCCCAGTCCTAGTGGTAATGGAATTAGTTCCATGAACTCCGCCGCGCCGGCGCCGGTGGCGTAGGCGGCGGGGGGAGGTGGATTTGATCGACGAGTTTCAGCTGCAGGACCGGCTTTCGTTTCTGAACCATGGGCCGCCGACTTTGGGGGCGAAAAGCGCCGACATTTTCTACCCACACCAGCAAGATTTGGCGTCAAGTCCCAACGGAGATTCCGTGCTGTTCTCTTCTTATTCCGGCAGGTGGGGGGCGGCGGGTTTCCTCACCGGCGGAGCTGTTCAGTGAGAAGAAGAACAGACATGTGAAATTACTAAAATAACCCTCATTATTTTAGGGTTTAGGATTTTCCAGCGAATTTGGCCGGAGTGGTCAAAATTGACAAAAATTGAATAGTCATGGTATGCAATTAACACTTTTGAAAGTCGTGGACTGCAATTAAGAGGACCCCTATAATCAGTAGACCAAAATGACAATTTGCTCATAAATTTTTTAAATCAAAGACCGAATGAAAACTAAAAACTAGAAACAAAAAATTAAAGTATACGGTAAAAATATATATATTAAAAAAAAAAAAAAAAAAAACAACTTTGATTGTGAAATAAGTTGAATTGAAAGAGGTGGTTGAATTCATATATAGAATGGTAGGTGAAATGTCCAGGGATATACATTGATGACGATATGACATTGTATGTATATCTATAGAAATAAATGCAGGTTCTTGGAAATGAGCTTTGATGGCTACTTATTTTCCTTTGTTTTTATCGTGTTTACAAAAGTTTTAAGGTTGTTGATTTTTTTGTAAATTGTAATTTAATATCTGGTAATCACAACATTTTTATTTCAGTACTAAATTTCTTGTATTTTCTTTTGTTTTTATCGTGTTTACAAAAGTTTTAAGGTTGTTGATTTTTTTTGTAAATTGTAATTTAATATCGTGGTAATCACAAAATTTTTATTTCAATACTAAATTTCTTGTTTTAAGCCGTGAAAAAAAATAGACAATCAAATAATTAGTAATTATTCTCGTTCTTTAATACTTATTCCATGACGTACATGTTATTATTGCAGTTATTATATAAATTCTTTATTAGACTATGCGGAAATTCAATAAGTCACAGATAACGCATTTCTATCATTGAAGTCAAGTGAAGATCGAGATGGGTGATTTTGAAAGAGGAAAATAGTAATTTTCTTTCTTAAATTTAAATATTATGGCACATTACAAATTAACCAAATAAACTTAGATATTAGAACAAAGTCAAGAACAAATGATACTATAATGCAATGGCAGATTGAAGCCACGTCTTCATGCTCATGAACCTGTGGTTCAGATTGCATACGAACCACATACACAAGTGGAGGATAATATTTCATTTATGAGAAGTAAACATGTTCGGCAGAGGCTTTGAGCGTTGAATTTAGTATCATGCTATATATATATATATATATATATATATATATATATATATATATATATATATATATATATATATATATATATATATATATATATATATATATATATATATATATATATATATATATATATATATATTAACACTACCAACTCTGTTACAATGCAGTATCTGTTACTTTCTCAAACCTACTGAGAAAAAATAAAATTGTGCATTAACTACTAGCTAGTATAACTTTTGGCCTAGTTTTAAACACTTACCCTGACAGTTCGTATCATAGTTGCGCAATTGAGGATGGCAAGTAACTTTTAACGCAGTGATAAACATTTGATCTTGACACATAGTAATAATTGAATATTATTATTACATATATGTTAATGGTTGATTATTTGAATGTTGATTTTCTATATGACTTTTTTTTTAGTGTTATTAAATTTGTAGATAGAATTCAAAGAAAAAATTTCAAACAAGTATACACATACTTCTAGATGAGTATGTAGTTGTTAATATATGCAACGTGACACGGAAGGACGGCAAAAATATGCTAAGAAACCATCATCAAGTGGAGAGAACTCAAGAAAATTAAATTAAAATGGAATAAAATATAAAATAATAGTCAAAAGTTGAACCTAATCTTGCATTATTTTGCTAGCCAGTCGGAGATATTGATTCAACAAGTGGCTTATAGAGAAAGCAAAATGATCGAGCTGAGACGCCCAAATACATATGCCTTATCGTAGCTAGGTCATTATCTATTTAACGTGGATTTTGGCTACAGGCTTCTCATTTGCAACAACAACAAAATCACTTATTTTCATTTTACGTTTACAATTTAATTTACTATTGATCATTAATTTTATGAGCGATTGATCATTAATTTATAGACAACCAGTTTTATTTATTTATTTATTGATTTGTGGATAATGATATTTTACCATTTCCAAGAGCGTTCGAAACTCGAGAGGGAAGTAAAAAAATATATATATATATATTAATTCTTCAATTACAGTAGCATTTTCATTATGAGTCGTCCCAGCTAGGCAACTACTAATTTCACAAACTTTTAGTTGGAAAACTCACAACGAGTTTGGTTGGGAGGAAGTAAAAGAATTATAATTTGGTGGGAATAGAATAAATTAAAATAAAGTAGGAATTCAAATAACATTGTTTGGTAGGGTAGAATAGAATTATTGAGAATAAAAAGAGAAAAAACTGATATAAATACTAAAATGTCCTTGTATAATAATAATAATAATAATAATAATAATAATAATAATAATAATAATAATAATAATAATAATAATAACCAATGGTAGTAGTTTCATTGCATACCTTTTTTCATTTTTCACACCCATTGAATTACAATTCATAGGGGTACACATGAATTGCAATTCCCTCCAACCAAATAATGCAATTAAGGCTTTTATTGGATGTCAATTCTATTACAATCAAATTACGGTGTACCAAACGGGTTGTGGCTTACTCGATAATTGAGGAGGTGATATTGTAAAAGGTATATTTTTGATATACTTAACGTACATTATTTGAAGATATATATTATTTGTGTAATCAAAATTTATTATTTGATACTATAAAAATAATATATCTTTTGTACACAAATAATATATCTTTAATGGGTCACACTTGTGTGAGACCGTCTCACGGATCCTTATTCGTGAGACGGGTCGGGTCGGGTCAAAGCACCATGCAAATGTCATACTTATATACTCAAATATAACACTAATCAAGAATACATTGTTACTTATAAGAGAAAAATTAATACATTTTTCATATTAAGTAATGTTGACAAGTGCTCCTTATTTATAAGGGCAAATATAATACTTTTGAGGAAAAATGTAGTACTTTTAAATCAAAATGTAAAAGTATTGTATTTTCCCTTAAAAGTATTACATTTACCCTTATAAGTAACAAAAATTTTATTCCTGATTAGTATTACATTTGAGCATATAAGTATGACATTTGTTCATATAAGTGTTACACTTGCATCTTAAGACGACCCGACCCGACCCGTCTCATGGTGAGACGGTCTCGCACAAGTTTTTGCCATCTTTAATATATTAAAAATGTACTTTATAAGGTGAATTATGGTCAATGGTATAATTTGTCACTTTTCTTGGTATAAGTTAGGATTTCAAAGTTACGGAGTAAATTGTTTTGGGTTTTGAAATCTTCAACTTTTGTTTTTCTTTAATTGGGCTTAATACTTATTAGGTTATGGGATCTGTTTAATTTTTTGTTTTGTTTTTTTTTTCTTTTTAATGTTATCGGATTTGTTTAATTCTTTGTTTAGATTTAGGCTTTACTGTGTTATCTTTTGAAATTGATTATATTTCGTAACTCATGTTAATTTGAATAATAGGAAAAATTGCATTTTTTTTTATCCTCTAGTTATATCTGTAGTACAGATTTAGTCTATGAATTATATGCGTGGCTATCTTTAACTCTTAAGTTATGTACAAAGTGAGTAGTTTAGTCTTTGAATGACAAAATTCACCACTTTATTAAGTAATATATTTGTGGCATAAATAGTCCCCTATGGATTAAAATTGTCACTTCTTACATAACTTAGGGGTTACAGATGATCACGCATATAACTCAGTAACTAAGTTTGTACCACGAGTATAACGTAATTGAACGATAAAAATGTAATTTTCCCTTTAAAAGATTGTGACAATTTGGAGAGGAAAGAGGTTGGATTGACATGGAAATGTCCAGCCCGATCCTTTTTTTTTTTAACTGAACGATATTTAGTTGGATCCAGCCCGATCTTTAATCCAACTAAATATTGTATTGGGCGGTTACAAGTTATGACCCATTCAACGCTTGGCCGGCCCAACCCAATTTCCACAACTTTGCAAATTGGAAGATAAATAACTTTCTACAGCAATTAATTTATTTCTTATTATACTTAGGATTTTGTGTTTCAAAAGAAAAAAATACTTAGGATTTTATTGTTTTAACATATAAACGTAATATATGAGGGGTCATCGAGCCTTAGTGCATGTGATATTGACTCTTTGTGCTTCAACAGGTCAAGAAAGTATAGATGAACAGATATTACAATGTAATAGAGTCAGTAGTATTAAAAATATATATATAAACATAATATATAAACATAAATGTGCAGTCGGCCGAATTATTAGTTTAGACTTTTAGTTAAAAAGAGTGCATGTTTCGATTTAGTATCAAAGTTAACCCTACTTAATAAAAAAAGGGAGTATGCATTCACTAGGGGTGAGCAAGGATCCACCAAATCCGTTAAGTCGGTGTTGATCTAATCCGTATCGACTTAAAGTGGATGGGATATGGATCTACTTAGTGAAAATTCACCACTAGTGGATTGAATACGGATATGACGTCTAAAAAATCTATTATATCTAATCCGCTCTGCGAATCCATTATCAAAAGACTTAATACCCATTTTTGTCCCTCAACTATAGGGTAATACTCGATTTAGTCCCATACTATTAAAAGTACCTAATTTAGCCTTCTAACTTGTAATTTTTAATTTTAATTTTTTTCAAGAAATCAAATTTGTTTTTGTTTTTTCATCTACTCTCATTTTCTTTTTCCTAATCACACTTACAAAAATTCCTTAAAAACTGCAAAAAAAACTCCATTGATAAGGATGCTCTTATTGGAAACAATATTACCAATTAATAGATATTATTTAATTTCCATATAAATTTTTTTTTACCAATTAAGCTTTATTAATTATTTTACCAATAAATTATGTAATAATTAATATTAACAAAAGTTTGAGCAGGAAAATTTGGGAGGAGGATTTTTCTTTTATATATAGTATAGATATATTTAAAGAATGCACAATAAGTATTTTACATACAAGATTAATGAAAGCTTACTAAGTACCGCACTCTATTACTCTTATTACTCTTATTAAATTACTAGTTTTATACGCGCATTGCGCGTATGGGTTAATGCCCAATGTTAATATTTAAATAAATATTTAAAAGTATATCAATGCAAGATTGTATAGGAGAAGTTTATAAATGGGTAATTGAATGTCAAATTTTTTTATTTAAATATCTAACTCAAAGTATATGAATCCAAGATAATATAGAAAATTTATTATAATTATTACTAAAATAAATGTTTGCAACCTTGTAAAATCGATAGTCTAAATATTTGGTCTAAAAATGATAGTCTAAATAAATACTACTTTTCATTTGAATTTTTCTAAGTAGTTCTTAATTCTCTTTTGAGTAACATTGTCATTGTCTTCATCTTACTATTTGCTCTCTTCCTTTTTGTTGGTAGTGTGTTATTTGCAATTCGGTTATTGTTGTTAGCATAGATGACAACGTCATGCAATGAGATTATGATATATGAGCTATGGACTTTCCTTTAGGTGTTCTGCTTGTGGTTCATTTGGTTCAACCATTATTGTTGAATGAGTTATTGTGGATAAAGAAATTCCTAGTTTAAGAAAAAAGATTAAATAAATTAATAAAAATTTGAAATTTTAAAATATTATATATTCCAAAGATATTAAAAGGTAGTTTCTCGCATCAATTTACTGGGTAATGGGTTATTTGAGTACTTTCATTGTCAACAAATTCCCCAAGTAGTTAATAATTTAATATGATTGGTTTCAAACTATTCTTTTTAATTTTTTTTCATGGTATTAAAGAAATACATATGAATCATTTTTTAGTGTAACTACTAATTTATTTAATTCAATAAGAGTAAAATAGAGCGATTCTGCTTCAATTTGTTGGATTATTTGAGTACTCTCTTTGTCAACCAATCCCAAGTAGTTAATATAATTAACTTCAAATTATTTTAATTTTTTTTCATAGTATTAAAAAAATACTTGGTAAATAAATATATAGCATTATTTTGTACTATAACTTTGATATTTTATTACAAGATATTGTAAAAATAAGATAATGGACAATGTAATGAATATCAATTGATAAATTTGAATGTAAAGAATTTTTGCATGAGAGAAAATAAAGACAATATAACTAATGAAATTATTTCTCTTATTTAATTTAATTTTTTGATAATGAATAATTTTTTCAAATAAAGGTATTGTAGACACATAATTCTAAATTAAAGAAATACATATGTATCATTTTTTGTTTTAGCTACTAATTTATTTATATATAATTCAAATTTGTCAAATTTGATTGAGATGAGGTTCGAACCTAAGATCTTTCTTATAGAAATTAATGGGTAAGTTAAAAGTTAACGGAATATTAACGGAGAAGAGAATATTTAACGGAAAACATAACGGATAATCATAAAAGTAAGGTTAAATTAGGTAATCTCTATTAATAATATTAATCTGAATTATCTTAACCATCTATTTGATTAAATAATTCATCTGAACCATCCATTTGATTATCGCCATTTTTTCTACCCATTTTAGGCCTAACCCTCTTTGGCTCTTATTAGTATAGTAGAAATAGATTAGTAGTACTACTTACCTTTGAATAATATATTCTAACATATTCGTAGTATATGTTCAACAATTATGTCAACTTTGATTGGGATGAGGTTCGAACCTAAGACCTTTCTTATAGAAATTAATGGGTAAGTTAAAAGTTAATGGAATATTAACGGAGAAGAGAATATTTAAAACGAAAAATCATATAATTAAGGATAAATTAGGAAATCTCAAGGAAAAAATATAAATCTAAACAATTTGAACCATCCATTTGATTTAATAGGTTGGCCGTCATTTTTTCTACCCATTATAGGCCTAATTTTCTTTGACTCTTATCATTATACTAGTTATCACACGCACGTTGCGCGATTAAACCAATACCAATGCATATTTTTAAATTAGTATTTCTTAATTGGTGAAAAAGTAGTAATATAATAATGAGAGAAAAAAATGCTAAATTAATAAAAATCAAAGAAATAGTTTCGATGCTTATATAGTTTAATAAAACATAACGAAATTGTAAATAGCTAAATTGTAACTAAAGTAAGTAGAAACAAATAAACCACTTACATGGGAGAAGTACTTTATATATAGTTCGTCCGGACATGTTGGACAATGACATTTGAGATGATGTACCATTTGTTGGTTTGTAAAGTGATATCATACATTCCAATGTTATTATCAAACACTCTTGATTGAACCCGAGTTCCTTGCATTTAGATATAGCATTTACAATGATGTTGGTAGTGAATGAGAGCATCTTCATAATAATAATACTAATAATAATAATAATAATAATAATAATAATAATAATAATAATAATAATAATAATAATAATAATAATAATAATAATAATAATAATAATAATAAAAGGGAGAAATTTTTTACTATTTACTTACTGTTTCATCCTCAAGTAAGATGAGGATATACTTTTTTCCAGGCGTTTCAATAGCGTTTTTTGGTTCATTTTTCTTAATGACATGAACTGTACAACTCCAATCCACAGTTTGTGTCAATGTCAATTAACTTTACTGCATTTGTCATGACTAATATTCTTATGCCATGGGAAATATGTTCATAAAGGATGTTATGAAATAATATAATGGGAACCACAACATAAATTCAAAAATCATATATTAGGGAGTTAGGAGTAACTAAAATGTGTAGATTATAGAGGAATATAATGAGAACCACAACATTACATACAAGGATAAAAGTATAGATGAACAGATTATACAATAGATATATTTACATAACGATATTGAAGTTATACTAATTAATGAGTATACCATAATTAATTTTTTTCAAAACTGTAATCATTATGAGTAGAAATACAAATAATAAAATGATTAGCATTATAATATTTTGACATGCGCGTGATTACTAATTACTTTAGTTACAATTTAGCTAATACAAATGGTGTGTCTTCATTGTAACTATTATAATATTTTTTTAAACTGTTGTAATCATTATGAGTGTGATAACTAATTTCTGTAAGAAACGTTTTAATTTCTATTTAGTTTATATTTATACTAAGACTCGAACCCACCACCTCCTGTATAAAGGGAAGGGTTTGATGCCACTGGACCACAAAGTCCTTGGCTAAGTTTAGGTATTTATAAATATTAATTTATCATGTCGTACATAATTGCATTACAGACAAGTTGTATATATAGATTAATATAATATTTTTGAGGGAAAAGGTACAAATAAGCAGTGCCCCCACTCCCCCACCACATGTAATGTATATATATTAGCTATACCAACGTTTAAACAAATGCAAAGTTGGCTTAGATGGTAAGACCTTAATACTAAATGGAAAGGGCAATAGTTTGAACACTATAGCAGCACTAAGTATAGGATTTTGAATTTTATATATAGTGAGATGAGTGAAATTTTGTTTTTGACATTTTGTAATATTAATAGTGTGAGTTCTAATTGGATTTTTTATTTGTTTTCTCCTCTTTATTTTATTTTTTATTTTTTAATATTAATACTGAGATGAATGATTTATGATGTGTTTTTCATTCAAACTATTTTATCAAACTTATTATGTTTTATATTTTGTTTTAAATATTTTTTATCTTGATGTATTTTGGTTTTTCATCACTAATCAACAATATTTATGACTCAGTATATAAGTTTTTTATTTTTTCCAAAATATCTCGTTAGTTTTAATCTTTTGCCCCCACTGGAGAAAATTTCTGGCTCCGCCACTGCAAATAAGCCATCGAACTATTTGGGAATTAGCAATTAAGCCATCGAACTCAAATAAGCTCCAAATAAGTAACTGAACTCAGAAAAATAAAACAATTAAGCCACTAAATCGAAAAAAAGATAACAATTAACATTTTTTTATAGGTCATTTGCTTATTCCGACCACCGGTGACGACTTTTCCTGCGATCGTCGCCGCCGGAAGTTTTCGCCGGTCACCGGAAAAATCGTCGTCGGTGACCAGAATAGACAAATGACCTGTTAAAAATGTTAATTGTTAATTTTTTTTCGATTTAGTGGCTTAATTACTTAGTTTTTCTGAGTTTAGTGGCTTATTGGAGTTCGATGACTTAATTGCTAAGTTTTCCTAAGTTCAGTGGCTTATTTGAAGCTTATTCGAGTTTGATGGCTTAATTGTTAATTCCCAAATAGTTCAATGACTTATTTGTACATTTTCCCTATTTTTGAATATGAATTCGGTTTATTTGTCACTATTCAATTCTATATCTAACTCACATGTATAGTAGGCGCGAACTTGTCACCAAAATAATGCCAATTTAGTTGTGAAAGAAATGATTAAGCAAGTGAAATATAATTCTCATATCATAAGTTCATGAGTTTGATTCTTGTCAACACCCTTTATATCAAATCTATCATATAGGGTTTTTTAATGCAATGTACTTCTCATGTGTGGTTTGCAGGCTATTACACATGAGGAAAGTTTATCTAGTATAGACCATTAAATAGTGACTGCGAGATTTTCTTGTCACGGAAAAAAAATACTGTCAATTTAAAAGATAATTACCAATTCAAAAGGTATCCACAATTTTATGAAACAAAATCAATTTTACTCTATAGTGAATAAATATAATGATTATTTATATATATTAAAACAAAACAAAAGGAAAAGAGAGAAAAAGAAATCGCAAATTATATCGTGGACCGCGGTCCCAAAACGACGTCGTTTTGATTAATGAAACAGACGGATGAATTCGCGCCACTCACTTTCTTTTCATATATACTGCACTTTCTTTTCATATATAATGCAGTTCCCTTTCAACACAACTGCAGTTCCCTTTCAACACAACTGCAGTTACTTTTTGATATAACTACAGTTGTATATTATCGAATGAAACTATAGTTATATCAAAAAGTAACTGCAGTTGTGTTGAAAGGGAACTGCAGTTGTGTTGAAAAGAAAGTGCAGTATATATGAAAAGAAAGTGTAGTATATATGAAAGGGAACTGCAATATATATGAAAGGGAACTCCAGTATATATGAAAAGAAAGTGAGTGGCGCGAATTCATCCGTCTGTTTTATTAATCAAAACGACGTCGTTTTGGGGACCGCGGTCCACGATATAAGAACTGAAAAGAAATGGGAGATGTCGGGTTAGAGATATTTGGAAAATTTAATAACCACATGCACATAGTACTTTATTAAGAACAAAATGGATCCGAATATAATTACAGTACTAATATATATATAATGAATTATTAACTAAAATCACCCGACAGGTTGGGCATGACGGTCACAAGCGACCAACAAAACATGTTTTCTAACCATGCATCCATACTTAACCTAAAAACTGAATCTATTCACCTAATTTGAATTATTTATGCAATGAACCCAAGTCTGTGACCTATACAATTATTAAACATTCATGCATGCTGGTAAGCATTCGGTTAGGCATCTCTCATTCTATATATCTTATTTAATTTTATTTTCACATTTTGGGTGTATTTAAAAATCAGGAAAATGTTTTCTGAAAAATTAGTCATTTGTCATAAAACATTTTCATTTTTAGTGTTTCGTTGCATTCCAGAGAATAATTTGTGTGTGTTTGATTCATTTTCTGAGAAATGAAGAAAATTGTATAATTCTATTTAAATAAATGAGAATATATTTTATACATTTCATATTAAGAAGTAATGAACATTATAAACCCTGGGGTAGTGATTAATGGATGGGCAGAATTCTAATTTTTTTTTTCTGCTATAAATAACATGTATTATTATACATTTCATATTAAGAAGTAATGAACATTATAAAATCTTCTTTTCGTTTCAATATTTTTGTCCTTTCAAATTATATTTTAATACATCTTACATGGGATGAAATATAGAATAAAATCAAAGTGGGACATAAGGAATTGAATCAAATGGCTGGTTCCGTGGTTGCCACATGATGGATGAAACCATGGCCCACTAGGTCGGCGCCTGCAACAAAACGGTCGGCTATGGCCACACCATACAAGACCGCAGGTCGACACCTCGTACACACTTTGGCTCTACAAATTTCCCAAAACATTGGTGGCTTTGCACAAATCCATTGAAAGCATTACACCTGTCGTAAACGTGGCGGCATTTCAGGCCGCTCTAAGCCAATACTATGTGGTCCACATGACTTCAATTCGGCGTCCACAAAATTAAAACTTCCGGCTTCCGTTAAGACTTAAGAGACCGTTGCTAATATAGTAATATCCAACTGTTTTTTTGTTTTTAAAAATATCGAAAGCTACAATTCACTAAGAGATAAAAAGGCGAAAGTTATATTGATTATCAACGAAAATGATAGGAAGCATAAAAAAAAAATTGAGATTTTTTACATTATTTTTTATTTTATTTTTAATCTCTAGACAAAGAAATTGATTATTACTCCTCCCGTCTCAATTTATCTATTTAGTTTGATTAATTAGGTTTTACTGAAGTTACTTTTAATTCAATTTTTTATAATGTTAAGTTTGATATTAGTATATAAAATTTATATATTTATAAACTGCATTAAAATACTATTAAACACAAAAATCGAATTTTAAAATACTTTAAAAATATTAAAGAAAATAAGTAAAGAAGATAGAGTTGGTTTGACCCATAAATATTAAACAAGAGAGATGAAGTATTACTTTTATTTTGCTTATCAATATAAATTTTGTGATCAAAGTATATGTTATTTAAAAAAGAAATTAACAGTATTGGTTTGATTTTTTTTTTTTGAGTACTACTGACTCTGTTACAATGTAATATCTGTTCATAACTACTTTCTCAACCTACTGAAGCACAAAGAGACAGCAGCACCTCCACTGTCTTCAAGGCGTCGAAGAAGGGTAGGGAGTAGGGACTGGTCGGTCGATTTGGACAAGAATCGACTCAACGTTACCAATCGACCTGTCAAGCACTACAGCTCCTTGATAGTTTCGGGCGGCTGCATGTCTAGGACGACCCTAACCTTTTCAGGGTTTGGTTCGACCCGAGTTACCAAGTAGCCTAAGAGCTTACTCCCTTGTACCACGAAGGCACACTTCTTAGCATTCGACTGTAGATTATGTTTCTCCATGACTTGAAAGCTAGCAGCAAGGTCGTTCGCATGATTTTCCTCCTTGAGACTTTTCACGAGCATGTCATCTACGTATAGTAGGCAGCTATAGACTTTCCCAATAAGTCTTTGAATAGTTGTGAGACCATTCTGGTATAAGTCGCGCCAGAATTCTTCAATTCGAATGGCATCACCCGATAGCAATACACCCCATTAAGAGTCACAAAGGCAGTCTTCTCTTTATCGGGTGCGTGCATGAAGATTTGATGATAACCTCGGAAGGCGTCCATGAAACTCAGCAAGGCGCACCTCGCTATTTCGTCGTCCAACATCTGGTCGATCCTTGGCAACGAGAACGGGTCTTTGGGGCAAGCTTTGTTCAAGTCGGTGTAGTCGACACACATCTTCCAAGTAGGCGGCTTCGGGACCAACACCACGTTGGCCAACCATTTAAGGTATTTTACTTACCGAATATGGCCAGCAGCTAGTAATGCATCAATCTCCTTTTTCACAAACTCTCGTCGATTGGTCGAGAGATGTCTCTTTCTTTGAACCACAGGTCGGTAAGTCGAATCAACCGCCAACCGATGAGTTATTATGGATCGGTCCACTCCTGGCATATCCTCAGGTGAAAGATTGTCCTATATTTCTTCAGCACTCGTAACACCGACTCTTTGACGGCCTTAGACAGACCTTTTTCCGATCCTTACCCTTTTCAGGGAAGGTCAGATCAATTTCTACCTCTTCTAACTCGACCGCTCGTTCAGGTCGTTCCAAGGTTCGCTCTGCCATGTCTTCCTTTTTAGTGATACTATAGATACGGAGATCTGATCTTCCTATCTTGCGACAAAACTGTAGGTAACAACCACGAGCTACCTTCTGATTACTGCGTACCACTCCTACTCCTATGGGTGTTTGGAATTTGATGCACAGATGTTTTAGTGAGATAAAGGCTCCTAAGTCCTCCAACTCTGGCCTCCCTAAAATCGCGTTGTGAGAGCACTCCAAGCGGACAACTACAAATTCCATTTCTACCGTGGTAGTTTTCGGGTAGGTGCCTAACTCGACCAACAGCTTTATAACACCTTCAGCCTCGATGGAATCATAGGTGAACCCAGCCAAAGGAGTCATGACTTGCCTAAGGATATCTCTATCCAGTCCTAACTTGTCAAAAGTGTCGAGGTAAAGTACGTTAACGCTACTACCGGTATCCACTAGCACTCGTCGGATGATAGTACCGACTATGAGGTCCTTCACCCAAGGGTAGGTCATCATCTGTAAAAGTGATTGGCTCCCGACATGCCCTTTTTACCTGTTCCGCGCGTCCATATATAACTTCGACGTATAATTGTCGAGCCTAGGCTTTCCTCGACCCGGCCGAGTCTCCTCCCTTTGGTCCTCCGACGATCATGTTAATGACATTTTTGCCCTTCCACTTATCCTCCTTTTCTTCTAAAGCAGGCTGTTTTCCTTTATCGCGGTTACCTTCTCCAGTCGCGGTTACCGGAGTACTCCTTTGTATGATAGCCTCTATTTCTTTCTTCACGAAGTCACATTCCTCGATCGAATAGGTAGTCGACCGATGCAACCGACAATACTTGCATGTTCCGGAGGTTTGACCAGTGGTTGTGCCTCTGTTTGAGGCCGAGCTTGCACCTCTTGAACTGCAACGGGCTGTTGACGGAATGGTGGGACACACATTCTTTCAGGGGTCCGACAAGTGTCCTATTGGCCTAGCCGACTCTTATCGAAACTCCTTGCACGTGACTCCTCTACACGAGGCTTCTTGGGTCGTGATGACCCTCCTTCCTGAATCCTTGTCTATTTTACCGCGTCCTCGGTGTCAGCGTGACGATTGGCCCTTTGAATGGCTTAGGCATACGAGCTTGGCCACTTAGTATGGAGATTGGTGTATAGCTTCCCTAACCTTAAATTCTCCATAAACAAGATTAGTAACGGCTTATCGTCCATATCACCCACCGCTTGAACCTCTTTCTGCCACCTTGCCAGGTACGACCTAAGTGACTCACCGGGGTCCTGCTTAACTCCGGACAGGTACATAAGATTCTTCTTTTGGCGTAAGTAGGTAGCATAATTGGTTAAAAAAGCTCGGCCATTTGCGTGAAGTGTTAACAGAATGTTCGGGCAGTCTAATGCAACACCTTTGCGCCGAACTAGTTAGAGTTGTCAAGAAGGCCTTACACATCAGTGGATCTTCGGCTCCATGAATCTGCATTCGAGCTTGGAAGCTAAGCAGGTGCTCCCAAGGATCTCTAGTTCCGTCATACATTAGGTTCTCGGGCAGCTTAAACTTTGCTGGGGTTCGAAAGGACATGATTTCTCGAGAGATGGGCACGCTCGCAAGAAAGATTGAGCGTCACCGATATTCCCATTCACCTGGTTTTGCAAATCCCGCACTTGTCGTGCTAACGTGAAAACGTCTTCCAGCCTCTAACCTCATTCAATACGCGACTCTCTACTGCTCTCATGGACCAAGTGTTCCTCAACACGCCTCTAGACCTCGTCATATCGTCGCTCTCGCCTATTTTTAGGCTCGTTAGGGGTGACCTCCCTCAGATCCTCATCACCCAGTATTTCTTGATTCGTCAACCTGTTGAAAACGGATTGACGCGGTCCTCTAGACCTCGACGGAGATCAGTGTGAAGCTGCCGACCTCTCTTGCTCCACGGCCAAACAGACCTTGTTTGCTGAACCACCAGAGGCCCTTCTCTTTCACGGAGTCGAGCCTCTCACTCATAGACTTCTACCAGTCGAGTAAGCATTCCCAAAATCCCCAGTCGCTCGGGTTGCTCTATTGCGATTGGTATAGGAGGCGGGGGCTCCTCTTCGACTCGAACCCCATTAGTAGTGGGGGTCATCTGCTTTCCTTTGCCCACTTTGAGCACGAGATTGATTAAGCTATTCTTGCAGGTCATCATTACGGGGCCAAGACAATTGCTCTCGCAGGTCCCTCCCTTGAGAAATGGTTTGTCCAGCAGTACCGTTTGCTTGCGCTTGAGCTTGCGTTCTCCCTTCTCCCTGACCTTGACGACTCCTAGTAGTCACCATTGCTTCATAACTCCTACTTTCTCGATCAACTACATACCACAGAACATTTTGATCGATCCCCACAAACGTCGCCAATGTTGATTTTATCTCCCACGGAATGGTCGAACGGCAAGCCAACACCACCGAAAAATTGACTAACAATATCAGAAAATCAGAGTAACCTTTCGGCCTTCTTTGGATTACGAATTGCCTTTGAGTACAATGAGTTGCTTATAAGTGTGCTAGATTGCATGTGTTTCTCTCGAGACCTAGAACCCCTATTTATACAAGCTATGAGGGATTTCTCCCTTAGGAAACTTCTAAACTACTTTAGGGACTCTTTCCTTATTACATTATAAGTACTTTCCTAATCTATCTTGGCTTTCCTTCTGTATCTCTCACCTTCCACCGCCAAACTCTTTAGTAAACTTTCATAACGCCTGTCTTGCCCCGCCCTTCTTGCACCGCCTATTTTACACCGCTTTTCTTACCTCGACCCCTTCTAAGTCAGTTCGGTTCGACTCGTCCCCTTCTTGCTCCCTAGCCCGACCTTTCTTCCATGGTAGCTAATCGTTTCAATAGTTATGTTCGAGTACTCTCAGTCTAAGATCTTTAGCTGCCTTTTCACGTAAGGAACAACCACACATATTCTTTTCATTATCAAACTCTTCCTTAAACGTGCTCCACAAAGCAGCTCATTGAATGACCTCCGTTCGACCGACCTATCACAGACCGACCTTCGTCATACCATCCTATCTTCCTTCGAGCCCTCTCTTCCTCTTCATTGGTCGTCCCTTTCATCCACACCGAGCTTCTAACACCGAGCCTTAGTCTATCCCCCATCAATTCATATTACATGGACGTTATAATTAGCATAATATTTGTAAGTGTACAAATGATACACGGTCCATTTTATTGGCTTAATTATTTTTCAAAATACCACTTTGAGTTATTTCATATTAGTTTAAGTGTTGGACCGTCAATCAGGGTATTTAGCTTTGCTGGAAGATAAACTGTCTCAACAGATTCTGTCTTAGACAGCATGCAGTCAACTATAGTCAAACAGAATTAGTCTACATATTTATTTTATGTGGATATCATATTTTTCAGATTTTAAAGGTTGAGTGGCTCTCATTTAATCAAGAAATTTCAGCAGCTACTTTGGTGAAGTTTGTTAAGGATTTATATTCTATATAAATGATGGTATTTGAAGCTCATTAAGTCATCCACTTCTACACTAAAATTCAGAGCTTCTCACGTGGATACTAAAAGGATTATATTGAAGAATTAATGTCACTTTGATGGTGTCTTTGATGTTGAGTCATGATTGATGATTATTGAAGAATTCCCGGCTTGTAGCTAACCAATTCAAGTGTAGATGATGAAGGCTTTGTTGGTTTAGGACCATTGTATGTTTGTGCATATATTCCAACTGTTGTAACCTTGGTGATCATCTAGTGGATTGGGCGAAAGATGAGTAGCCCCGCAGACGTAGGAGTTTTAGCTCCGAACTGCGTAACCATTTCTTGTGTTCGGATTCATTTCTTTTACTTATGCTTTTATATTTATTTGTCTATATTGAACATATAATCTGGACTAATAATTATAAAACGTTAATTAATGTTTAAACCGAACCCTTAAGTCTTGCATTCAAGATCCACGTTAGTTTTTCAATATTAATTAAGAATAATATATACTCCTTAATTACTATATAGTGTTCATAACAAAAGACATCATTTTTATTGGAAGTAATGATAAATTTTTCTGCCGATATAGAAAATTAAACATACACATATTACGTTCATAATTAAAATATATTAAACATACACATATTTCATCCATATTACCAACTTGTATTTAACACTTTAATCTTACTATGTTAATTAAATATAGAGATTCTCTTCATTTAGTATAGTATATTTTTGTCACTTAAACTAATATCAATTAGACATGCTCTTCCTTCTTTTTTTAGACTTTTCCTAATATAATTTTTAAGTAATCAATATCAACACTAATATACAAATCTTATAATTTCAATTAAATGAACATTTTCAAAGAGTTACATTCTGGTAAAAATATATCTTAAAATAAAAATATGTGGACATATTAGCACCGTTGGATGTCTGGATTGGACGGATAGGATTGCATCCTCCACGGTCGGGGTTTGTTTAGTTAATGCGTCGGTTTGTATTATAAGGGAGGGTAATTTTGGTAGGGTTCATTCGCATCATTCGTTTGTTAATCGTGTAGCTGCGGTGACACGGCGTCTTCCCTTCGCGTGGGTGTTTTTGTTCCGTTCGTCGTTCTCTACGTAGCAATGGTCGACGATGGGGACCGTGGTAGAGCGAAATGGTGGGGTCCACGTACCAATTGAGGTCTTTTTTTTTCATCTATTTCGCTTGTTTCTAATTTTTTTTCAGGGATTTGTGTTTGTTGGGGGGTTTTATGGCTCGTGCATGAGTGTCAGTAGTGTGGCCGTGGGATGGGGGGGGGGGGGGGTGTTGCCATAATTTTACCGGAATGCTAAAAATTACTCTCTAAGTTACAAAATTGATTTTATTGAGGAGAAAAATATTTTAAATTTACAAAAAAAAAATTGAAAAATTAAGTTATGAATATTTAATTGTTAAAATTAATATTTTTGTCACTTTGAAATTTAATTTTGCTATAACTTTGATAATTCAGTATCTAAATATGGGAATTCATATAATGGAGTGTGTGAATTAACTATTTTACCAAAACTGTATTTTCCCAAAAAAAGAAACTAAAAGTCATTTACAGTTGTACAATTGTATACTTAGCAGTTTTTTTTTTTTTTTTTTTTTTTTGAGAACTATACTTATACTTAGCAGTTAGTCAGTTGCCAAACCCAGAATTTTCTAGGTGACAAAGTGAAGATTTTTGGCCATTTTAGAGGACATTATAGTCAAACCAAAAAGTAGTGGCATATCTGTAATTTCTCTAACTTATTTGGCCATCCCTCCAAACAAAAGTACACGTGTCAGACAATTGAGCGGCCCCGAAAATCTAGTGACCAATATGGCGCCAAATTCGGCGCTTATAGTTCTTTTCATCATCCCAACGCTCATTCACCGTCCGTGGATCTCATCCAAACCAAGGCAAAAGGAGCGTGGTGGTAACTCGCGGTGGAAGAGAGTAGAGTGCAAGCGATGTTTTCGGAGAGCCCATAGCATTTGGGTTGTTTTTTAACAGTTTAACCCATTGGAAAACCCTAAACCGCCTTTATTCTCAAGGGGCAGTTTACTTAAAAGCCCACGAATTTTCGCGTAATTACGAAAACGCCACTCCCCGGTCTCCCTATATAAACCGTGTATCAGTTGGACTGAGGTTTGCCGAAATCAACAGCCAAACGGCGCTGTTAAACAGTTTCTCTTTCTAAATACGATTTCAATTTTCAATTTCTTATACTGTTTTTAAAACATGGAAACGACGTCGTCGAGAAGCAAATCGAACGTTTCGGGATTTAGCCATCACTTTCAACGCTCAATATCGCCGTCCGATCGGTTCTGCTCATCGTCAATATCGTCTCCGTCGTCGAGATTCGCAACCCGATCCGGAAGTTTCCTGACCCGACCCACGTCCCCGACCCGGGTGAATCTCCGCCGATCCGTCTCGCCGTCGTCCTCCGTACGCTTCTCCACCTCTCCTAGCCGTTCGATTGCGGTGTCGCCTCAGCCGCAGAAGCAGAACCACCACCGCCATTTCCCGTCGAATCAGAAGAAGACGTGTATGTGCTCTCCGACAACTCATCCAGGATCGTTCCGGTGTAGCCTTCACAAGGGAATGCATTACCAAAGCCACCAACAGACGCAGTACCACTCGAGCCACCACCTGAATATGCGGAGATCGGCGATGAAGAACTCTCTGGTGAGAATCGGAACCGTAGAGGGCGACTTGGTAAAGAGAGCGCTCGCCGCTTTGATTCGCCCTTCATCGCACAGCCTCCGACGCCGTGGCGACTTTCAGCCGAGACCTAGCCGACTGTCGATCATGTCCAAAGCCGATGACAAGTAATTCTAACACAATTCAGCCAAGCTTATACGCCGTCGGCGAGGCCACCGCAGTGAGTCACCGCGACTCGAGCGTTTGAGCCGGTTTTTGTTTTCGTATTCACAGGAGAGAGAGTATACCCGGTTGCATAAAAGTATTGGACTGTTCACTAAATTGAAATTTAGATTAGGAAAATACTTATTTTTGTGTGTAATATATGGAAGTTTTTTAATGACTTGTTAATATGAACATAGTAAAAGGTATTCTAATTACAGAGTATTTTTTTGTTTTTTTGGAAAGCAATTACAGAGTATTAATATGTCAAAAACTATATGAATTATTTTTAGGCAATTTTCATGAGACCGGATCTTCATCCATGGGATACGATATTTACATTTTTTTTTTAATAAATATTAAACTTTTTTTTTATAGATTGTAGGATAATTTTTTGTCTTAAAAGATAAATGATATTAAAAATAATGTTATTAATCACTTAAAATCCTTTTTTTTTAGTAATAAAACAATATAAATATTCTTTCATCTTTAAACAACAGATACACTAATCCGGAGTGTATTGATTTTGACTGATTATTACCATCATTTGGTGGTTACAATAATATTAGGAATAATAAGATTTTAACATATATAAGAGTATAAAATATTAAAAGTGAAATGATATATATAAATTTTAAATAAATTTAAAAAAATAAATTAATATTTAAAATCAAATTGATCGAAATCTCTTTAACAAAATTTTGTTTGAGATCAGACCGTCTCATGTGGTTCAATATGTGATGAGACGGTCTTACACAAGTGTTATTTAATATTTTTATATTTATTTAAAAAGATATTATAAATAGATTGACACCTATAATTTAAAATAATAAAAATAAAATTAACTCTAAATAATATATTTTTAATGTTTAGGGTCAGCTCTTAAATTCAAATGAACTTTTTAAAAAAGCCACGGAAAAATTGGAAAAGCACTCCACTTTAAAAGAGCCGTAGGCATCCAGCTCTAACCTTGGTGGTCCGGTATAATGTGATAACCTATTTTATATTGATACGAGGTGGCAGTTTTGTTTTTTCTAATGGTATGCTTCTAATTTTTGAATTTTTCAAGCTAATTATATGAGTTTTTGTGTTTGTTTTTTGCCAAGGACAAAAAGGTGAATCTTGTAAACGCCATTCTTGTATTTTACTCTTTCTAAATCTAGGTGGACACGATATATTGCTATTAGGTTTACTATGTTGCTGGCAGTGACAATGACAAATGGAATGATCAATGAACAAACAACATGGATACCTTCCACTTTGAGAGTTTTTTTTTTTTTTTTTTGAAAACTCACTTTGAGAGTTAGAGAGACCACATCTCATGGAGATATTTAAAACGGTCCAATAATAGGGACCCGTGGTCTAGAACTCTGGGAGTGCATAGCCCAAAGCATAAAAAGATAGTCCGAGCAGCCAGGGTCCAAGGTCCGGAGCATGTCTCCAAGGTCCAAAATGATGAGTTTTGACTTAGTCTCGCGAGCCCACTGAGTGGACTTCGACTTAGTCTCTTGTGGCCTACTATAACATTAGTGTAGTTTGTTGGCCTGTATCTTTGCATTGTCTTGGCATTACAAATCATAATCAATTACATCTCAAATCCGATCCACTTGTAATCTCATTACACTCTTCATTCATACAATTCTTGTCTTCTCAAGCTCAATATCTTGTCTTTATTACTTATTTCTTTATTATCATATTATTTGATTTAGCCTACCTGGATTAATTTAATCTATCATATCAAGTGTTAAATTCTAGTAATACAATGAATTCTCTATAGTTTTTAATACGAGAATGATCAACGACTTTAAAATAAATGAAAATGTAATATTATTTTCATAATTACTTTTAATTTTAAACTACACTGACTAAAATTACAAAATGAACTGAATAGTAACATATTGAACAAATATTATAAGTAGGTTATATTTAGTTAAAAAACAATAATATGAAAAAATACAATGTAATTTACATATTATATATGTACTTTTAAAGTCATAAATGTTGGGTGCACAACTGATATAGATACACTCTATAAATCTATAATGTTGTCCAGTACATTTTAAAGTTTAAAATACAAAATTATTACTAGCTTAGTTTTGACTTGAGACCCTGCGTGTATATAATTAGTTAGTATTATAGGGAGATTCCAATTGTTATACCATGAACCAAGGTTCGTTGTGAAGCCTATTACAAAAATTTTCTACCTTTAGTTAACATATTTTGTACTCCTAGTTTGATGGATTTAATTAACCCGGGGTATCCCGAATCATTAAACCCGAATAAATAATAGTAAATAGCGAATAGATGATTCGATAGGGAAACTAATGAACGAATGTCGCGGGGACAATTCTTGTATTAAATATAGTGTGTAAGAGTATTACAAAGGGTGTTGTATTAGGACAATTAGGATAACATGTCTTGTTAAGACAACAATGGGCTATTTTATACTACAAGCCCTCTAACCGCCCCCTAAAACGGGGGTTGGTTGTAACAAACTTTGACCGTGGGCCCCCGAGTCCTTCTTTGACCGAGCCCTCTAGACCGACCCGCGGTCGGAAACCCGGCCGAGGTCCAAGGTGCCGACCCGGGGTCGGCACCAACCACGGCCCAAGGCCCAAGGCCCAAACGGAGGTCTCATGTGTCGACCCGGGGTCGACACCCACCACGGCTCAAGACCAATCCGATGTCCAAGGTGTCGACCCGGGGTCGACACCAACCACGGCCCAAGTCCTCCGAAGTCATGGAGTGCCGACCCGGGGTCGGCACTTGAGCCATGGCTTATACGGAGCTTGATCTCGGGTCCGGGTTCGCTTGCTCCACCCTTCCGGGTCGGTTCACTCCGCTCCACTTCCCAATATATCCATCATCAGTCCCCCACTCTCCGAGCTACGAGAATTCGTTAGTGAAGGAGAGTAGACGTCGGCACCGTGCCATGGCCCAACCCGAGGTCTCAGGTGTTGACCCGGGGTCGACACTCGAGCCATGGCCTACAGGAATCTTGATCTCGGGCTCGGGTTCGCTCAGGTCCTCCTTGCTCCGCTCCTCCGGATCGGTTCGCTCCACTTCCCCTCCTAATATATCCATCACAGTTAATAATTTCTGTATATGTAAAAAAAAAAAATAACTTGATAATTGTTAGCACATAATATGATAATTACAAGTACAAAAACTATTAACTGCATGTACAAAATGTGTCAATTATAAAAAATTAAAAATTATTTTTAGATCAAGATTTACAATTCAAGTAAATGCTTGATCAATGATATAATTTGCCGGGAGATTCAACGGCAAGTAGTTTAAGTATAATGTGCAACGGTTAAGTGGGCACAACAAATTGCTTCTACTATACATATTGACCCCTCTTTCAGTGGGCATGTAGTAGTAGTGTTGAACTAATAGGCCCCTGGTTTATACTAATAAATTATTACGACCAAACAAATATCATAGTCGATCTGCCGTATAAAGTAATGTTTTTTTATATTATTTAGTAAAATGTTCCACTGACAGCTAGCATGCCAGCTCATTCTGCTGTTCCTTCCTTTTACCATCACTTGTGACTCTTTCTTCTATGGAACATATTGGTTTGAATTCAACATTGAATTCAACGGATTCTTGCATGGTTTAAGTTTGGGTGTTGCGCCACATATGACATGTTACATTGAATTATTACTAGTTTTGAGTTTTGATTACTACTGAATCTATTAAAGTGACTTCACTCCCTCATATTTTTATGTTTATGTTTTTGAAAAAATTCGTAATTGAAGATCGAAATATCTTTGTATCTAACGACTTTAAAATTATTTTGTTGATAGAGGATCAAAATTGGTCATGTCACAATAATACTATGATCAAATGTGGATGTTTTGATAAAAAAAAAATGCCTAAAAGTGGATTGTTACCTATAAATCTAGGATAAAAAATAGAATTAACTCTTAATTTTTAGTTTGTTGAAAGTTTGAAATTTTTTCTTAGTTTTTTATGGACCCACAATTTTACCATTCTATATTTTAATTATCCATTTATTTATTTGATTTATAAATTTATAATCTATCTATACTATCTATATCTATACTATTAATAAAAACAAAATCCTCCATTTTAATATTGTAAAATATAGTAATACAATTCCTATTCGTACTACAATTGTACATTAAAATATGGTAATACAATTCCTAATAAAATATATTCTTCTATATTTTCCTATTCGTCATACAATTATAGATTAAAATTACTAATCGTAATAATACAGTACATATATTTCCCTGCAACACAATCTATACTATTAATAAAAATAAAATCCTCCATTTTAACTTCCTGCTCAAAACACTCCTACACTATTAAAGTTGCATAATATTGTAAAATATGGTAATACTATTCCTATTCGTACTACAATTATATATTAAAATATGATAATACAATTCCTAATAAAATATATTCTTCCATACTTTAATTTCCTATTCGTAATACAATTCTAGATTAAAATTACTAATCGTAATAATACAGTACATATATTTTCCTACGACACAATCTATACTATTAATAAAAACAAAATCCTTCATTTTAACTTCCCGCTCAAAACTAGGGGTGTTAGCGAATAGAGCTTTCGACAAACTACTCGTGTTCGTGTTCGGTAAGTGTTTGTTTATGTTCATTTATTAAGGTAAATGAACATTAACAAACAAAATTTAGAGCTCGATTAATAAACAAACAGAGTCTGAACAGTAGTAAACTTGTTTGCTAAAAGATCGTGAACAAGCTCGTTTGTGATCGTTTAATAATATTCGTGAACAAGCTCGTTTATGTTCGTTTAGTAATGTTCGCGAACAAGCTCGTTAAGTGTTAGTTTAATAATGCTCGCGAACATGTTCACAAACATATATAGTTGTGTTGTTTGTTTGGTTATTGTTCGTGAACGTAGATTATGTCTTGTTCACGAACGAATTGTATTCATGAACACGTGTAGGTGTTTGGTAATTAAGTGTTAACGAACATCTTCATGAACATACACGAACATGTTCGTGAACGTGTTCACTAACGTTAACAAACACGTCCATGAATGTGTTCGTTAACATTAACGAACACGTTCGTGAACATGTTTGCGAACGTTAATGACAAGTATATTTTTACACTTTAATTTATGTAGGTATTTATAGTATATTTATATTTATTAATTTTTATTTTACTTTATTTTAATATTTTTAGAATAAATAGTTGATTAGTTATAATAAATATTTTATAATAATTATTGGGCATGATTAAGGTTTAGATTTTTAGTTTTTAGTTATTGGACCAAGTAAGAGTTAGTGTTCTTTAATAAGTCCATTTATTATTATTATTATTATTTAATGAATTAGAGCCCAAGTATATAACTAATTAATCTTACTAAATAAACAAAATCAATTTAAATTTTTAGTCTGTTTCCCTGCGTATAGCTCACGTACGAAAGAAGAGAGAAGACTTTGTCGACTTCAGAAACCGCATCAACGATTTGGCGCAAGTTTGAAGGAGTTATGGAGAGAAGACTACATCAGTCAGCAGGGAATTGAATGGCAAGAATTATTTTCACCATTGGGTCTATTTTTGAGAGGTTCATATTAATTTTCAGATTTATTATTTTCCTTAATTTAAGAGCTTTTGTTGAAGTTAGAAGTGTATAAATAGGGGTGAGTTCCTGTTGTTTGGGGAATCAGACTATTTGCTTTATTTTATATTTTTCTACAGTTTACAATATTTTCTTTTCCTGTTAAGTTTTCTGGTTCATGGCCCTGCGAGGCTAATTCTTAAACTTGGTCAAGATTATGTGAACCCCGATTCTCTGTACTGAGAGACAAAGTTCTGTTTTATTGAGTTAATTTATCTGCAATGAGTATTTAATATTCTTCTGCATTATTTTCTTAATTGGTTGTCTCATTTAATGTTAGGAGGCCTGCTAGTTAATTATCTGATTCAATTCATCGCTAGATTAGAAAGTGATTCTTATAATTAATTTTTCTTTTCTAAGTAGCAACTATGATTAATTCTATCGCAGCTTAGTGTTAATTTAATCATAGGAAGAATATTAATCTAAATTAAACATAACCGCTTGTGTTTATGTTGTTTAGTTTCGTTGGTTTTTTCTAGTTCTAATGCTGCTGTCAAGTTAAATATAAGCGTTTGTCTTGTGTTATTTGATAGTTAGGGGTAGTTAATACCGCTTGTGTTTGATTACCTATGACTAAGGAAAAAATAGGAATAAATTCCACAATGAATGCTCGAATGCAGGTGAATTTGTCTTAGAGTCGATGAACAGTAATAAGATCCGGTGGTGAATATTTTCTTAGACCAAGTGTTGAAAATTCATTTGATTTCATTAGTAAACTTCTACTTGATTCTTATTTTTTTTATTCTTATTTATTTATTTATTTATTTTGAACGTCAATTTCATTCCAAACCCCCCTCGTTGCTTAACACATAAGTTAAACTAGTTACTCCTCGTGGGATCGACCCTTACTCTCACTACTACGTGTTTAAGGTTCTAATTTGGGAGCCTACGACAGCTCACCAGTTAACAAACACTAATGAACGCTTAACAAACGAACACGAACAGGATTTTCACAAACCTTAACAAACGAACATGAACACGAACACTCCAAAATTCTTAACAAACGAACACGAACAATCTATGTTCGTTTATGTTCGGTTCGTTAATAGTCCTACTCAAAGCACTCCTACACTATTAAGGTTTGCGTAATATTGTAAAATATGGTAATACAATTCCTATTCGTACTACAATTGTACATTAAAATTAAATATGGTAATACAATTCCTAATAAAATATATTCTTCTATACTTTCCTATTCGTAATACAATTCTTGATTAAAATTACTAATCGTAATAATAAAGTACATATATTTTCTTGCATTGCAATTTATACTATTAATAAAAATAAAATCTTGCACAAGAGTGAAGCCTTTTCACACTCATTTTGGGATTTGATTTACACCCCCCTGCGCACGAGAGAGCCTTTATGCTATACATTTCAATAAGCTTTAGAAAGACTCTTGTATAAATACTGATGCAAACCCACTTCTCAAACTAATGTGGGACAAAAGCTATATTAAAACTTTTCCCTCTATTTTCCAACTGAGTCATTTCCATTTTTAGTCCTACTGTTATTGGGGCATTGCCCATTTTAGTCCACTTCATTAATTTTTGCCACATTACGGCCAGTCTTATTTAGTCCTTGCCACTTTTAATCCACCGTTAAAATTTTTGTCAAATTGTCGTCCAAAACAGGGTATTTTTTGTATTTTCATGCTTTGATCATCTCCTTGACCCTTTGCAGTCGTTTTCCTTATACATTTTCATCCATTGGAGAGGTCCGGCGAAAGCCATGTGAGCCACATTACAAAGCCATGGCTTTCGCCGAACCTCTTCATTGGATGAAAATCTGTGAGGAAAATCACTACAAATCATAAAGGAGATGATCAAAGCATGAAAAAACCAAAATACCCCTGTTCTGGACGGTTATTTGACGAAAATTTTAACGGTGGACTAAAAGTGGCAAGGACTAAATAAGACTGGCCGTAATGTGGCAAAAATTAATGAAGTGGACTAAAATTGACAATACCCGAATAACAGTAGGACCAAAAATAGAAATGACTCTTTCCAACTCAAATGAGTCAACTTTGAGAACCAATTTCTCATTCACCCATTATCCGTTTTGAGCGTACAATATATCAATCTCTTCGTCTAACTACGAAGAACCCGAATCTACTTTGACCCGACCCAAAACGGAAGTGGACCCCACATATATTTGTACCACAAAATAGCCACTAAAATTTCATTTTATGCTATTTTTTTCGACAACTATTTGTCCAGAGAATATCAACACTCTACCGATCAACCAACAATCACTCAAGTGCTTATTTCATTACTCCTAGGTGAATTTTTCCCTAATATAGTTATACTTACTGAATATCAATATATAAGTGTACCTCATGATCTTGCAATAACTGACCAACAATTAATTAAATTAATGATACATAATGCAATGCAAATTATCTACATATTTTATTTATAAACTTATTTTAGAAAATTGAATTTTTGTGATATTTGTTGCATGCAATGAAGACTCATACTATAGTTTATTTGTCGATTCTTATATGTTATAAATCATAATATCATAAGAAATGGATACTTTGATAAAATATGAAGCATGAGTGGTCTGCCAATCAACGGTTATGGACATCGCATTTCAATAGTTTGGATGGGAATCATCCCAAAAAGTCATACACTCCATTTGGTAATCTGGAGTGAAGTTTGGATTAAAGTTTAAATATATGATTCATACATTCTGATATATTTTTGTTTGCCTGATGCCAGTATGACGATTTGAATTTTGAAAGCATAGAAACAAGCTTGAAACATGCTTATATGCTTAAATGGTCTTACCTCAAAGTTAACTACCCACTATCACACAATGCTTTATGTTGTATGTTAGACTCAAGGTTACTAACTTTTCACCATAGTTAGAGACTTGCTTTATATGTATGAAACATTAACAAAAAAATTAAGTTTTCGATGTAAGTTTTACTTATATATACTTGTGAATCTGAAACATTTTGAAATCTAGTGATTGGTAAAATCAATATATTTTACAGTTTGACTATCAAAATTAGTTTTATGGAAAAAATCACAGAATATATACATGTAGATCATAAAATTAAAATACTGTTATGACTCAATGTTTTGATTACATTAAAAATGATTTATAAAAATTTCAAGCTCAGAATATGGCACGCTTGATGAGTTGTAACTGGAAGGTCAATAATCCGCTCGTCGATTACCTAATAGCATTAGAAGTACACACTCCTAAATTCTTAAGTAGTTTGAGATTGTATGATTTTCTTAATCATTCAGTGACATTAAAGGTCGGTGCACCTGTTATGTTATTGCGGAAGATAAACCATTCTCTTGGTCTTTATAACGGTACGCGGCTCATCATCATAAGATTGACAAATCACATTGTTGAAGCAAGAATAGTTAATGGGACACATGAAGGAACCAAAGTTCTTATCCCTCGAATGTCTCTCACTCCTTTTG
Source organism: Ipomoea trifida (assembly GCA_003576665.1). Classification (NCBI taxonomy): domain Eukaryota; kingdom Viridiplantae; phylum Streptophyta; class Magnoliopsida; order Solanales; family Convolvulaceae; genus Ipomoea; species Ipomoea trifida. The sequence continues at coordinate 25,278,253 of CP025645.1, forward strand.
ATAGGAGATTGCCCTTCAAGTTCCAACATAAATAATTCCCATCGATACTTGCATATGCCATGACTATCAAAAAAAGTCAGGGTTGAACACTAACTCACGTTGGGTTATTGCTGAAAAAATCAGTTTTTTATCACAGTCAATTGTACGTGGTTTTCTCCCGAGTCACTCATCCTGATGGCCTGAAAGTGTTAGTTCTAGACGAGGATGGACAAGATTGTGTTGCTACTACTAATGTTGTCGACAAAGAGATTTTCAATAATGTGTAAATACAACCGATGATATTATGTCTTTTTTCAAGATGACAAATTTGCTATATATCTACGCAAAAATATATCGATCTTCCATACATATGAATTAGATTAGCAATTGATTCCTAGAACTGAGTTACTAGAGAACAAGCATATTTACCCAATTTATAAAAATCCTAAACAATGATATATAAAATCTCTAATGTTCCAGCGCCACATGCGTACATCTACACATTAGCTATTAATTAAGTAATTATTTGCTCGAATTCTAACAAAGATAACATCAGAAAACATAATCGATCCAAAACATTTCTTCAATTTCATTATATAATATTTGATGTTATAATTTATATAATTATATATCGATCCAAATATTCTTAATATATTCTAACAAATCCATTCCGTGCATTGCACGGGTGAAAATACTAGTTTTAAATATATATATATATATATATATATATATATATATATATGTATGTATGTATGTATGTACTGGATTAAATAAACATACTTACTGGCTACAAACTTGACTATAATTTATAATTTGTAATAAAAAATAATTAAAATCAACGGCAATTAGCAGTGAGAAATTATGCAAGTAGTGAGCAATTATATGCAAACAACAGTGAGGAATTATGCACAGAGATGTGAATTTAGCCATAAACCAGTGGGTTGATCCAATAAGTCCTAAAATTTATAGGGTTAAAACCCAAAAACAATTAACCCAATAAAAAAAAACTAAGGTAATTGGGCTGGTCCTATAGGGTTATTGAGTTGAGTTGAGTTGGTCTAACCCATTGAATTGACGAGTCAAACCGTCTGACAAGTTGGATCTTTGTCGAGCCAGAGTCGGCCAGACTGCCTGGCCTGTGGCCTACTTCGCCCATCGCCCTTCCCTCTCTGCCCTTGGCTTTGTTGTGACGTGAGAATAGAACCTCAGACTCACATACCTATACATTCAGTACACAAATAATATACATCCGATCCCTTAAATACAATGTATACTATTTTTATATTAGATGTACATTATTTGATAGTATGACTCACACAGGTGGGTGGATCATGGTCCACACAATAATAATTGCTAATACTGGTTTATGCATGCATTATCTTTCAAAAAAAAATACTAATATAGATGCTCTTAGAAAAGTTTCATCTTACCCCACATTTCTTGGATAATGGATTCTCAATATGGTCCATCTGGTTTAGGCTTGGCCCAAAGTGACTTAGGGCCTGAGCCTAAGATTGGTCCTGACCTAGAGACCTAAAAGGTTCAGTTCAAGTCTTTCTATAAAGAAAATCAGTCCAGTCCAACAAAACCACCTTTGAACTGGGCCGTACATGAGAGAAACCTCCCATTTGTCAATGACATCCTATATTAAATTAGAATGTATGTTTATATATTATATGCTAAAAAAAAAAAAAAAAAGTTGAGATTAGGAGATGAAGGTGGCCCAATGGCTGCCTAGCAGGCTAGCAACAAGGTAATTTATATCGTGTACCAGGGTGTATAATGCATTGTGTACCTCGTACCAAAACGACGATGTTTTGGTAATTTTAATGAATGGTTTGGTTTTTTGAAAATCACGTTTTGCGTTCAGTCGGTCTGTGTATTTGTGTTAATATTCTGTTATTCTTTGAAGACATTCTGTGTATTGTAGACTATGATTTTGTGTATTCATGTTAGGGGTAGGTTGTGCGTGTTTTGTGTATTCGAATGTTAGCAGAATGATTTCTGTGTGGCTATATCAATATTCTGTGTATTCCTCACGTCATTCTGTGTATTCTAGACAAGGATTTTGTGTATTCATGTTAGTGGTACTTAAGTACAGGGGTGATGTGTTTGTGTATTTGGTGTTTTCATATTCTGTGTATTTTTCGAAGGCATTCTGTGTAGTGTAGACTACAATTATGTGTATTCATGTTAAGGGTAGTCACTATGAACAATAGATTTAATTCATTGTAATCCTTTATTGACTAATATTGAAATATACACCATGCTTACTCTAAAAAATAATGATGAATTTCCCTTGTCATCCTAAAAAAGTATTATTATCGGAGTAGACCTTCTTCCTATCTAAAATTACCAAAAACAAGTAAGTACCTCCATGGCCAACCAACAAGAAGAAGTTATTAAAACAGAGATTGCACAACAATAATAAATCATTTATCTTCAATTCACACCTAGAATCAAAGCAGTAATTATAGACTTTAATTAAAGAGTAGTTGAAGATTTTCAGGTGGGTTTCAGGTTCTGAAACATTGAATCCCACTTGATGTCTTCTATGGTGGGTGACCAGTACTTTCCGTCACCGGCGCCGCCCATCTTCTCCTCCTCGTCCTCGTCCTCGTCTTCGTCTTCGTTGTAACGAAGATTCGGGGAGCTAGAAGCCGAGCTGTAGCTCCAAGCATCACGATGATCCACCAACGGGCTCCCATTCGTCAACATCATCAATCTTCCCTCACCACCCAAAACCTTATTACTACGCCGAGGAGTAGTGTTAACGTTATTAGCAATCATCCTCGGCGCCCATTCTTGATTATTATTATTAGTCTTCTTCCTCTTCAACATGGCCGCCTTCCATCTCAGACTGCAATTCCTCGCCGACACAATCGTGAGGCTGCCGGGGGAATCCTCCCGGCGAATCCAACCCCGGACCTGCTTTGCAAGATTCTTCCTCACTTGCTTCACCGCAAACACCAGCCACAAAATCTTCTGCTTCGAACTACTACTGTTGTTACTGTTACTGCTACTGTTACTGCTTCTGCCCTTTTCTTTCCGGGCGAGTTTGAGGATTTCTAGCCTGTGTTTGGCGACGGAGACGCCCATGCTTTGGAGGAATTCATGGTTGAAGAAGGGAATGTCTTCTTGGTCGAGTTCGTTGTGGGCGAAGGTGAGGGCGTAGTCGTAGACGAGAGGAGGTTCGAGGGTGGATTTGGAGAGCCATGAAACCCAATCCATGGTGGATGGGATTTGGATTGAATATTGATTGATGATATGATGATGATGATGATAAGATGGAGTTTCTTGTGCGATGAAAAAAGGTTATTAAAGAGCGTTTCTTTCTTTGGTTAGGGGGTAGTTGAGTTCAGAATGACAAAAGGGGAAGAGGCTGTGACCTCATTAATTAAACCCATGTTCACGGAAGAAATGGCTAAAATATGATCACTCTTCCTTCCATTAAGTAGCACCCAACCCTAATTATAGCAACAAGAATACTAAGTACGAACGCCCGACCTTAATGTAGTGGTTCATCACCTAACTTGAAGTCACTATTATATAGTCTGAGAGTTCAAATTCGAACATATATGAAAACTAGAATAAGATATGTGGGTAGTGATTGATCGCGCAACTCGCGGTTTACCGGAGTGATTTTGATAATTTTTACCAAAAAGCGTTCACTTTAAAGAGGAGTAAATTACTTAATGAAGCTCCTAAATATTTTTTTTCTAGACATGCATGTCTTTTCTAGTTTAAAAAGTATGAGTGAGTGTGTGTTTTTTTAAAAATTTTTTTTATTATCTATATGAATTTATTTATGTATAAAATTTTATGTCATATTTGTTTTTCTTAAAATATAGGATCCGTGGACCCTTGGGAGAGTATTATACCGCCTGTCACGGCATAGAGAATGCGACTAGTCCCACTAATTGTACAGTTGTTTTTGAGCATTAAATACTTTAGCATTTCACATGCATGCATGTCATAAAGTATTTCCAGTTTTGACAATTAACCTCGCATTGGTGTGTTGTTAACTGTTTTCCTTATGAAACCAAATATTTTATTCTCATAATTCTTGCCCACAAAAAACGAAATTCTTTTATCCTCATACCCATATACCATGTCTAACAAAATAATAGAAAGATAAACCACGATAATTCAGTGACCCATTTGGTAGAAAATCAGTGCATGTGTGCCCACAAGATGACTAAAATTATATGTTTATCTCGAACCCGATTCCAATATATTTGTTAAAATAAAACTTGTATGCACTCCAAATCGTCTCCCAATACCTGTCTACAATTGTGGTTAAGTGGCATCCAGTGTCCCAATTAACACTCTCACTTGAATGATGGGAGTGGGCTCGAGCCTCAGTGGAGTTAACTATTGACTCGTTGTGCTTGGGATATACGGAATAATGAATATGCAATTTTATTTATTTATATTTTCGTAGCATAAGCTCCATGTTTCAATGATAAGATATTAAATTTGACCCTTCAAGCCTCCATCGGATAATAAGATATTTAAGTTGTACAGGTTTGAAACAAATTAAAATTAATAAGTAGGAACTGACTCTATAGCTATGTTGGCCTGTTGGAAAGGAAATATGAACGGAACATATTAGTCAACTTATTTGGTTTTTTAACAAACTAGAGCAAATTATTTGACTTGAATAGATTGAACATAACATGATTCTCGGATATTGTTGTCCTAATCTATTGACTTGGTCGGGTTGGAAAGCACCACTTGTTTATTTTGAAGTATACTGCACTCTAAAAAGTAGAAGTATGTGATATGGGCCTAATAAAAGACATATAAAATTTGCCAATTAATTTCTACCTATTATTGGGCCAATCATTCACAACGTTATTGGGCCAGGAGAAACCCACCACTTCCTTGATTTCGGCAAATTATTGCATGGACCATGGTCCACACAGCTGTGCGGACCAAAAATAAAAAAATACATTATTTTTATATTGAAGGTACATTATTTTTGTATTGTAGGTACATTATTTGACAGTATATATCAAATAATGTACCTTCAGTACAAAAATAATGTACCTACAGTATAAAAATAATGTACATTCAGTACAAAAATATTGTACTTTTTATTTTTGGTCCACACAGCTGTGTGGACCATGGTCCGTGCAATAAGATTGCTTGATTTCAGTTTAATATCAATTGTTATACAATGAACTATAGTCCACACAATGGTATATGGATCATGGTCCAATACAATTTTCAAATGAGTAGTAAAGTAAAAATAATACTTTAGTGTTACTAAAATAAAATTAATGTGTGTGAAAAAATAAAGCTAAAAATAGAGCTCATGCAATAACGTAAATTTTCAAATAAAAATGTAGTAAGATTAAAATGATACTTTATAGTATTGTTATAATGAAACTAGTGTGTGTAGAAAATGAAACTAAAAAATAGAACTCATACAATAATATATATTGTCAAATCAACATGATGTGTATTTAAAAGTATACATCAACATTACTATAATTAAACTAGTGTGTGTGAAAATGAAACTAAAAAAAAAATAGAGTTCATGCAATAACATATATTGTCAAATGAAACTGTAGTAGAATCAAAATGATACTTTAATGTTGCTATATATAATAAAACTAGTATGCATGGAAAATGAAACTAAAAATAGAGCAATATTGTCAAATGAAACTAAAGTGTAATTAAAATAATAAGTCATTTTACTTTATGGTCTATGCTGCTACATGGACCAGGTCCATGGTCCACAATAAAATTTTCCTTATTATGTAATGTGGACAACAATCCGTATTACAATTTACAAGGTAGATCACAAAAATATAGATTCATTTTTAGTATACTAAATGTTCATTTTTAATATACTACCAAAAAAATAAACACATAGTACGCTAAAATTGAATATTTATTAGTAGTCAATTTTACAATGTGGACCATGATTCACAGTATACTTTGTTGTAATTGTGACCATGGGGCATGGGCGAGTTCTAATTTGGAAAAAATGTAAGATATTATCTAAATTTGAACCATTGTAGTAAGGCTAACCTTATCCCTGCAAATCTCTCTTACTTTCAAAAATGTGTCACACTTTCATATTATATTATAAATATAATAATAAAATAATATTAAAAGAAATAATAAAAATTACAACAAAGGAAAATGTGAAATGATTGGTGGACAAAGCTGCCACATTGCTTCTCTCTCCACTTGCTAAGTTATCAATTTCTCTCTTTCTTTGCTATCCACGTAAGTTGAAAACTAAAAAAAGAAAAAAAAAAAAAAAGAAGAAAAAACTATCCGTCTTGCCACATCATTTAGCAAGGCATTCAATTTCTGGGATGAGGTTAATCTAACAATTTATAAATAATGTACCATGGTACACCTTGTAAGATAGAACAATTGTATAGTAGTTGGAAACCGCTTTATTTATTTTCGTCACATCTTCTAATTTTCAAATTTCCTATTTTTCAATCTTCAAATTTGTAAATTTGAAGTTCCAAATTCATATTTTATACTCCAAAACTTATTATTTGATTTGAATTTTCAAATTTAAATATTCGTTATTTTTTTTAGAATAAAATATTCTTTATTTATTATAATTATATTTTTGTTATTATATATATACACACACAAAGTTTTTTGGGTCGAGGTTATTATTATATTAAGGTTCAATTTCTACAGCATATAAGCAGGCTCGGCCCTGGGCATGTCTGCCCAGGGCCGTTGCAATTTGGGGGCCCCATTTAAAAAAAAAAAGAATAATGGCCAAATTGGCCACTGAACGTAACACGAAAGTACAATCAGGCCACCGAACAAAAAAAAAGTGCAATTACACCATTCAAAAAGTAGTCGGTATCCAGCCCTCCCTTCCGGTTACTCGGCTGACGTGGAGGCTGACTAGATTTTTATTTTTCTTTTTCTTTTTTTCTTCATACAACTTGTCTTTCATAGTTGTTCTTCTCTTCCTTAGCCATGGCACCTTCCTCCTCCCTTTCCCTCTCCTAACCCTTTAAACTCTATCCTCCCAAACCATTCTCATAATTGCCTATCCTCCGCCGCCACAGCCCACCACCACCTCTGCAAGCACTCCCCGTCCGCCACCCTCGCCTTCGACATGAATGGAGTTATCCGTTGAGTTGCCTGCAAGAATTGAGTCGCATCTACAAAAGCTAGTTTTGGCTATAGATGATGCAGAAATGGAAAGCTTGATATATACATACAAAGTGTACGTAAAGATTAGGAACTTGCGGCCTAATAAACCCCAAGTTAGCCTGATGAGGAAGATAAATCCTAGAGGCAGAAGCATTAATTAACAGTCTGCTCAGATGATTCCTGATGAGAGCTCTGAGATAATAGCGTCCTTGTACAGTTCAAATGAGCATCAAAGTCAGTCGCAAGAATGGCATCGATACTTCCAGAACTTACCATGCCCAAGACTCTTACAAACATCACATGAAAACACTTCTGTCTGAGAATGAACACTGGAATTGAATATGATCTGAAGGGGATGTTGATGAGAACGGTGAGTCACAGAAAGCGGCAGAACCGCGCACTGGACGTGAAGGTCAAGGCCGCAAGGGTTACAATGGTAAGAGAACCCATCGCTTTCCTCCCCGCGGGCATCGCAGGTGAAGAGGGCAAGAGGGTAAGGGGTTTGGGGGAGGAGAGTGAAAACGTGGTGGCTATGGAAAGGGTGAGTGATCTCTTTGTTGGGAAACAATTCTCGAAATACCCAAGAAAATGGACGAAATGGAAAAATCCACTAAAACAAATATTATAAGAAATATTACAATAAAAAAAATACAAGGAAAATTCCAGGAATTTAAACCTACAACAAAGGTTAGATAAACCTGGAACACAGGGACGGTGTATAACGGACTTTGGGGGTAGTTGTAAGCACGAGTCGTGTTGTTACTATCCTTAAAACCTTATTTTGCCGCTTCCCGAGATGCTGGAACGTTGCGGCCTAGGCTTCCCAGGATAAAACGTGCTACGATCCGCCGTTTGAGCACACAAACTTGGACCCGGCGAACGAGAACGTGGGATGAACACATGTGGCTAGAAAGAAGGAGAGCAGAGTTTCGAGGTGGAAAGTATTTCGTGTATATCACGTATTACTTGTTCATGCTTTTGTAAAAATCTGCTGCTCACCTGGAAATATATAGGAGATGAAGGATTAATGGCATTTATCATGGCATTCACTCCTGGCATTGTAACCTCCACCCACTAACCAAGGATTAACTTTGCCATTAACATGAAATTAACTCTAAAATAAATATTGGAATTAATTTGATATTAATTCCTTAACATATTGAGTTAATCACTTGAACGGTCACATTAGAAGTGAACCGTCTTGGCCAAAGTCTCTTGCGAGAGGTTATTGCAGTTACGCGCGGAAGATCGCCTTCGAGAGGTGACTCAGAGCTACGATTGATCGACTTGTGCAAGCTTCGAGAGTTCAACTCTTAGCCGCAAGAGATCGACCGGTGCGACCAGGAGATCACCGCTATCGCAAGCTTCCATCGCAACTACACTTCGAGACGTCGTTCGTGTCGCGCGGGCGTAACCCGCACGAGACATCAAGCAATGTCTCGAACTGCCGTGCCGAGATGGTCTCTCGAAGGCTATGGACTAAGATGAATAAAATCGTTCGGATTTTCGGCATAACTTAGCCCGCAAGGCCTGCCAATGGACGACATTCGTGCCGGTACACACAAGTTCAAGCCTTTCGAACTCATTTTTGAGATTTGATTTGCACCCCCCTGCGCGCGAGAGAGAGCATCTATACTATACAAGTTAATTAGTCATAAAATAACTCTTGTATATATAGTGGGTGAAATCTTCTTCCCAAACCAATGTGGGACAAAGCTACTTAAGCTTTTCCACATTTTTTCCATCTCAATGGGTCTACATTGAGAACCAATTTCTCATTCACCCATTATCCATTTTGAGCGTATAATATATTGATCTCTTCGTCTAAGAACGAAGAACCCGAATCCACTTTGACCCAAACCAAATCGGATGTGGACCCTACATATATTTATACCACAAAATGACCACTTAAAATGCCATTTATTGCCATTTTTTCCAACACGTACTCTTTATGCAGTTTGAAGCAATCGGAATGGAGGGAGAAGTTGCATGTTTTGCAGGCCTACAATGGTGAACCAGAGCAGTTGAAGCTGTATGAAGGAAAAAATATTTTAAAAAAAAAGTCAACTTAGCCTCCAGCCAGGTCAGCAAGTAACCGAAAAGAAGGGAAGTATACCGACTGCTAAGTGAAATCGCATACATTTGGCTTGTTGAATGGTGCAATTGCACTTTTTTTGGTTGGGTGGCCTGATTGCAATTTCATGTTAGGTTCAGTGGCTAATTTGACCCTTATTCCAAAAAAAAAATTTGTATATAGAGGTCATAGAGGATTACATGCTGGAGGCTATTTATACAGTAGGTTTAATTAACTTTTATTTCCTTTTATGAATTCAATCATTTATGGTAGAAATTCCTTACTGATAGATTTGATTACGTTAATTATTTAATGGTTATAGACTTATAGTACAATTCTTTTACGGAGACAAATTCTACAATGCATAGTAACTGTTTAATTCCAAGTTAATCCAACAAGTTAATTTGATAATCACAAGATTTCAAAATTCTCTTGTGAGAGCCTTCTAATAGCTTTCTTAATTTGACCGATCAACTATATATAGACAATTTAAGCTGGTTATTTCTTTGTGATTATTTGTTGGTTATTAGCTGACATAAAAATCATTTAAAAATTACGCATCAATTTCCCATCACCGCTCCGCTAGATAATTCAAATATTACTATATTAGTACATTATAATAATTATAGCGGAGATTTTTTATTTTTTTTTAATTTGAATGATGATTATCACTTTTTATTTTACATAATGTATCAAAATAATTTTTTATAGTGCAATTGAGCTTTCTTGGTGGATGATTTTGCATCTAAATGTGCACGACACATGTCACTTTTTAAATGAAATTTAGATGCATTTTTTATACAATATTTATGTTTTGAATTTCTAACACAACTTTTTGAACAATTATTATTTATATATAAAAATTACTTTAAAAAGGGCCCAATTTAAGATATTGCATAGGACGCCAATTTTTATTGGAACGGCCCTGCATATAAGTTAGTTCGAACTAGAACCATGCATGGCCATCTTTTAAGTTATTGTTGTTGTTGTTGGTTTGACTGCCGCGATTACGGCGGAGTTATACTACCGTAAAATAAGAGAATTAATGACAATAAAAAAATAATGGGACAAAGTAATTATACTTGCTTTAAAATCAAACCCTTTACAATGTAACTATAAGAGTATTTATACAAGATTAATGAACCTTGAGAAGGAAAGAAAGAAGAAATTAACAACTTTAACTTTAGGAAAATTAGTTAAACTGTCTAAACGGCCATAAAACTGTCTAATATGAATTAGAAAAGAATCTCACCAAATCCCCTAAGATTCCCCGCGAATCCACGATTCGCCACCCATGAGTGCCGCACCCAGTCGGGCCCTGCAACCACCTACGCCAGGTGGGCTGCTCGGGCATAATTATAATATTGTATGATATGATATTATATTGTAAACTTTTATTTTAATAGTATGTATGTAAAATTTTCAATTTTAAAATTTATAATCTGTTCTGAAAAAAAAAAAAATTGTAGTATCACAAAAATAGAAGAATCATATTGTTACCCGCTAGAAGGACTCCCCTATTTTGGGTTGAGAAAAAAAAAATCAATTACGCAACCGATGATTGATAATCAAATTGATCAAAATTTTCAATTATTAATTATAAAATTTTCAAAGAAATCAAAATATTCATTACTTTAATTTTTCAGTCAATTACATCTTAAAATTTTATATTATTTCAATTTTTTTTGAAAGGGATATCATTTCAATTATTCCCCACACGGCCACCTTTCTCATTCATCACGAATTCACATGTGCAACGTAACTGCCTCAAAATTCAATTCCACCACTACATTCGGAAAATTCTTTCTTCAAACACGCGCATTAGAGCCTTTTTCTAAACCTCCAAAGTTCAATTAGCTGTGAAGTAATAAGTACTTTTGATACTCTTATTATTTTCAAACTATTAAGTCTATAATATCTACCATGCATGTGATATTGATCATATTTATGGAAAACAAAATTAAAAAAAAAAAACAAAAGAAATTCATTCTCAAAATTAAAATAATTTAGCTTATACAATAATTTTCTTTGTCCCAATTAAATTAAAATAAATTTTTGGGTTAATTTTGTTGCCATTTTCTAGCTTATAGAGGATCAATCATATTGAGAATATAATATAGGAATAAAGGTCAAATAGGCCACTGAACTACACACGAAATTGCAATTAGGCCATTGAACTCAAAAACAATGCAATTGGGTCCCTGAACTACACAAATCCATGCAAATTAACCCAAAGTGACTTGTTTGACTTGATCTTCCGGTTACCAACTTTAAAAATAATATTTTAATATAATTTTAAATAAAATACTTAATTAAAATTAAATTTAAAATTAAAAATTAAAAAAAGGACCCAATTGACTTGTTCCTGTTTGTTGTTGTTGTTGTTTTTTTTTTTAATTTTAATTAAGTAATTTATTTAAAATTAATTTAAAATATTATTTTTAAAGTTGGTAACCCGAAGATCAAGTCAACAAGTCACTTTGGATTAATTTGCATGAATTTGTGTAATTCAGGGACTCAATTGCATTGGTTTTGAGTTCGATGACCTAATTGCAGTTTCGTGTGTAGTTCGGTGGCCTATTTGACCCTTATTCCTATAATATATAAACATAAACGTGCAATTCAACTAACAGCTTAGGCTTTTAGTTGAGATGGAGCACGTACTTCAATTTGATATTAGAAAGGTCATGAGTTTGATTCTCCGCCTAAAAGAATAGGCAACACATGCGCCACTCATTGTTTAGTTAGGTGTATGTGAACCATGGTCTACATAGTTGCGTTGATCATACTATCAAATAATGTATTTTTAGGATATTAAAAATTTACATTATATTCAGGAAAAGTACATTATTTGAGTACTGAAAGTATATTATTTTGTATAATGTACATTCAGCACACAAATAATGTACTTTTAATATATTAAAAATGTACATTTTGTTAAGATCCACACAACACTTTATGGACTATGGTCCACACAATAATTTGCCAGCGATAAATTATTGTGTGGACCATGGTCCATATAGCTGTATGGATCATGAATATAAGGAACATTTTTAATATACTAAAAGTACATTATTTTTTAACTGAAGGTACATTATATGATAATATATATATAAAATAATATACTTTCAGTATTTAAATAATGTACTTTCAGAGTTTCAGATAATGTATTTTACGTACAAAAATAATATACTTTTAGTATATTAAAAATGTACCTTTGTTTTATGGTCCACATAGTTGTGTGGACCATGGTCCATGCAATTATGATTGATAATTTTCCCTCTTATTCTTAATGGGCTTCTAAATATGGGCCGCCCCATAAATAAAAGATACTTTTTAAATATAACAAATGTACATTATTTGAATACTGAAGTCTGAAGATACATTGTTTTGTATATTATCAAATAATGTACATTCAGATAATCGGTACATAAATAATGTCTCTTTTTTTTTTTTGAGAAAAATTAATGTATCTTTAATATATTAAAATGTGTATTTTATTCATGGTCCATATAAAAATTTGTCTATTTAGGTTAGGCTAGATGAGTTAAGTCGAATATCAATATTCTATCAATCAAAACTAATAATAAAAGAGAACAATAGATATATAATCACTAAATATATAGTTTCAATATTTTCTTATTATTAGTATCGTATCATGTGTTATTCTAAAATTTTTATTTTCAAAATCCGTACTGTTTTTGTAAAAAATTGTAGTATCCCAAAACTATTACGGCGTGTTTGGTTCGTGGAATACTGGAATAGGTCGGGAATGGAATACCATTCCCGGGAATAGACCTATTCCACTGTTTAGTTCGTCATTTTATTTCTAGGAATAACATTCCCGGGAATGAGGCAATGAGCCCTTTGTAAGTAGAATAGTCATTCCTAGGGGACCCCTAGTATTAGCTATTCCCAAATATTTGGGAATAGCTTTTATACTATAATACCGAGAATGCTCTTTTATATTATATTATAATTCTTAACAATAATAATAATAACAATAATAATAATTTCTCAACCTAATATACATATATATATATATATATATATATATATATATATTTGTGTGTTAACACAAGAGAGAACTGTCAGTGAAAATATATAATTGTATAGAAAAATAAATATAGAAAAACTTAAGCTATTTATATATTGAAAAATGAAGGGACCCTCCCCCATAGAATCATATTGTTACCAAGTAGAAGAAGGGACCCTCGCCCCCCCCCCCCCCCCAAAAAAAAAAAAAAAAAAAAACAAACAAACCCCACATACACCTTTTCCATTCATCACATGTATTGTTGTCTCAAAATTCAATTCTACATTTAGAAAATGAAAATGATTATTTTCCCCACATTTTTCACGTCAGGACCCATCAATAATATTACTAAGTTAAAATGATTCAGTAAATTAAAAAAAGAAATAGTCAAATCAATTTTATTAGTGAAAAGCATTATCAAATTTTGAGATTAAAATACAATTAAAAAAAAAAAAAGAAGTCTTTGAGTGATTCTTCAGAAAATACTCCCTATGCCATTTCCTAAACCTTCAAAGATTAGCGGTAAAGTAATAATTACTTTTAGTACTCTTTTTATTTTCAAAGTATAAGTCTATAATAATATCGTACCAATGGTACCATGTGAAATTGTTCATATTGCAACAACAACCATGTGATATTGTTGATATAGCAACAAATTTCATTCTCAAAATTAAATAATTCAACGTTAGATTTATATACGGAGTAATATTTTTCAATTCTTCATCCCAATTAAATTAAAATATATTGTTGGGTTAATTTTGTATACTATATTTTATTTGTCAATTATATTTAATGAAACTAGTGTGTGAAAAATGAAACTAAAAAACAGAGTTCATTCAACAACCTGAATTGTCAAATGAAACTGTAATATAATTAAAATGATACTTACTTCATGTACCACACCACTACATGGACCATGCTCCAAGTAAAATTTGCCAGTCTTGGCCTGCATGCCAATTTATTTTTTTTAAAAAGAATCTAAAATTAATATTTATATTTCTTATTTTGCTAAATGACTAAATCCAATATTCTGAACCCTAACGTTCTAACAAGGCATTCAAACAACGACCTAACACAAACTCTGTACTTAATTATTATTAGACTTTCTATTATTTTTTTTCTTTTGAATTATTTGGACAACTTATTGAATTTAAAATTCGTATTGATTTCTTTTTAAAAATATATATATAAGTATATAGACTATTGACTAATTTATGATGTAATTATTAGATTTTTGAATACACACATATTTTATTTGGTGGGCCAACACGTTAGGCCCATTGGCTTTGGTGGGGCCAAGGCAGTTTTGCAAATTTTAGGCCCGTCTCGTGGTGATATGGGCTTTGGTTGACCCCTTAACAACTCTAAATTAGATAATCATTGTCTTGAATGTAAACATGTTAAAATTTATTAAAATAATTTATTTTAAATTATAAATAATGACTCCTTTCATATTGGCATATTGCTTACTATGTTTACAATTTACTGATTAAACAATCTCTCTCTCTTGTTTTCAAAAAAAAACAATCTCTCTCTCTCTCTTTTCATTGTTCATTTTTTTTTCTTTTCATAATTTTTAAAGTTGACTTTTCATGTTTACTAATATTTTTAATGCAATTTTTAAATATATATAAATTTTATATACTAACACTAAATTAAATATTACTCAAAATTGAATGGTAATACTTTGAGATTAAACTAACAAAAAAAATTGAAATCAACTAAAGGAGTACTACTTTTCTTTCACAAAATCTTTAAACATGAGTCAAATGACATGCGTGCGTGCGTGCGTGCGTGCGTGCGTGCGTGCGTGCGTGCGTGCGTGCGTGCGTGCGTGCGTGTGTGTGTGTGTGTGTGTGTGACTCTCCTAGATCAGTGAAACAAGTTGAATTTAGATAAAAAGTGTAATATTTATAATATATATGTTAAAATGGGTGACTCTCCTTGATCCGTGAGACAAGTTGAATTTAGATAAAAAGTGTAATATTTATAATAAAAAAAAATACACATAATACTAATTAGGGATAAATTGATTATTACTTATGATGAAAAATATAATAATTATGAGAAGATGTGCAATACTTTTAAAAAAAAATGTAATACTTTTAAGGAATAAGGGCCAAATTGGTCACTGAACGTAACGCGAAAATGCAATCAGGCCACCCAACCCAAAAAACGTGCAATTAAGTCACTGAACAGCGCAAATAGCTTCGGATTCACCTGGTAGCCGGTTTCCATCGATCCTTTCCGGTTAATGGCTGACTAGGATGATTAGGTGTCAATTTTGCATTTATTTCCTTTATTCTCCTTTGCTGGCTCAGAGTCCACCGTGTAAATAAACCTCATTCCTTTCCATCCGGATTCACATGCTTAGCGATTGCAAACCCTCCGTTTTTCTTCGACAAACTGCAGGAGAGGAGCTCCATAGGCGGGTGTGGATTCTTCACTCGTTGTTCATGTTCTTCTATTTCTTTTGTATTTCTCTTCTTCTTACATAAACCCTAGGTGCAGGTGAGGCAGAAACCTAATGGAGTTTTCGAATTCAAGGTCGTCTTCAACTTCTCCAAGAATACCAAATCGCAATTTTACTCTCCAATACGAGCCAAGTTTGTACTGTAAATGTGGGCTGAAATCCCCATTATGCACAGCTCGGGATAGTGGAAGAAAATTTTTTGGATGTCAAAATTGGAAGGTGAGATTCTTTTTATGTTGTTTCAGTTTGAATTAGGGTTTTTCGTGATTTTTCAGGGCAATGGATGTGGGTTTTTCGTTTATGTTGAGGATATCATTCAAGGACTTGGAGCTATAGAGTATGAATCTACCAAAAATGATATAATGGACTGCAAAAGGATTGTTGAAAGTTTACGGGATGAATTTTTGGTGGTCCAGCAGAGATTGGGGAGAATTGAAGAAGCAACGAAGAAAATGAATATAAGTGGTCATCATAATTCTGTAAATGTGGTTAAAGTTGTAGGTGTTGGAGTTTTAGTAGTTTTAGCTACGATTGTATGGTTTAATGTTAGGTTTATTACTAAACCTGGACTTGATTGTATTTTGTAGATGCATTAATCCCATGGTTTAATGAATATGAATGGTTTTTTAATTGTTTGTGATGTCTTAAGTATAACTGTGTTGATATTTTAATCCCAAAGCATCACTACTGTAAATGTTGGCTGAAACCATAATGCATCACTGTAAAGGATAAACCAAAACCTTATGAACCATAAAGCATCACTGTAAATGTGGGCTGAAACCAAAACCATAAACCTTAAGCAAGCCATTAACCATCACTGTAAACAACAAATCAAAACCATAAACCATAAAACAGAAGTTAACCATAAACCATTCACATTGCATTACTGACAATATATAGCCAAAATACATTGTTAGGCATTGTAGTGAACACTTCAAAGTTAGGCATTCTAGTGAACACTTCAATTACAAAATACACCATATCATATCAGTTTTCATAGTTAACATCCAAAATAGACTTTCAGAATACACTTGGTGTCCTACTGCTTCTTCTTGGCACTTGTACTTGCATTCCTTCCAACTGATAGCACTTGTTGTCCTCTTCCTCCAGGCTACATAATACAAAAATCTTAATACTTTAGTCTTTATCATAATAACATCTAAAAGTATATCAATTTAAGAACCATAAATAACTTACATTCAATATTTGTGCTCCAGTATTTTGGTTGATGTACACACCAAAACCACCTGCTCTTTTCCTTTGTTTATTTCTCCTAGAAGTTGGGGCAGCAGCAGATGGCATATTACTTGAGGCAGCAACAGAAGCAGAGACAGCAACAGTAGAGGCAGAATCAACAGTAGAGGCAGTAGCTGGCACACCAGTAGCTGGCACAGTACTCTTAGCTAGGCAAACTTTCTTTTGATGACCCTTTTGCTTACAAATTGAACAGGTCATAATTCGACCTTGTCTAGAAATTTTTCCAACAGGGGGGTTCATTAGGCTCACGGGTTCTCTTTTTTTTTTGGTCTTCCAGTCATAGGTCTTGGTAAAGGGGCTTTTATTTCTTCACAATTGGTCCTAGGCCAGCTGATCTCACCATTAAGTGGTTGGATAGTGTGACTATAAATCCTTTTGTAAACTTCCTTTGAGTAGCATTCATCAATGAACTCTTCTGGATCTTTTCCTAGATCAAATATGGCACAACATGCATGGGGACATGGTATGCCTGTGAGGTCCCAAGATCTACATGAACATGTCTTTCCCTGTAGCTTCACTTTGAACTGTTGTTTTCCCTTCTTGATCTCATAACCATCATCCCCGTTGAAGTCAACATGCCAACCTATTCCTTCAACTATATTATCATTCAGTTTTTTCATAATCCTAGGACCAAAGTTACCAGGCCATTTCTCAACATCTCTTCTGCATCTTGCAATCCTTGTCATGGTAGCTACCCTTATGTCTTCCAACATCTTCACTATTGGCTTGCTCCTTGCCTTAACAATTGTCCCATTAAAGGCCTCACACATGTTGTTGTCAACTGAATCACATTTCACATTAGTTCGCATAAAAGCCTTGCTCCAGAATTTTGCAGGGTACTTTTCCAAATCTTGTTTAGCTAGGGCATCCTTTAATCCAAGTTGCTCCATCATTGCATTGAATTGCTCTGTAGTAGTTGCATTTGCACACATCCAGAAATGTTTTTTCAACACCTTTCCTCTATGTTTCTTGCTCCAGTTTGCATGTATATGTCTTGCACAGTTTCTGTGTTCTACATTAGGCAGAAGCTCCTGGATGACACTCACTAAACCCTACAAAAGTAAAAATCAGTAAGTAAAACATAACAGTATAAATCAGTAAAAGTATAACAGTTTCTGTGTTCTTTAAACTGGAATGACTGACCACTTTCAGCTGCAAATCAGTAACTAAAACATAACAGCATAAAAGGCAGTAAAAGTATAACAGTTTCTGTGTTCTTTAAACTGGAATGACTGACCACTTTCAGCTGCAAATCAGTAACTAAAACATAACAATATAAAAGGCAGTCAAAGTATAACAGTTTCTATGTTCTATCAACTGGAATGACTAACAATTTTCAGCTGCAAATCAGTAAGTAAAACATAAAAGTATAAATCAGTAAAAGTACCTTTTGTTGATCTGAAATGATTGTCCAATTCCAACTGTTGTTAAGCTCCAGGTCCTTAGTCAATAACTGTAGAAACCATCTCCAAGAATCTGTGTTTTCTATCTCTACTACTGCCCAAGCTATTGGATACATCTGGTTATTTGCATCCCTCCCAACAACACTTAACAACTCCCCTTTCATCACCCCTTTGAGAAAGCAACCATCCAAACCAATTACAGGTCTGCATCCCTCTAAAAACCCTTTTTTCATTGCATTGAAACAAACATAAAGTCTTTGGAAAGTACAAGGTGCTGTAGGAACTACCTT
>CP025645.1:25300476-25310830 GCA_003576665.1 Ipomoea trifida
AAAAAAAAAAAAAAAAAAAAAAAAAAAAAAAAACCAAACCCCACATACACCTTTTCCATTCATCACATGTATTGTTGTCTCAAAATTCAATTCTACATTTAGAAAATGAAAATGATTATTTTCCCTACATTTTTCACGTCAGGACCCATCAATAATATTACTAAGTTAAAATGATTCAGTAAATTAAAAAAAGAAATAGTCAAATCAATTTTATTAGTGAAAAGCATTATCAAAATTTGAGATTAAAATACAATTAAAACAAAAAAACAAAAAAAAAAAAACAAAAAAAAAAAGAAGTCTTAGAGTGATTCTTCAGAAAATTCTCCCTTCAAACAAGTTATTAAGTTATAGCCATTTCCTAAACCTTCAAAGATTAGCGGTGAAGTAATAATTACTTTTAGTACTCTTTTTATTTTCAAAGTAGAAGGGGGTGTATTCAATCATGACTTTTGTAAACTTTTAAAAACTTTTAAAATGATAGATTTTAATAAACTTTTATTGACTTTCATAGAGTCGTTCAAAACTTTTTAAAACTTTGTAAAACTCTATAATAGTATGTATAAAGTCTATAATAATATCGTACCAATGGTACCATGTGAAATTGTTCATATTGCAACAACCATGTGATATTGTTCATATAGCAACAAATTTCATTCTCAAAATTAAATAATTCAACGTTAGATTTATATACGGAGTAATATTTTTCAATTCTTCATCCCAATTAAATTAAAATATATTGTTGGGTTAATTTTGTATACTATACATGGTTGAAAAAATCGCTAGGCGCTCGGGGAGCGCCTAGCGCCTAGGACACCTAGCCGGGGATTAATCGGCGCCTAGGCGCCCGTGTATTTTTTATTTTATTTTTTATTTTTTAAAAATTTGTTTAAGTATTTTTTATTTTTTAAAGATAATAATTATAAATTATATAATACTTTAATAGTTAATACTAAAATATTAAATATTAACCTAAAAAATATCTAAAGTTTGTACAATTTAAAATTATTTCGCTCAAAACGATGTTGTTTTGAGTGAAATAACCCATTAAAAAAAAAAAAAGAACAATAGTTAATCGACCGACTAGAAGGCCTAGTCGGTGCCTAGTCGGTCTAGTCGACGCCTAGGCGGTCAGTGCCTAAGTGGCCTAGGCGGTGGTTTGGCGGCCTAGGCGGAGCTTAGGTGGCCTAGGCGGTCTCCCAGCCGGCCAGCCGCCTAGACCACCATTTAATGTGATACGCTAGGCGGTCAACCAGCGCCTAGCGCCTAGGCGGGGATTAATCGGCCCCTAGGCGGAATTTTTGCAACACTGATACTATATTTTATTTGTCAATTATATTTAATGAAACTAGTGTGAAAAATGAAACTAAAAACCAGAGTTCATTCAACAACCTGAATTGTCAAATGAAACTGTAATATAATTAAAATGATACTTACTTCATGTACCACACCGCTACATGGACCATGCTCCAAGTAAAATTTGCCGTTCTTGGCCTGCATGCCAATTTATTTTTTAAAAAAATCTAAAATTAATATTTATATTTCTTATTTTGCTAAATGACTAAATCCAATATTCTGAACCCTAACGTTCTAACAAGGCATTCAAACAACGACCTAACACAAACTCTGTACTTAATTATTATTAGACTTTCTATTTTTTTTTTCTTTTGAATTATTTGGACAACTTATTGAATTTAAAATACGTATTGATTTTATTTTTTTTTAAAAAAAAAACTATATAAGTATATAGACTATTGACTAATTTTTGATGTAATTATTAGATTTTTGAATACACACATATTTTATTTGGTGGGCCAACACGTTAGGCCCATTGGCTTTGGTGGGGCCAAGGCAGTTTTGCAAATTTTAGGCCCGTCTCGTGGTGATATGGGCTTTAGTTGACCCCTTAACAACTCTAAATTAGATAATCATTGTCTTGAATGTAAACATGTTAAAATTTAGTAAAATAATTTAATAAATTATTTTAATAAAATAATTTATTTTAAATTATAAATAATGACTCCTTTCATATTGGCATATTCGCATATTGCTTACTATGTTTACAATTTACTGATTAAACAATCTCTCTCTCTCTCTCTCTCTCTTTTCATTGTTCTTTTTTTTTTTTTCTTTTCATAATTTTTAAAGTTGACTTTTCATGTTTACTAATATTTTTAATGTAATTTTTAAACATATATAAATTTTATATACTAACGCTAAATTAAATATTACTCAAAATTGAATGGTAATAATTTGAGATTAAACTAACAAAAAAAATGAAATCAACTAAAGGAGTACTATTTTTCTTTCACAAAATCTTTAAACATGAGTCAAATGACATACATGCATGCATGCATGCATACATACATACTAGATAAAAAGTGTAATATTTATAATATATACGTTAAAATGGGTGACTCTCCTGGATCCGTGAGACAAGTTGAATTTAGATAAAAAGTGTAATATTTATAATAAAAAAAATACACATAATACTAATTAGGGATAAATTGATTATTCCTTATGATAAAAAATATAATAATTATGAGAAGATGTGCAATACTTTTGAAAAAAATGTAATACTTTTAAATCAAATTGTAAAATTTAGGTGTTGAAGAGTTTACTATGAAGGAAAATTTAATACTAATTAGTGATAAATTGATTGATTGTTTTTTTTTTTATGAGTACTACTGACTCTGTTACAATGTAGTATCTGTTCACAGTTGCCTCAACCTATTGAAGCACAAAGAGACTTTCTCAACCTACTGAAGCACAAAGAGTCAACAGTTGCCTCCACTGAGGCTCGAACCCACTCGCATCATCCATGTGGGAGTGTAAACCGGGACACCGGATGCCACTAGACCGAGTAAATACCAGTGGAGGTCCCCCGACTTTGATGGCACTGCCACTTTTAGTCCTCAACTTTTAAATCAACCACTTTTAGTCCTTCGACTTTGATGGCACTGCCACTTTTAGTCCTCAACTTTTAAATCAACCACTTTTAGTCCTTCGACTTTGATGGCACTGCCACTTTTAGTCCTCAACTTTTAAATTAACCAAATTTAGTCCTCTTACTTTTTGTTTCTAGCCACCTATGTTCCTTCCTTTACAATTGGACATCTAATGTCATTTTCTCAAGGGCAATTCAGTCATTTGGTCCAAAATTTAGTGTTAACAAAGGAGAGTGGAGAATAGGGTTTCTTCAATTATTCTGATGAGGAAACATAATACTTAATACATTAATTATGAAATGACTGATTTGCCCTTAAGAAAATGACATTAGATGTCCAATTGTAAAGGAAGGACCATAGGTGGCTAGAAACAAAAAGTAAGAGGACTAAAGGTGGTTGATTTAAAAGTTGAGGACTAAAAGTGGCGGTGCATTAAAGTCGAAGTACAACGAAGACAGGTTTTACAACAGTTGTAGTGAGGCTAAACACTGCAGTGCCATCAACATGTGGGGTGACCCGCACCGGTATTACCCCACTAGACCACAAGGTATGAGAAAAAAGTGTAATACTTATGAGGAAAAATGTGATACTAATTATGAATAAATTAATTGTAACTTAGGAGGGAATTGAAATTAAAGTGTAAGTAGAGCTGTTTTAGCCGCAGAGTTAGTCCGTCCCGCCCCAAAAAGGACGGGGAGGACTTTGATATTTTGGACCCGTATTTTGGTGGGCTTTTTAGCCTGCCCCCGCCTACCCGCATGCTTTACGGGGCGGACTTAATGGGCCAGCAAAGGCTCGCCAAATATATAATAAAAAAATTATTAAAATAAAAATGCTACAATATATAAACTAATCTAGTTTAAATACATTTAGTATATTGTAAAAATGATTTGTTATTTACTTATGGACTAATACATTATGTATTCCGTATTTGATTATTTATTTCTTATTATTGTGTTTAAAAAATTAAAAATGCATTAATATATGTTTAAACTATCCAAATTATTTAATATACATTTATTATTTTTTTATATTAATTTTTATTTAAATTTAAAAATTTAAAATTTGGCAGGCCTGCCAAGGCCCGCGGGCTTAAGGCAGGGCCGGCTGACCTCCCATAAGGCCCGTATTTTGGCGGCTTTTTAGCCCACCCTGCCATATAGCGGCCCCGCCCCGCGCGCCTTTCGACAGCTCTAAGTGTAAGACTTATGAGGAAAAATGTATACTCTAAAAAAAAAATGTAATATTTTTATATCAAAATATAATATTTAAGGGTTGAATTGTTACTTATTAGAAAAACATATAATATTAACTTTGAATAAATTGATTGATCATTACTTATAATAAAATGTGTAATACTTATGAGAAAAAAATGTAACATTCATCGTAAATAATTGATTGATTGATATTTACGTGAATAAATGAAATATATACTTATTCAGAAACGAGATTCAAGTTATAGATAATGGACGGTCTGAGTTTTTTGGTACTAAAATTGTTCAAAATCGATCTTTTATCAGTATATGGTTCAACCGTAGTTGGAATTTGAAAGAGGGATAAAGTATGTTCCTAACCTAAAAGCAATACATAGAATGAGAGAAAGTGCTACCTAGTTAGTATTCACTCTTTTCCTCCACCGACAATGATGCCACCATTTGGTAGTTTGAATTGCGTTTGACAACCTACCCACCACTAAGTAAAAACTTTAAAAAAAAAATAAAACCCAACCAAATTATGAGGTGATTGATCCGCAATTGTAAAATTTTAATTTGATCTTTAGTGAAATCTTCTATTAATTTTTTTTTAGGTTTGAACTAATTAGCTATTGATAAATTAAAGTAGATTAGTTTACATCAATATAATCCTTTACCATCTATGATTGTAAAAGGTGTTTCACCCAAAATACATATTGTGGTACGGACAGTAAACTTTAAAAACAAAACATTAAAAGAATAAAAATAAAAATTACACTTTCATCATCACACAGAGAATGAGATACAACAAATTAATTACTAATTCATCTATGTTGTTGGTTCCAAATTAATTCCCCCAAACAGAGATGATCAGATGAGCCTATAACCAATCTGGCGGAAGAAGAAAAAAAAAAAAAAAAAAAAAAAAAATCTCTCTCACCATATATTCAAATCTACCATGATTGAAGATGAAATTCTCTGTTAAGTAATACATACAAGAAATGAAAACATCAGATCAAACAATCCTTGTACCTTAGCTTCATCAGTTATGTTGGCTTCATGTTCTGAAACATGGCATCCCATCTTATCTCTTCCGCCACAGAAGACCCCCAATGCTCACTCTGATCATACACCATTTTCCCCGAAAAGCTATTGATTCTTGAACTAGAAAACAACCTGGGCGGGCTGCCATTTGTGAGCAACAACGTGGGAGTGTTCTGCTGGGAATTATTATTGGCCGCCACCACTCTCTTCTTGTTCCTCTTCAACCTCGATGACCCATTATGGCTTCTCTTCTCCTTCTTAGCAGGCACGATGGCGAGAGGCGAGTCGTCGCGGGGACGAACCAGAGTGCGGACATACACAACAATTCTCTTCTTGGTACGCTTGATTGCACGCAGAAACCTCGTCATGGGAAACGGGACATTCCTCCTCTCTTTCTTGGCGAGTTTAAGGATTTCTAGCCTGTGTTTGGCGACAGAAATGCCCATGCTTTGCAGGAATTCATGGTTGAAGTAGGCGATGTCGTCTTCTTCAAGCTCGTTCTGGGCAAAGGCTAAACCATACTCATAAACAAGGGAGGGATCCAAGGCTGTTTTGCACAGCCAAGAAAACCAGTCCATATTACTCTGTCTCTGAGCTTGGAACAAAGAATATATAAAATCAAAATCAAAATGGGGGCATGGGAAAAGAAAGCTAGTGGTGAATGGAATTGATTAACCACTTTCACTTTTTTCTTGTAAGGTGGATCTGCGTTGATTTATGGAGGATTTAGTTGAAATTTGAGAGGGACTGGAAGGCAAAAAAGATGGGTTACCTGTGGGGTCTATAAGGCCATGACATGAGCCCTCCAAAAATTGGCCAAATGTGGATTGGAACTTATAATATGAGTGAGGGCTAAGAAATCTTGCAGATCTGATCACTCTTATACATTGCCATCAATCACGGCTATGGTAAAAAGTTGTGCATATATATATTGGTCACCCATTAAACCTCCTCTCTTTTAGTCCTTTACCCTTTATACATGCACCGACAAACACCCTATTACAATGACCAATAAAGATTTTACACCGTCCGCGTCTATGGTCCTCCGAGTTTCAAAATGTTACCAATCATGGTCCTCATAGTTTCAAAATGTTATCAACCGTGATCCAACCATTAATTTACTCAGTCAACATCGTGTAAATGAAGGGGCAAAAATGTCCTTTCATGTTATTCTTCCATTTTTAAGTGAAAAATGGCATTTAGACATAGCAAATGCATCTGTTTTTTCAAATAAATGATGACATAGCTGTTGTGAAAGAATTAATGGTTGTTTGGAGAAGAAGAATTGAAAAGAAAATAGGTGCATTGTTGTGTCCAAATGATATATTTTCACTTAAAATTGAAAGAATAGCATGAAAGGATATTTTTTTTCCCTTCATTTACACGTTGAAAATTGAACAAATTAATGGTTGGACCACTACGATTGGTAACATTTTGAAATTCGGAGGACCATAGATGGTCATTTTAAAATTTAGGACTATAAGTGGTAATATTTTGAAACTCAGAGGACCACAGATGGTCGATTTGAAAGTTTAGGACTAAAGGTAGCGAAACCACCAAACTCGGAGGACCTTGGCTGGTATTAACTCAAATTCTATGGGTATGTATGCTTTTGGAGTTTTATCAGATATTACTAACATTATACATGGTTATACACGGGTGTCAATGGTACTAGCGCAGATTAGAAAACTATATATGTATGTGTTTAGATTGTATCAAGTGTTGTCAACAACGTACATGGTCATCTGGTGCAAAAGGTAATAGTGTTGATAATGATTTTGCAAAATTTATGGGATTGACTAGCACTGAGTATGTGTATTTTCAGAATTGTATAAGTTACTGTTGGCATCATACATGATTATACCCTTATGTCAAAGGTACCGGTGCCGATTAAATTAGATAACTATGTGTGTTTTTGGGTTTATCAAATGTATGTTGTCAATGATGTATATGGTTATAAAGGTATGTATTGGTGCTGATAAATAACGTACATGGTTAAAGATTATTAGTTGAGTGAAATTTTTGTACATAAATACATATTACGCATATGTATATGTACACATGCTTATTTACACAAAAAATCCAGGCTTCCAAGACACTAGTCTCCAAGATCTCTATGTCAACCAGTCATGTCTATAGACAGCCCAGGTTTTAGCTGATTGTGTGGCTTCTTTAGGTTGTCATTTTCACTCTCCCAAACCTTATTTGCACTTGTATGTATGAATTACATGCTAGTGGTAGAGGGCTGCTTAGCCTAGATATAGTGCAGGTCCCACACACACATATATGAATTTGTACTTAATAATTTTAGATCTTTCAGCCAATCAAATTATGACATTCCAAATCGAAAAATAAAAATTTCACGGTGTAAAAAATACTTTTAAAATTATTCTCTGACTCTTGTCTTTTTTACTTATATAATTTTAAATTACACAACTTGTATCATGTTACTTCAATGATATGCTTTTGAAGGGCACAAGTAGTGAATGATTGTGCAATTGTTTGAAGATTTACTGTATCTGCATGCCCTCATAATTCACAATTTGAACTGGAAAATAAAATTACTCAAAAGGGGCCAGCGGTTATAACAATATATTTTTACTGTCTCCCATGTGATAGGATAAAGGTAAGGGGGAAGTATGGAGCTGTTGTGTTTTTCACTTTGGAGCTTTTGATGAAAACAAAAACATTTTAGTGTCCAAACCCCTCAAAGCTGTCTGTGCTGTCCTTAATATCCACAACAGTGCTTACGTACATATACCCTTCATTCATGGATTTCACTGTTTCATTACCCCTAAAATTGCAGGAAAACTTACATATTTTGCTCTTAATCATCACCTCTATCTCATAACAAAGCCATCATTGATTGTCATAATGAAGATTTAAACACAATCATGATCTTGTTTAACTGAAATTAAAGTAAAGATTACTACACATCTAAAAGTAATGATGTGAACAATGTTTAATCAATGCATGCGTGTGAAGAAGTATAGGGAAAGTCCACATATTTATGTCACAAAAAAGACTAGATAAACGATTTGCTTTCCGTTCATAATTGGCACTCATTAAAATATAAATGGAAGATATGTAGTATTATGTGATACTTCTGAAATATCTATTTTTTTTTTGTTCTTTTTTTCAAAGTCATTATT
This sequence comes from Ipomoea trifida, assembly GCA_003576665.1. NCBI lineage: Eukaryota > Viridiplantae > Streptophyta > Magnoliopsida > Solanales > Convolvulaceae > Ipomoea > Ipomoea trifida. Next base: position 25,308,811 of record CP025645.1, read on the forward strand.
AGTGATGAATGCTGAGGTACATATGACAAGCCGAGACACTCAAGGTCAACAATCAACCCAAGTTAGGGTGCAAAAGGCGATGCCATCAACCCTAGGGTTCCCACCCACACTCCGACCCATGCCAACAAGTTGGTGGATGAGTGATAGGTGCTTACAAGGAGTACAACACATTAGGTATTGCTCTCACATAGCGGCTATCAAAACTCGATCAAATGTCCTAGGGTGCAATCCGTCACTTGAGTACCAACTGAACTGCTATGCGGGCACAACCAACCTAAGCTTTGGTAAGCACTTCACGCATTATGTAAAGACTTGGCAGAATGGAGCAGTGCTTAAACATTGCCCAACCTCTTAGCTCGAGGTTTATTTGACCCTTGACTTGAACAACTAATTAGATCTCAAACACTTGGAAATGGTTGTAACGCCTGTATATTCATACTTGTAGCTCCACCTTTAAGACAACTCACTATAAGACACGTGTTAATGAATGATTCGTACTAGTCGGTAAAGGATCAAACTCTACTAAAATGAATTAATAAACAAATATGTTGTTCTTGCAACCCCGAGCTGCCAAGAACTTCTTTTGTTCTCTATTTTCTATCTTATTATATATATACATACTCTTACTGTATTTTTGAGCTAGCTTATAATCCACGTTAGGAATTATAATAGAATTTAATTAAGTTATTACACCAAAATGAATTTACCACCTCGTATCAACAATGGGGCAAATAATTGTTTCTTGAGTCTTAAGGGATGAGTTGTTGGTTTCTACCTACTGTCAGAGATTAAGTGATGACCAGGAAAAAGATTTGATGTCCAAAATGATAGAAGAGGATGAAGAAGAATCTCAAGAATCAGATATGGTATTGGCCTAATACTTTTTCATTTTTATAAGGGTATTCACTATTCTTGTTTTCTATGCCTACCTGAACTTTGTACGATAAACTGTTAATTTTTGCTTGAATAGCACTGTGTGAGTACTATTAGATTATGATAACACATTCTCACATAAAATTTGGCATACCAAAAAAAACACTAACTGATAACATTAAAAAAAAAATGCAAAGTATACCTTTAATTTAAAAATCAGATTCTTTCTTTTTATAATGAGAGATGAATAAAAAAAATTGGACAACAGAATTGATTAATTCCAATAAGATTATGATAACACATTCTCAAATAAAGTTTGGAATACCAAAAAAACACTAACTGATAACATTAAATTTTTTTTTTTAAAAAAAACATGCAAACTATACCTTTAATGCAAATATTAGATTCTTTACAACTTAACCAAATTTTGGAACAACAACATTTATTAATCTACTCAGAATATGCTAACAGATTAGAACATACACTTTGAAATGCCAAATAAACAATGATTAATAACATAAATCATATTTTAAGTAAAAAAAAAAAAACATGAAAGTTGTTGATTTAATTCCAGTGTATCAGATTCTTTACAACTGAACATATTGTAAAGACTTCAACTTAAATACTTTAAACAAAACTTAACTATTTGTATGTTAGTTGTCATTAACACAAAAATTCAGTAACCCTGTAAGTGATAAAATACTAGCTGTTGCTTTTTTAAGTGGTAAAAAAATGGTAACAGTAAGAATGGTAACAGTAATTACGGGCACTATTTTAAGTGGTAAAAATAGGAAGGAAAAAATAAAAGTTTTAAGATTAACTTAAAACTAGTAGTTGCACCCGTGCGATGCACGGACATTAAAATGAACAAATTGTTACTTTTGATATATTTATTGTGTAGAAAAAAGCCTAAGCAATTTAGTATTAAATTAAAATGAAAATTGAAATTATGGAGCAATACAAAAAAACTCATAAATGAGAAAATGATTTACAAATTGTTGAATACTTCTTTATATACCACATTCTTAGTGGTATTTACAGATTCACCATTGGTATTACATATTAGGACTTTTAACCCTATCGGATTGTTGACCCTTGAAAGTGCAACATACAACTGACCATGATTAAAGACCGGCTTTCTAAAAAA
>CP025645.1:25321470-25341976 GCA_003576665.1 Ipomoea trifida
TTCGTCATGGAATAAGCACTCTTTGCTTTTGCTTGTAATGCCACCTCGCAATTCAGGAACTTCATATGTTCGCACAAGGCGAACTCTGACTGCTCTCCTAGTGTGCAGAGGAGTAATTTGAGAGGCCAGAATGTATTGGGATGGCATGTTTGCAGTAAGTATGTCAAAGCTGTACCGAAAGGAAGGATATCAAGTGGTTTTAAACTGATTTTAAAACCATTATTTATAGATTGAATATGAAACATTTAGGGTTATGTTATTTAATATTTATTTCATAGTTATTACATGGGAGATTTGAAAAGTTTTTCACACTTCATTTATTTTAAGTCTGTGTGTATTCTATATTAATTGTAGATTGTAGATGAAAAGTATCTTATGTTAGTTACTATATACATCCGCACATATAATTGACATGCCTTAAGTAAATCAGAGAAATAAATGAGGATGCATCGTTCAGATAAATGAATATTGGGACTTTACATATTACATACATATTCCAATAACATCATTCAAAATTAAAACTAATACGGCATAATTTAATACAAAATTGAACAGTCACCAACTGATACAATTAATCAGCCATCTTAAGAAATAAATTAACCCATCAAAACGACACAGTTTCATTTAGGCAGGAAGATGACGTGGCAGAAAAGTTTTTGCTATTGTATAGAGGAAGAAGTTAAAATGAGTATAAACATTGCTGGTTCAAAGGTAAGTCAATTTTGAAATTTGAAAATTCAATTACAACTTATTACAGTAACCAATTATGAATAACACCACCAATCATTTTGTTTTATACTATTATACTCTTTTTTACACTACTTTTAATCTTTAGCCGACATTATATGTTCGTGTATCGCACGTAGAGCTGTTAACGAACCGAACATAAACGAACGGAGATTGTTCGTGTTCGTTTGTTAAGGATTTTGGAGTCTTCATGTTCGTGTTCGTTTGTTAAGATTTTTGAAAATCCTGTTCGTGTTCGTTTGTTAAGCATTCGTTAACGTTCACGAACATGTTCATTAACGTTAACGAACACGTTCACGAACGTGTTCGCAAACGTTAACAAACACATTCACAAACATATTCATTTACCTTCATGAACATGTTCGTGAACACTTAATAACCAAACACCTGCACATGTTCATGAACACAATTTGTTCGTGAACAGAAAATAATCTACGTTCATGAAGAATAATCAAACAAACAACACAACTACAAAACTTATATAAATAATTGAATAAGTCCATGTTGTATTCAAAAAAAATAAAATTGAATAAGTCCACTCGTAGCATCTAATATCAAAATATATTATGTTTGTAAACATATTCGTGAACATTATTAAACGACCATTTAACGAGCTTTTTCGCGAACACTACTAAATGAACACAAACGAGCTTGTTCGCGAACATTTAGCAAACAAGCTTATCACTGTTCAAACTCTGTTCGTTTATTAACCGAGCTCTAAATTTTGTTTGTTAATGTTCGTTTACCTTAACAAACGAACATAAACGAACGCTTACCGAGCTCGAACACGAGTAGTTTGTCGAAAGCTCTGTTCGCTAACACCCCTAATCGCACGCACGGGTGCAACTGATTGTAAAGAGGCTTTGGTTTAAAGCGACAATTGTTATGCCGTGCACCCAGGTCCACCTTGCAAGGTGGACCTGGGTCTATATTCACATACACTATACTCTAGATTCACATACACTATACTCTAAATTCACACTTTGTAAACTCCACATTCACACATTATAGGATTATATGTTTAGTAACTATATTACCACTATTATGCATTCACACATTCAAAACTCTATATTCATAGGTCCTATATTCCATATTCACAACTTGAGAACTCCACATTCACACATTACAAGGCTACAAGTTGCTAGAACTTCTTAACTCTATTACAGATTCACATATGCATAACTCTACATTCACGATTTTTATACTCCATATTCACAATTTGAAACCTCCACATTCACACATTTCTGGGCAACTCTACATTCACACAATCATAAATCTATATTCATGATTTCTATACTCTACATTCACACTTTGAAACCTCTACATTCACACATTTTTGGACAACTCTATATTCAGCAATATGTTTACTAATTTAAAAAAAAAAGAAAAAAAAAGAGAAAAAAAAAACAAAAACGACGTAGTTTTGGACCCAGGTCCACCTTACAAAGTGGACCTGGGTCGACAACATAATTTGCCTTTAACAAGGTGACTGTTATGGGCGGCAAATTATACTGTGCACCACGGTGCACATAGCAATGTGCACCACGTACCTAAACGACGTCGTTTTGAACATTGTAAACTAATCGTCCATTTTTTTGGAAATCACGTTTCCCGTTTCGGCCGGTCTCTGTATTTATGTTAATATTCTGTGTATTTCAGGCAATTATTCTGTGTATTCTAGGCAACCGTTCTGTGTATTATATGCAACCGTTATGTGTATTCATGTTAGTAACACATGTTGTGATTTCATGTTAGTAACACATGTTGTGATGTGTTTGTGCATTCGAATGTTTAGGAGGATGAGTTCTGTGTATTTTGTGTAAATATTATGTGTATTCATGTTATTAACACAAGTTGTGATGTGTTTGTGCATTCGAATGTTAGGAGGATGAGTTCTGTGTATTATGGACATCAATATTCTGTGTATTATGGGCAAATATTTTGTGTATTCTAGGCAAACCTTCTGTGTATTCTATATAATTATTATGTGTATTATAGATAATGAATTCCCTGGAGTCATTCGCGTCCACTAACATCTGTGTATTTTGTGTCAATATTCTGTGTATTCTGGGCAAACATTCTGTGTATTCTAGGCAAACGTTCTGTGTATTATAGATAATGATTATGTGTATTATAGATAATGAATTCCTTGAGTCATTCGCGTCCGCGTCTACTAACACCGAAACGACGTCGTTTTACGTACGTGGTGCACATTGCTATGTGCACCGTGGTGCAGGGTATAACGATTGGTTATGGGCTTTGGAGAGCTAGAAATGATTTATCATTTGATGGGCTGGGCTGGAATTCTCTTTGATTATTAAGTTTTGATCTTGCTCCAATTTGTATTTATTTTACCTGTGTTTTGTGTGTATTTATTTAATTGGTTTTTTCCTAGGATTCCTAGCCTTAAAAACTTTCTGAGTTCTGACTTAAGTCCCAAGTTCAAGTTTGAGTTCCGACTCTTCCTCCCCCTCTCTCTCTCCTCTTCCATCCCCTCTCTCTCTCTGCCGAAATCTCTGTGCGCTGCGCTTTCTGCATATCTCTGCGTTGCAAGGGGAGAGATCGACTGCCAATTTCGCTTCCGGTTCACAGGTAAATTGAATTTGTTTGATTTTAAAATTATTATATTGTTCATAGGATTGGAATTTCTGGCTTTCTTGTTCATAAAAATTGAATCTTTAAGGCTTCGCATTCATAAAAATCCAATCTTTCTTGTGTGTTTATTGTTTTGTTAATCAAATTTCTGAATCCAATCTTTCTCTCTCTCGTACTCGACTCTTCCTTCCCCGAAATCGACTCTTCATTCCTCCCTCTCTTTGCACGCCTTGTAGGCTGAAATTGACTCTTCATTCATCGTACGGCGTGTTTGAGGCGTGCTGTTGAGGCGTAGTAGGCAAAGTCCCAATTTATTTTTCTAAAACCCAGACCCAATCTAGCCCAACCCTCTAATTAGAAGAAAACAAATTGATCTGGGAAGAAACAAATTTTTCTTGTGCATCTGTGTTCTGGGGGTTGGGGTTGAAGGGGTTCATTCAAAGCAGTATTGATTGCTTCAAATGTACTGTCAGTCCATTTAAATAATCTAGGAAATTGACAGCTTTCTGCACCATATAATCAAGTTGGCAAGGGCAGAAACTTCTTCTGAGTTTTAAAGATGTGATTTTTAATTATACAAGGCAGAGGAATTTGCAGCTTTTGCTTTGCCTAACCATACCCAGTCCTTGGAGCATGCATTATATCTTCTTTATTAAACAAAACACTGAGAACAAAAAAACATTGTATAGTAGCACACTTAAGTTTTGTCATTGGATAAAGAACATTTGTTTTATAAGATATGTCAACTTTCTTTGCAAAGAGTAAGTTGAATTTGTTGTTTCTCATAGTATTCCATCCCTACTAATGTTTGAAAGGGATGTATCACCTCTGGGAAGTTAATTAGTCCATGAAGAGTTCTTATAACAGCTGGAGAAAATGACATGCTTATCTTCATGCTTGTCCATTTAAAATGGTTAGGTTTAATAATTTTTTGCGTTCTGAAATTGGAGATAATGTTGGTGTATCCATCGTTCAATTTTGTATTAATATAGGCTGTGTGTCCCAAACTGTGAAGAAGTGTAGAGTAGTGCAGAACACAAATAGAAGTAATTATTGCAAATCCCCCTGCATATGATACTAACTCTTGCTCATTTTAGTTCCTCAGCTTCTTTACATTATAGTTGATTTTAATCTTTAAATATTCACTGCTGTGCTCTGGAGTGTGTGGTGTACTTACTAATAAATCACTATTTAGCAAAGAGTGACATCTATGATGTGCAAGGGCTTTTGATAGTTGAGATGCAGTAGGTGGTATGCAAAGTTTGACAAATTAGAGAAGATGATGATATATTGATTATTTATTTGTTTTTGTGTATAGCAATGTGAATTTGACTTGGATCACATAGTAAATGTTGGCTTACCAACTGTCCTAAACAACTAGGTTGGATTTCGGTATTTTAAAACTTTAGAAAGGAAGAGTATATAAACGAATTGAATTGTTGAGAAGCAGTAGGTGGTATGCATTAAAAGTGCATATAGTAAGATGATTAAACTTGATTCATAAATGGCATAGGTGACCAAAGGGCCAAAGGGAGAGAATTTATGATAAAAGATGCAACATACATCTCCCACAAATTGAACTCACCCTGTCCATCTGCAGGACTACTGCAACTCTTTCACGAGAGACCAGATTCAGATGAACCACAAAAAAGTAACACAAATCATGCATCTTCTAAACCATCCACACGTGCAACACATTCCTTCCTAGATAATATAGATATGACTAAATCTAGTACTCTTTATGTTTTTTTTGCACAGGCAAGGGTATATACATGCATGTATGCTTGACAGATTATGTATGCTGTTGTTAACAGAGCCACATATATTCTTCTTTCTTTACTTTGCTGCTTCCTGCAGAGTGCAGGGGCTTCCAACACCTATGAACACACAACCCCTAATGCCAAAACCGTTTCATATCAACCTCTATCTGCTGTTAATTGTAAGCATTAATCCTGTCATATCGTATTTAATATGCAGACAAAAAAGAGAATGCTGTCTTTAATATGCACATAGAATGGGTTCTGTCATATCGTATTACACCTTTCTGGTAGTGGTAGTGGTTGAGCAGTGCTGAAATTTTTTACAACTACTCAGCCTTCCTTCCCTTCCCCTTCTTCTTCTTCTTCTTCTTCTTCTCCTTCTCCTCCTCAGCTGCTTTCCTCAAAGCAGCCTCCTTGGCCTCCTCTTTTTCTTTAGCTGCAGCAGCAGCTTTTGCAGCAGCCTCTGCTCTAGCTACTGGACACCTGCAAATCCCATCCCTAATTATTGTAAGCATCCTATCTATTAAACAATTCATAAATACCAATCTATTAAACTATTCAAATTCCTAATATACCAATATATTAAACAATTCATATCGAATGTAAGTATACCAATCTATTAAACAATTCATAAATACCAATCTATTTAACTATTCAAATTCTTAATACTAATATATTAAACAATTCATATCGAATATATAGACTTACGGAAAGTGATCTGTGAGCTCATTCAGCCTTTCAAATTTTTCCTTGCATTTACTGCAAATCGCTTTTCCCATACTAGTGTTGATCTGAAGAGTGCGATAGAATGAAATGAATGTGAATGAAATTTACATTATGTTATATTATATATACTAGGGTTGTATCCGTGCAATACTAGGGTTGCAGCAAATATTAATACTATATGCATCTTTTAGTATTCCAAGATTATTGGCAGGCAAATGCTATTAAAGTTGGTATATGTTGAATTTTGAAACACAGTATATGTGATATCTGCATATAAAGGGAATATTGAGCATGCTGTGATAAGCTACAAACTGGATTACTCAGAGAATGAAACAACTAACTAAATTAGTTGTGATAGGGAGGAAAGGAAATGACCTGATAACAAGGTACCAATCCTCAATATGTTCTCAATATTAATGTTAGAGGTACCAGTTGTTCATACATTCTTTATAAATGCTCAACTTGCAAAATCTTATTAGTTGTGATAGCGAGGAAAGGAACACCCTACTTTCGAAGGAGGCTCAATTTGCAAAACAGATCAAGAATTAGACATGGAACTATGGAAAAGTAGTGTATATACAAGTGATAACTCATTCCACCTTCAAGCACCTAATATAGTTACTTTGTAGAGATCAATGTAAAAAAATATTAGGTTTACTTCCAAGTAAATTACTTCTAAGTAAACATGATAGTTTATTAAATTATCTGCAATACTGGACAACACAAGGGGAGTTGCCCAGTATTCATGCATGCTTCAGATATATAGATAAACATAAATAGTTGATTTGATGGAAATTTAACTTCAATCTTCTCAATTGTTTATTTATTTGATTTAACAGTGATAACATTCGATTTAATTGTTTCATCTCTTTAAATTGCAGTTTTTTTACAATATCCATATTTCTACAAAAAACTATTTCAGTGATATAGATGTTATCACTGTCCTTGATCATTGTATGAGAGAACCAAGATAAATCTATATACAAAATCTATGTATGATTGTTTATTTTGTCAAAAAATGTATGATTGTTTATTAAATTATCTGCAATACTGGACAACACAAGGGGAGTTGCCCAGTATTCATGCATGCTTCAGATATATAGATAAACATAAATAGTTGATTTGATGGAAATTTAACTTCAATCTTCTCAATTGTTTATTTATTTGATTTAACAGTGATAACATTCGATTTAATTATTTCATCTCTTTAAATTGCAATTTTTTTTACAATATCCATATTTCTACAAAAAACTATTTCAGTGATATAGATATTATCACTGTCCTTGATCATTGTATGAAGAACCACGATAAATCTATTTACAAAATCTATAGATTCAAGTAGAGAGGAAGGAGTTTCCAATGGACTATCTAGATTCATATAGAGAGATGTACATACAACACTCTACCAGTTTAGAAGAATCTAGGTTTAGAGAAATCTTAATTTAAGCCAAATTGAGTAATCAATATAAGTTACAAATTGAATCAAATAAAGATACTCAAGATTCGAATGCATGCAATTATCACCTTAAATGAAAGATATTACCGATCTTAGTGTGTGAGCTTGAGAGAGGAAAGATGCAGAGCTACAGTGAGTGAAGATGAAGATGATTCTGGAAACTTAGCTATATTATGTGTATGTAAAATGTAAAATTTCTTTACATATATTAACATTATGGGCCGGGTATATTTAATGGGCTGATTGGCTGTTCATTATTATTCACGGAAACTCAAGTTTTTTCACAAAACATTTTTTTCTTTATTATGGTGTGTGTGTGTGTGTTTTTTTAACTTTTTATTTTAATAGTTTATTATTAAAAATTATTTTAAAATGTCAATTCACCGTCCACGTAAGCAAGTAACCAAGTAACCGCACTTTTTTTTTTTTGGTTCAATGGCCTAATTGCACTTTGAGATAACGTTCAGTGGCTAATTTGGACCTTATTCCTTGAATTAAAATAATAACAGGAGTGATTAGGCAATAATTCTTAATCATTGAAAAACGGTAAATTGATTTAAAATAAAAACAGGAGTGATTATTATTACTAAAGGCAAATGGCAAATTCTTAATTCTTAATCGGATAATAACAGAAGTGATTATTACTAATAAAGGAAAATTGCATACAATAAAATAGAAATTGCATGCTAACTTTTAAAAGAGAAATATTTCAGACCTCCCCACTGTCAAATTTGCAAATTCTGTTGCTGCGCCTGTTTTCTTTCCATTCTACAAATCGAAAATAATTTTCTTCTTTCATTAATGGAGCCTGTTTTTGTCTTCGATTGATTCGTTGATATTTGTCCCGGGAATATCTCAACATTCTGCAATCAACCAACAAGACAGTGGAGTGCCTACTCCATGACTCCCATGTAATGTTTCCAAACAGCTTGATTTTATAATACCATTCTTGCAAAAGAAAAAACAGCATAGAGTAATGATAACTATACTTATTAACAATTTTAGTATTAGATATTACAAATTAATATATAATTTACATAATAATTAAATATAGAGTTATATTATAAACTCAATAATTTTGTAAAAGAATGTAGTGTTATTACTTTATTTGATGGTATAGTTAGTGCAATGAAAAGGACATGTGATATACCAAACATATGTTGGTACGTGATCATTCGAAAACATCTATACTATATATAAAAGTAATATCCTCTTATTTCATTTTTTCCGCTCAAATTTTTATAGTCAATTAATTAAATATTTTATTGGTCAAATAATTAATAAAGCTTATTTGGTAAGACAATGTAAAATGAAAATTAACTAATATCCATTAATTTTTTTTTGAAAAAACTAATATCCATTAATTGGTAATATTGTTTCTATATTCACGTATCAAGACTATTAATAAAAGTAAACTCATCCCCTTCAAATTTCCCGCACAAAATAATATTATTAATTAATTGGTAAAAATTAATAACTTTTTATTGGTAACAAAATTTTATTTACCAAATCTATCTATATCTATACTATATATAAAAACAAAATCCTCACTTTAAGCTTCCCGTCCAAAACAGTCCTACAATATTTAGGATACAATTATTTCCTATTTTCCTATTCTTTGTACAATTCTACATTACAATTCCTATCGTACTACAATTCTACATTACAATTCCTATCATACTACAATTCTACATTACAATTCCTATCATACTACAATTCTATCGTAATAAGATACAACATTCTATAAATCCCTAATCCTATACTGCAAATTATTCCAGATCTCCCCACTTTCAAATCTGCAAATTCTATTGTTGCGCCTGTTTTCTTTCAATATCCCCCAAGACGAAGAAAAGTTGTATAAGGCTTTGATTAATGATTCATTGTTATTTGTCCCGGGAATATTAGCGTTTCGCAGTCAACCAACAAACACGGAAATTAAGGTATAATAATATGGTCCAATTAAGTGTAATAAATAATATGGGCCAATTAAGTTTAGAAAAAAAAAAACTTATAATAATTCCGGATACGGAAATTAAGGTATAATAATATATTTAGTACTCCCTCTATCCCATTTTTACCTGTCATATTTACTATAATTGGTCAAACCAACTATTTATTCATTGCTTATTTTCTTTAGTAATTTTTTATTATTTTTAAATTTAATTTTTTTTTGTGTTTAATAGTACTTTTAATGTAGTTTCTAAATATATAAATTTTATATATTAATGCTAAACTTAATATTATTAAAAATTGAATTAAAAATAACTTTAGTTAACTAGACAACCAAAATGGGACTGAGGTAGTACAATATAATAGAAGTAAGATTATATTAGGAAGATTAATATTTATATTTAAATATTAATTCTCAATGGTATTTTTGTCCGAACGTTTGATATTACTAAAATATCCATGAGTTTGGGCGGAAAACTCGTAATAGAAATATTGTAATTAGTACTCAATTGGTGCTAATTAGTACTCAATTGGTGCTAATTAGTACTTATATTTGGTCTAATTAGTGGATTTAGTGCTAATTAGTACTCAAATGGTATTCATTCCGTCTATTTAGTACTCAATTGGTGCCAATTAGGACTTATTTGGTGCCAATTAGGACTTATTTGGTGCTAATTAGTACTAAATTGGTGTAAATTAGTACTCATTTGGTTTAATTAGTACTCAATTGGAGCTAATTTGTACTGTATTGATGCTAATTAGTATTCATTTGCTCTAATTAGTATTGAATTGGTGGTAATTAGTACTTAATTGGTCTAATTATTAATTATTTGGTGCTAATTAGTATTCATTTTGTCTAATTTGTACTTAATTTGTGCTAATTAGTACTATTACACATTTGGTGCTAATTAGTACTCATTTGGTCTAATTAGTACTTATTTGGTGCTATACTCATGTTTAGAGCTGTCAAAACAGGTTTTTCTGCCTTGCACCGTGAAAAATGCGAGGTGGGCTTTGATATTTTTAGCCCGTATTTTGATATAATAGTTATAGTAATACTATCTGGAATGATGACGTGTAGTAGACTAGTAGTTTAGGGAATTAATCAATGTTGCAAAAATCCCGCTTAGGCGCCGATTAATCTCCCCCTAGGCGCCGATTAATCCCCGCCTAAGCACTAGGCGCTGGTCGACCGCCTAGCGTATCACATTAAATGGTGCACCCTAGGCGGCTGGCCGGCTAGGCGACCGCCTAGGCCGCCAAAGCACCGCCTAGGCCGCTTAAGCGCTGACCGACTAGGCATCGACTAGACCGACTAGGCACCGACTAGGCCTTCTAGTCGGTCGATTAACTATTGTTCTTTTTTTAATGGGTTATTTCACTCAAAACATCATCATTTTGTGCGAAATAATCCTAAATTGTACAAACTTTAGATATTTTTTTAGGTTAATATTTAATATTTTAGTATTAACTATTAAAGTATTATATAATTTATAATTATTAGTCTTTAAAAAATTAAAAATTACTTAAACAAATTTTTAAAAAACAAAAAATAAAATAAAAAAATACACAGACGCCTAGGCGCCGATTAATCCCCAGCTAGGCGTCCTAGGCGCTAGGCGCTCCCCGAGCGCCTAGCGATTTTTTCAACCATGGAATTAATAAAGTAAATTATGAAAATTAGGGTATAATAATATATCTATATATATTATTAGAAAGATTAAATGTAATAATGAATATTTTGAACTATACTTATAGTAAAACGTAAAAGAACATTGTGGAAGAAGTGATTAGCACGATTTGAAACTCTCAAATGATATTTATAGGTTCTTTGAATTAATTGTAAAAAAATATTAGATTGTTAAATTTGGTAAAGTAAAATTATTGAAGCTAATTGTAAAGTGATACCAAATTAAAATGATTTAAATTTAATAATGTCAAATTATATTTTGAGCATAAATAATTACCGTTATTTTAAGTCTAAATCAATACAAATATGAATCACTTACCTCATATTTTACCAATATGTTATATTATATATACTAGGGTTGTATCTGTGCAATGCACGAAAAACTAAGAAAATTATATTTACAAAAAAAGTTGCAAATTTTAATTTTTGTAATCAATTCAAATTAGGAAACTATATATACATTTTTAAAATTATATTGAAATCTTTATTAATGTATTATTCCTTATTCAATTCAAATTAGGAAACTAGCTACCACATACATATAAATCATTACTCCTAATTTACCCCAAATTAAGAAACAGATTGGCTATATATACCAAACTAATGCTTATACAATTTAACCTAAACTGATTGACGTAAGAAAGCATTGCAACAATCTAGCCATCTAGGTATGTACATTATTGCTTTTTATTTCTTTCTCTTGTATCGTACTTGTGATCATGATGTATGCGTTTTTGCATATTGAATTTCTTTCTTTAATAATCATATCAATATTCATTGTTTAATTAATTATAGTTTTTGTTATATTAATTATTAAAACCAAAAATTTTGCCCCCTAAGTGTACATCGATATGATGGTGAATTGCCAATCCGAATGGACCATCACTCGCCAAATCCATTAACCAAACTTCCTTGCTTGCTCCTTTAATTTGCTCGAAATCTCCTCCGAATATATTTTATATATTATTTTCTTGTTTGTTATATTATTATTATTATTATTATTATTATTATTATGTTATCTCATATTTTTTTTCATTAACTTTACCATGAACATGCATCCACCATATCTTTTCTTATATTCTTCAATGATAATAATATTTGTAGAGATTATCTATTGGATTAATATAAAAAATAATTTTTTTTTTCATTTAGATTTTAATTAATAAGAATTTGTTAGTTATTTTTTAAAAAATAAATATTGGATATATGTTTTTGCGCATCAGCATAAAAAAGACTAGTGTATGTGTGTGTGTATATATATATAATTCTTGATTCAGAGTTGTGTTACTAGTCTGTCCATCTTTTATTTAAGAATTTAAGAATTAAAACTTTGTGATCACATTATAATATTATGTTCTTATTAACATTTTATTCTCTAGTTTATATTTACAAAATAAATAAATTAAATATTTTAGTTATACATTATGTTTTGTTTGCAGATAATATGACAAAAAGTAACAAAAGCATTTCTGGGCCACCTACTCCTTCACATTTTCCATTGCTCGTTTATTTCCATGGAAAAAAATCTAATACTCAAACCTTTTACGATATTGAAAGAGACAATTATGAGGTGAAGAAAATACCCGATATGTTTAACAAATATGTTGGGAAAAGCTCTCATGGATGGAGTGTGATGATAGATGTGAATATGAGATCAGGCACTTGTTTCTTATTAAACATTGCTTCCCTGGAAAAGATAAAGCTGCCACCTTGGAAATTTAGAACACCCATGTTTTCCATTCTTACATTGCCTCCAAGTGACCCAAAAAGCATAGTTGCATTCTTCCGTCCAGGAATATCATCTGTTATGTTTTGTCATCTTGATGAGAAAGTTTGGACAGAGTGGGAGCTTGATGATGATGATGATGATGATGATTATGAGAGCGTTATTAGTTGTGAGGGGAAGATTTATTGTTTTACCTTAAAGAAAATGAAAGTGTTGGATGCTGAAATGAGACAATCACGAGTTGAGAAGATTAAATTGCCTGAATGGGAAGTTCCTGGGGCAATGTTCTTTACCCGTTACTTTATTGAATCTTTGGGCGAGATTTTTGTTGTCATCATCATACACTATAGTTGGAGTATGTTCAAAATTAGAGACGTATTTGTATACAAATTGGATTTTGAAAAGGCAAAATGGATAAGAGTAAATAACTTAGGTGTCAAGAGAGTATTTTTCATCAGTGGCGAAACCACCTCTATGTCATGCTCAAGTATTGGATCATCGGGTCGTGTTAAGGAAAATTCGATATACATCATTCCTCCTTTTTCTAATGAAAATGAAGAGATATCTTTTCCTAATGAAAATGAAAAGATGAGCATATACATTTACGATATGGAAGAGAAGACTATCACAACACAAAAGTTTTGTTCAAATGTTGTTTACAATGTTAGTGCAGGACAGTGGATAATGTGAAATTTTTATTAGTGGACTTATTATTTTGTTTAAATAAGCAGTTGTGAAAGGGTTATGTCATTTTCATTCTAGTATTGTCTCAATCATCAGTAATAATTATGTATTTTTGTTTTAGTGGAAAAATGTAATATAATATTTATTTATTTATTTAGATGAACACTCTCTTATTAGAGGAGAGATCCAATTATTTCAAGTATATTATATTGAAATTATAATTTTTTTTTCTCAAAATGATAATAATGTTATTACTTGAATAATAGTTACAAGATACAATTATTACCAAGAAGAGAAAAAAGAGGATTTTGAGTAATTAATAACATTATTTTTAATGTCATTTAAACATATTTGTTGACGAAAGATAAAAAATGGTCATGCTAGTATGCCACAATAATGTTAGCCCCAAAAATCAGGGATCATTTAAACTAAATTACACTGTATAACAAAAATTACAAATATTGTTAAAAGCAGCTGCACTGAAATATTGTATATCATTGAACATTGGATTTTAGCTTAGCCTCAAAATGAAAGTACACATGTTTACTTGCAGATGACATATGGCTTCTCACTAGTGAAAATGTCCTTCAAAATAGTAGTATGGGGATTATATATTAATGAATCTCCAGTATTTCTCTTTACTAGAAAAAATACTTTCAAGTGGACTAACCTGTACAAAGATATTGCCATCTTCCAATTGTGCCAAAAGGAAAGATAAAAAGGAAACAGAGAATTAAAAAAAAAAAAAAAAAAAAAAAAAAACTTCTTAATGAACTTTTTTTTTTTTTTTTTTTGAATACAACTGACCCTATTACATTGTAGTATCTGTTCATCTATACTTTCTCAACCTATTGAAGCACAAAGAGTCAATTTCGAGATCTCCACCACTGAACTTAATATCATATAACTAAACAAAAAGGTGGAAGAAAACAGAAAAACACAGAAACAAAAGGAAGCAAATAGCTTACTGCATCATTTAAGACAGATTCACCAAACACCAAAAGCATAAAGGTTGTTGACATTTGTTCCATGCTCCTATAGTATCATGTAAAGAGAAGTTAGTTACAATACAAAGAAAACTTAAAATCAACAGTGACAAATTTAGATTGTAGGTATGTCTCACCTCTTTGCTTTCTTTTTCTTTCTTTAAATTGTAACTATCTTTTTGTCTTTATTTGGGCCCCTACTTTGTTGAAAAACATTTACTCGGTAATTTTACCTTGCAAATTCTATCCATTTCAAAACTGGGAAAAATATTTGCAAATAAGAACCTACCATGCATGCCTTATTAAAGGGCATAAAGAACAAAGAAACAAGGGAAAGGCCTTTTATCATGTAAATCAGTAAATGTCAACAACTTACTGTCTTAGCGTCAATTGGTTTAGCATAAAGGCACTGTGGAGACAAAGGAACGCTGCTAATCTGCTATCATGCACTGCTTGATCTATGGCAATTCCAAAAAAAGCATCATTAGTAAAGAATAGTAAGTACATAGTATTGAGAAGCAATTAGTCTACTTCTTTGGGCTATATCAAGTATTGAGCTAGCTTTATAAATGCAAGCATACCGCGGCACAAAAGCACTTGCAAGAATCTGTAGATGCCCTACTTTTCGCAAGATATGCCCTCAAAAAGCAAAAAGAATTAGCCCTAAACAACAAATATTTGGTTACACATGAAATGGTCCATCACTAACAATCAGAATGGACCAAATAACTATAAAACAGACCATGCATATGGTTTAGAGGCAACCATACTCTAGATCGATCTTTTAAAATGTCTTCTCAAATCACATAAAGGTTAAAAAAAATCAGGGAATTAAGCTGAAGCAGGAAAAGCTTACTCATGGCATTAGTCCTCAAAGGATCCCTCTCTTCCTCATCAAAAGGATCAATGCCCAATCCATTAACAGAGACTACATCAGTCTCTCTCTCTGCTTCTGAATTTTCTTTAGTTGTCTCATCAGTATCGTCCTGCAAAAGAATATTGTCACTTTAGTAACTTCTGTATGGTTAATGGTTATGTAATTGGTGATTGTATTCAAAGGCTACAACAAACTGGCAACACTACATAGTAGGACAGTGTCCATACCTGATGTACTAAGCAGTTTATTGATGGATGTCTCCTTAAAAGGTTGTGGATTATAGCAGTAATAACAAGAGATCCTGAGGGAGGAACTGAAAGTGAAAGCCTGCTCAATTTTTTGCAGAAAGCAGCAGCCAAATATGCAGGAAGAAGTGGTGATTTCAGGCAAGAATCAAGAAGCTGCAAGTCGAACTCTCAGGTCAAAACCCAAAAAAATAATTTTCACCCCCTATATAAATGTTTGCCAAGTGTAAATGAGAAATACCAAAAATTCAGAAAGCAATTTTATCTTTCTATATAAAAAAATATTAAATAGATGAGTGCAGATTTAACCTTTCTCAATAAAGAACAAGTAAAAAGTTATAGATGTGCCTATTTTCATCTAAGAAGTGAACAATCAACATCAAACTTTCAGTAATAAATGGAAAAAAACAAGGAATTTGCTATAACCTGAAAGAATTTTGCCCGATGTTTTGCCACAAAAATAGAAGGCTCTAGAAGAGCATATAGCTTTCCATAGAAGTTTGGATACTCTATACCATGTTGAGTGATGAGGATAAACAAGCTACTAAGAGCCATGACACTGACAACCCCACCAATATCATATGATCGTGTCAAGAAATCACTGCACATATAAAGGTCAAGGAAAAAAAATAGTTGTCATTCTGTCGACAATGCAAAAAATTCAAACTACGACATTTTTATATTGATTACCACAACATGATGGGCTTTGACAAGTAAGGGATGACTGCCTGATGAAGGCTAACCAGAACCTGATTACCAAACCACCAAAAATGTTAAGAACAAAAAAATCAAAACAATGTCTTCATGTAACTGATCATATAGTATGTGAATGTCCAACTTAAAAAGAAAAATGGGGACCATCTATCAAGTCTAGACAAGATTCCTGACCATTTATATTTATGACAGGGAATTCAATTATTTGAAGTTGGAAACAAGTTTCAGAACAATCAGAGGGGATGCATATAGATCCTTTCTAACAAGGAGCATTTCTTTAACCAAATCATTAGAGCTGAGAATGGATAGGTATTACACCACACTGATTGATAATGACAAAACCAAGATGAAAAGCAGGTGACTATTTGATACAATTTTGAAAATAACCTAGTTTAACTTCAGTCTAGTAAGAGGTTTAAAAGAACAAAATTAAAAATTCAAACTCTATGTACAAAGAGAAATAACAATCCAAGAACGTCGCAAAGAACTGTTAGTTTTACCTCTTTGTACACATTGAGTGGGAGTGGTATTTTTAGAAATGATATCCATGCTTTTGTAAATTTCAGCTTCATCTTTTTAGCAACTTTCAGAGAAGGCAAAACCTGAAGGCAGTAAAATACTTAACAGCCTATATTTATTTATTATAAAAATAATTTTTTTTAAAAAAAAAAAGCACCAAAAATATTGATAAAGTAGGAAAAATGGCTGAATACGAATTTTACTTTTATCACTAGAACTTTCAGCTTTGCCCATCTTGCTTTCTGCTTTTGAATCCAAAGCATTTTCCCTGTTATTGTTTTTCCCAACAAAAATACCTGAATGGCAACAAACACAATTAACAAAAAGCAGTTCTACATGAGTTCCATTGAACAATTATAAATTTTGAAGTCAATAAACTCAGCAATCAAATAACATGAACTTTCACCTGAGTAACTCCAAGCGAAATTCACCCAATTAATATGCGATCCCTATCTATCTTTACTCACAACTCCTACATCACTGCTTATTAACATCATCCATCAACACAAACTAACTAAATACTTACTCTCTTCAGTATTTCAGCGCATAAATCGACATAATACCTGGACGGTGCTGGACGGCGACGGGGCTGGAGGCGTCGGTGGGCAGCGGCGTTGGCTGGAGTGGCGACGAGAGGAGACTTCGGCTTGCGGCTGGAGTGGTGGAAAATGGTGAAGGCAGTGATCGAATCTGTGGTGGAAAAGGGCGAAATAGCCCTAATTATCGCAGATCATCATACTTTATAGGGGGATTATATTCAAAATTCGATACAAATTGGATTTTGAAAAAGCAAAATGGATAAGAGACACCTCTATGTAAATGTAATGCTCAAGTTGGCAAATTATTGCATGGCTCAAGTATTAGATCATCGGATTGTGTTAAAGAAAATTCTATCTACATCATCCTTTTTTTTTTAACCAAAGCATCAAAACTTATATTAAATCTGTCAAAAAGAACACAAAATACAATCGAGGGGAAACATCCCAGAAATCAATGATAGAGGAAGAGCCAATAGCCCCTAGGATTCCCAAGCACACTCCGACCCAACAAGTTGGTGAATGAGTGATAGGTGCTTACAAGGAGTACAATACATTAGGTATTGCTCTCACATAGCGGTTATCGAAACTCGATCAAATGTCCTAAGGTGCAATATGTCACTTGAGTACCAACTGAGCTGTTATGCGGGTACAACCAACTCAAGCTGTGGTAAGCATGCATTATGTAAAGACTTGACAGAATGGACCAGTGCTTAAACATTGCCCAACCTCTTAGCTCGAGGTTTAATTGACCCTTGACTTGAACAACTAATTAGATCTCAAACACTTGGAAATGGTTGTAACGACCCTATATTCATACTTGTAGCTCCACCTTTAAGACAACTCACTATAAGACACGTGTTAATGAATGATTCGTACTGATCGGTAAAGAGTCAAACTCTACTAAAATGAATTAGTAAGCCAGGCCAATATGTTGTTCTTGCAACCCCGAGCTGCCAAGAACTTCTTTTGTTCTCTATTTTTTATCTTATTATATATATACATACTCTTACTGTATTTTTGAGCTAGCTTATAATCGACGTTGGAATTATAGGATTTAAGTTATTACACCAAAATGAATTTATCACCTCGTATCAACAATGGGGGCAAATAATTGTTTCTTAAACAGGGAGCTAGGCATCTAGATGATGAGAACTTCATGACTTAATTTGATGATTAAAACATATTTAAAGTTTCTAAAAAAAACATATTTAAAGATTCATTAATCTTAAAGTTTCACTTCAAGAATACTCCACCACTGGCTTCATCATTTGTCAGTTACACCTGAAGCAAAAAAGAAATGAAGGAATTAAGCTCCAAGTGTGTGCGCGTCTGTGTGTATATATATATATATATATATATATATATATATATATATATATATATATATATATATGATGCTCAGTAATGATGACTTCACAATTGAAGGCAGTGTTTTGCAGTGCAGTTAGGATTGAAGAGACAGTTTCCGATGCAAACTGATAGAGCAGCAGGCTTTTTTGCTTTTCCAATTCCATTTACAAAAAGCAAAAACATGTGCAAAACTATCCAGATTCAAGAATGACTTGTACCTATAGCAAGTGGTGGAGTCAGAAATCTTTTCCAGGGGTAGCAAAAGATTAAAACTAAGTAGATATTTTGAAAAAAAAAATGAAAAACTTAGATACCAAGTCATAAATAATGTTAATTAGCAATCGTTATACCCTGCACCATGGTGCACATAGCAATGTGCACCACGTACGTAAAACGCGTCGTTTCGATGTTAATGGACGCGGACGTGGACGCGAATGACTCAAGGAATTCATTATCTATAATACACAAAACGTTTGCCTAGAATACACAGAATGTTTGCCCAGAATACATAGAATATTGACACAAAATACACAGATGTTAGTGGATGCGGACGCGGACGCGGACGCGATTGACTCCAGGGAATTCATTATCTATAATACACATAATCATTATATAGAATACACAGAAAGTTTGCCTAGAATACACATAATGTTTGCCGAGAATACACAGAATATTGACACAAAATACACAGAGAACTCATCCTCCTAACATTCGAATGCACAAACACATCACAACTTGTGTTAATAACATGAATACACAGAATATTTACACAAAATACACAGAACTCATCCTCCTAAACATTCGAATGCACAAACACATCACAACATGTGTTACTAACATGAAATCACAACATGTGTTACTAACATGAATACACATAACGGTTGCCTAGAATACACAGAACGGTTACCTGGAATACACAAAATGATTGCCTGGAATACACAGAATATTAACATAAATACAGACCGGCCGAAACGGGAAACGTGATTTTAAAAAAAAAACGGATGATTAGTTTACAATGCTCAAAACGACGTCGTTTAGGTACGTGGTGCACATTGCTATGTGCACCATGGTACACAGTATAATTTGCCGTTGACTAGTGATGAAAAATCAAAATACATCAAGATAAAAAATATTTAAAACAAAATATAAAACATAATTAATTTGATATAATAGTTTGAATGAAAAACATATTATAAATCATTAACCTCACTGTTAATATTAAAAAAGAAAAAATAAGAATAAAAAAGAGAAGAAGTCACAATGTTACAAATAAAAAATCAAATTAGAATTCACACTATTAATATTAAAAAATATATATAAAAAAAATTTCACTCATCTCACTATTAAAATTAAAATTAAAAAAGAAAAACCACAAGTTACAAATAAAAAATCCAATTGAAATGTATTAAAAAATTTAGAGAGCTAAACTAGATGTTGCAAGATTTGAACTATATATTGTCCATTTCATGGTAAATTATTGCTTTACAATCTAAGCTAACTTAACTTTTGTTCAAATTTTGGTATAACTAATAAATAAATAAATATATATATATATATATATATATATATATATATATATATATATATATATATATATATATATATATATATATATATATATATATATATATATATATATATATATATATATACACATTATATGGGGTGGGGCCGTGGGGGTAGCTGCCTCCACTGCCCCCATTGCGGCTCCGCCAATGCATATAACCCAACGTTTGTGAAGCTACTATTAGCTTGGTAACTATGCCACAATGTTTTAACTTTGACTCTTAGTAGGAGCAACTTATTAACATTTTTTATTGTTAGTCAGCTATGAGCAACCTAAATTGATTTAGTTCCTTGTAGTCCTTTGCAGGCTAGAGTCCCACGACAAGGTTTACGTATAGTAGTGGCTATGTGTTTCATCCATCATTAAAACAAAAAA
>CP025645.1:25347759-25387854 GCA_003576665.1 Ipomoea trifida
AACTACACCTTAATGTTTAGTAATTTTTGTATGCATGTTCATAGCTAATTTATGCATGTATATGTTGTATTTATGTCCATATAGGCTTATACTTGTGAAAATATTGAAAAAAAATCAAGGTAGTCTTTAGCAGTAACTTCCGAGATTTATTGGGAAAAATTGGTAAGGTATTTTGATCCTATTTTTTTAGACATGTAGTCCTATAAGTGTAGAACCTGCATATAAAATTTCATAATAATCGGAGTAGTATAAGTATGGTTTTCGAATTTTTTTCCAAAACTGGTCTAGAGAGAAAATAATTCTGGACAGCACACTGCCGAGGGCAAAAATGGAATTTTCTGTGTTTATTCGCGGATCAAAATGACCAAAACTTTTTATGGACATCAAGTACTATACGTTGGGGTTCTACCATATGAATTTCAAGTGAAAAAGAGTTCGGGAACTATTTTTACCGGCTCAATCTTTCGGACTGCGCCAGAAATTTTCTGGCAGATTTGGGGTGGACGCGACCTTGGACGCGCGTCCATCGACGCCAGAGTTACGGCGTCACGACCGAAAGGCCGGACGCGGGCACGGACGCGCGTCCGTGGGCGCCAAATTTCGGTGCCATTTGCCGAACGTGCGGACGCGGCTCGGACGCACGCGTCCGCTGTGCGTCCGCAGCTGCGGTCAGTCGCGAGTCTGTGCGACGCGGACTCGTTTTCGACTTGTTTTTGACCAAACTATTCCCCGATGTTTTTAATCCCGAGTATTATGATGTTTTGAAAGCCTAGGGCAACCGGGTGAATTTTTGAAGACTCATATATTATCTTTGTACATTATATTTCTTAACTTGGGAAATGTATACGTTGTATGCATTGAGATGTATGTGTCAAATATGAGACTTATGTGATAAATGTGGAAAATGTTATGTTAAATGCATATATATCATATGTGTAGTGTGATGATGGAAAATGTTTGAGCAAAATGTTTTGAGAGACAAGACTTTTGAACTATGTTAAGAATGGTGATTGATTTCAAAGGAGGACTTAATTTTATGGAAAATATCCAAAAAAAAAAGAGGTGATTTTTGACTCAAGGAAAGGGAAAAGGAAGGAAAATGTTTTCAAACCTTAGTTCTAGTAAAAGTGGTGAAGGATCTTGTTAACCACGGAATAAAGATGAGCTTAAAGTGCCTATTCCGCGTGGTAATTATGTGTATGATCAATCATACTGTGGGTGAAGTCGATTCGCCGAGTACCATATCACCCGGAAGGAAAAGGTACTCCTACGGGGGTGTGCACACTTAAGTATAGTCACTCTATGTTCGGATAGGTGTCGTTCTTATGAACCTAGTGAGGCTAGCTAGGAATCATTCCAACGCTCCTATAAGTCCAGGGGATCAGTATTAGACCGGGTGATGACCACTGAACCCGAGTTCAACGATCCAAGTGGTCAAAAGTGAAGAAAGGACTCTAAAGGCCTCACACTTTCTATCTAGGACTAAGTGGAATTTTGAAATATGAATGTAGTTACGCTGTAGCTACGGGAAAGAAAGATGTGACAAGTTTTTAAGTACCCAAAGGTTGTGGGTGATCTCTCATTTTGAAAAGTGAAAAGTGATGAGGATTTCATTATGAGGGAAAGGTTTTTCTACTAAAGTGATTACAAGCAAGATGTGTGATTTATGTTTTCTACTACTTACTAGTGTGCTTAATTGTTTAACAATATATCATTGGGAATGAAAATGATTACCAAATGACTTTGTCAAGAGGGAAAATGATATGAAACGTTATTGAATTGTGCTCATAATGTATGCAAGTTGCTATTTATAACTGTTGCAGGTAGAATGCAACCGTTGGGTAAAGTTACATTTTCTGGAAATTATGTTTTTCGAAACCTTTGTTTACTTTTGAGTGACAATGGATTTCCTTACTTAGCCGTCGTGCTAAGAGCATCCTTATCAATGGAGATCTTTCGCGGTATTTGAGGGGTTTTTGTAAGTGTGATTAGGAAAGAGAAAATGAGATGGGAGAAATAAAAAATAAAAACAAATTAAATTAAAATAAAAAAACTAATAAAACAGGAGGTTGTCAGGCGCGCCACAGGCGCGCCTGACGCGCCATGCTGGCGCGTGCACTGCACGCGCCCGCATGAGCGCAAAGCTGTGCGCAGAACGCGCACAGCATGACTTTGCCTTCAATCAAATTGTCAGAATAAAAACCCTCATTTGCAGAAGTAAAAAACGCATTCAAAATCATCCTCACATCAGTTGAAGACCAAATCATAGTTTTTACTTTCTGACATTATCCACCAAAGATCTTCCGCTGTGGATGCTCTAACTACACTTCATTGTGTCCTTTATTAGATGCAGTCTAGCGTGGGCCCTTGTGGCCGATGAGCTCTGAATAGGATGTGAGTCGAGGTTGAAGACTACTCTATCCTAGAATAGACACTCTGGAAGGATTAGTTCCATATGTACACTTTTGAATGTTGATGTGGTTGTTTGAGGTTGTAAGTTTAGCCTTAACGTTTGGGTATAGGAGTGATACCTAAGCGTGGCGGTAACACCTAGTTTTCTGCTGATAAGATGTAAGCTTCCGCAATGTATTATTAGGGATTTCGTAATAAATCCAAGATGTGAAAATTGGGGTGTTACAACCCTCCAGTGCCAAATGTTCAGAATTAGGCACAGAACTTCATGGCCAATCCAAACCCGAATGTCTATGTTGGGGGAGGAATGGGAGGTCCTTTCATGCAGCAGCAGCCTGCATATCAGTAGAAGGGCTATGGGGTTGGGATGCAAAATCTTCTCCATCAAATGAATCCCAACCTGTTCCAGTAGTTTGCTAGCAGTTTCCATAGGCCAACCCCATGGCAGCTCACTTAGCTCCTGAATTTACTGAAGAAGATTGCATTGTCTATCCAGGAGTAGAGGCGAATAACTTTGAGCTGAAGACCTCTCTCATTCAGATGGTCCAAGCTAACCAGTTTGGAGGAGCTCGAGTAGAGGACCCGAAGGCCCATATTGTGCACTTTGACCGAATCTGCCAGACCGTCAAGATGAATGGCATTTCCAGTGATGCCATCAAGTTGAGGCTGTTCCCCTTTTCCCTGAGAGATCAAGCATTGAGTTGGTTGAATTCCTTTCCAGCCAACCATTTCATCACCTGGGAGCAGCTCTACAAAGCTTTCATGCAGGAGTACTGTCCTCCGTCCAAGGCTGCTAAGCTAAAGAAACAGATTCAAAATTTCCAGCAATTTGGCAATGAAGATCTTCCTGAGGCCTAGAAGAGGTTTGAGGAGTTGAGGAGGTAGTGTCCTAAGAACTTGATGACTTCAGGTGATTTTATCTCATCCTTTTATGAGGGGCTGACTAACCGGTCCAAGAATATTCTAGATACCTCATCCTTTGGGAGTATTTTTATTGATATGGGCCTGGAAGCTGGAGAGCAGTTGATTGAGAGGATCACCTCTAACACTACCTACTGGTACACTGAGGGGGCTGATCCACCCAAGACGGAGAGTCCAGCTGGGATGTTTGAGGTTGAGGAGAAGATGGCAATGCAGGCTCAGTTGGATTCCACCCAGCACATGCTCAAGCAGATAGTACAGGCTCCCACTCATAGTGTTCAGGTTGTGGCTCAGCCTTCACTAATTCCACAGAGTTCTTAGAATTGTATTACGAATAGAAAAGTAAGAAATAATATATATTGTATTAGGAGTTGTATTAACATATTTTAATGTACAATTGTAGTACGAATACGAATTGTATTATCATATTTACAATATTATGCAAACCTTAATTGTATAGGAGTGTTTTGAGCGGGAAGTTAAAATAGAGTATTTTGTTTTGATTAATAATATAGATTACGTTGTAGGAAAGTATATGTACAGAAATATTACGATTAGTAATTAATTCTAGAATTGTATAACAAATAAGAAAGTAAGAAATAATATATTTTGTATTAGGAATTGTATTACCATATTTTAATGTACAATTGCAGTACAAATACGAATTGTATTACCATATATTACAATATTACACAAACCTTAATAGTCTATGAGTGTTTTGACGAGAAGTTAAAATGGAGAATTTTGTTTTTATTAATAGTATAGATTACGTTGCAGGGAAGTATGTATAGTTATAATACGATTAGTAATTTTAATCTAAAATTGTATTATGAATAGGAAAGTAGGAAAAAATATATTGTATTAGGAATTGTAAACATATTTTAATGTTCAATTGTCGTACCAATAGGAATTGTATTACCATATTTTACAATATTACGCAAACCTTAATAGTATATGACTGTTTTGGGCAGGAAGTTAAAATGGAGGATTTTGTTTTTATTAATAGTATAGATAGATTACGTTCCAGGAAAGTATATGTACAATAATATTATGATTAGTAATTTATTCTAGAATTGTATTACAAATAGGACAGTAAGAAACAATATATTTTTTATTAGGAATTATATTATCATATTTTAATGTACAATTGCAGTACGAATACGAATTCTATTACCATATTTTACAATATTACGCAAACCTTAATAGTATAAGAGTAGATAGGGAATATACCCCAAGTATATCGCCCTACGAATACTGTACGTATGATCAGTGTACTATACGAGGTATTAGCTCAGCCCTATATAATGGGCCTTGGTCCTTCATGAGGGAGCTTTTCCCTCTCTTCACTCTCTCTCTAAAAGAAGACTCAAGAAGCCATGCTCTCTCCTCTCTCTAAATTGTCCAAGGTTAATCAATAAAAGAGGTGAATTGAGAGCTAATTGATGGATCTTTTCTTCATTGTTCATAACACTTCCATATACATTATATACATAGATGATTTTACGTTATCAAAATGGCACCTTCTGTGGGGAGTTGAACAAGAAGCTATGTTCCTTTTAATCTGGAAAATCACTTCATCATCATCGTGAAGCTATCTTCGCCGTCTTCGTCGATTTGCTGCAGAGGAGGCTAGTCCAGTAAACGATTTAATCCTCATCATCGCTAAGAGATCTTGAGTCCAGTGCTTGAGAATCTTTTGTTTTGCAAAGAATAAAAGATAAATAAATAATAATAGGCCAGTGCTTAGGAAGAGGAACAGTGCCGAATGGAGATCTTTCCATGTGTTTTGCATGAACTTCTTGTTAATTCCCCTTCCTCTTCACAACCAGGGATGTGGTTTTCTCCGCGTGCATGTAGACCTTGACCATTAACAGTTGCTCTATCCTAACTTCTACCACCAGAGCCTCCCTGTAACTTCTCTGTTTCTCCACCAGCTTCCATGCCTACCGTGTCTGCCCTTCACCGCCATTGGCAAGTCTGCCACCGTAAGATCCTTGCAATCTGTATTCTTGAAAAGAACCAGTTTGGATGGATCGAATGCATAAGATAATATCAAAAATCTGCTCACCTCTTCCTGCAAATCTTTTGGTAGGGATGTCAATCGGGCCCGAACCCGATGGACTAGCCCGAAAAATCTGAAACCGACAGGGCTATAGCCCGAACGGGTTAGCCTGATAAAAAAAATTAGCCCGACGAGCCCGAAACTAATAAGCCCGATGGCCCGATAGGGCTAGCCTGATAGCCCGAAATTTTTTAATAAATATATAAATTAATAAATTTTAAATAAATATACAAATATAAATATATATTATATTATATTATATTATATATATATATATATATATATATATATATATATATATATATATATATATATATATATATATATATAGGTACTTAATCAGGTGAGAACCATGTCCTATGTGAGAACGTAAGGACAAATTCAGACCATTGGTCTAGCAGATCTAACGGTTGAAATAAACAAAATTTTTCAATATTTATGAAAATGACCCCGCTCATTTTAAAAGTTTATAACATTTATGAAAATGACCCCGCTCATTTTTTACTTGATTTCTCAACCGTTAGATCTTGCAGATCAATGGTCTAGATTTGTCCTTACGTTCTCACATGAGAAATGGTTCTCACTTGATTAAGGATCTATATATATATATATATGTATGTACATATATATGTACACATATGTATGTACATACATATGTACATACATACATACATATATATACATACATACATACATACATACATATACATACACATATACATATACATATACATATACATATACATATATTACTAGAAATTCATTCGGAATAAATTTTCAATTTAGAATTTCATTCCAAAATTCTGGAATGAAATTCCAGTTCTAGAAATTCATTCCAGTAATTTACTAGAATGAATTTCCCGTTCTAGTTCTAGAAATTCATTCCAGTTTTCAGTTCTAGAATTAAAGTTATAGTTTTTATTTTTTATTTTAATTTGTTTGAATTGTTAATTTGTTATGTTGGTATTTTATATTTAGATATTAGATTTTGGATTTGGGTTATTTGGTGTTTCATATATAGTTATTACAATGTCCCGTTAAGTCGCGGCGCGCCTTGACCACCTTGTCGCCTAGAAAATGTTAAAATTTGGAGGTCTTAAACCGAACCGAATTAAATCCGAACTGAAACCGAATTGTTGCAATTGCATTTGTTGAATTTAGTTGTGCACAATGTTCATCCGGTTGACCCGTTCTAACTTCTAATGTTCTATTGAATATTCAAATGCAAGTATTCATTTATCTCTTGATTTAAATTTTAAAATGCCAATATTCACCTGATTGACCCGTACTATCGAATCCGGATCCGGTTGACAACTTGACCCGTTTTATCGAATGTAAGTATTCATTTTCGATTTTAGTTCAAATAGTCTAGCCCGCTCGATAAGCCCGACAACCCGAAGTTTAGGGTTAGGGCTAACCCGAATCCGAGAATAAAATAATAATTAACCGACAACCTGAACCCGATAAGCCCGACAACCCGATAGGGCTGGCCCGATTGACATCCCTATCTTTTTGTGGCTAAAATCTCTTTTAGACATTTTTATCAACACAAATGATAAAAATATTGCAACTCCAACTGCTATATTGATTGTTATGCTAACAATACTGTATCTTCCCAGTCTATGAATGTAAGAAGATGCCCTCTCTTAGCCACCAAACGCATCGCCAGTCACCACCTCTGACCCGTCTCCATCATTGCACCACTCATTCGTTTTACCGGTCACCACCGCCCATTCTCGTTGCGTGGTGGCTTGGGTGGTAGAAATGGCAACAAGAATTTTCTCAGTCGCGCATGAACCTTACTCTAGCCGACGTTGTCGTCTCTGCGGCTTGCCTGCTCCACCGTTGTCTCCTCCCTCCGTCACAGCCATCTTCTCCACCTATTCTGTCATCTTACGCGAGGCTCAGGGATGCTGCTGAACGGAGACTCCTCCATGGCAGCGTAGGCTTGACTGTAGTTGGAATAGAGAGTGAGGGTGGCAGAGATAGAGAGCACAATGGTATTTTCGGTCGTGGACAAAGATGGCCGGCGTGGTGTCGCGGTGGTGTGGCTAGCAGTCTGAGTTGCATGCAGTGGGATTGGTCTAAAGTGGCAGTTGCATAATTTTTTTTTTTGGGATGGAAAAGGCAACAAAGGTTATTGGTGGATGCTGGCGGTGATACGTGAAACCCAAGAGAGTGGAGATTAAATTATGCCTCCCACTTACATTTGTTTGTGGAAAAAAATTCATGGGTACATGTTTTTAAAAGGAGAAAGGTGGCATCATAAGGAGGGGGAACGCATGCATTGGTATGGAGTTCAAGATAAAAGGACCATCGACTAATGTATTTCCGGATCTTCCCGATCATCTAGAGGCTATTGTGATGGCATGGCGTCGGCAACTTCATCTTCTTAGCCGACTAACCAGTTGATCAATCTCCCAGCCTTCTCTGAACGGATGACCAAAGCGAGCTCCGACCTCTTGATACTTCTCAGGCGTTCACTAACTACTCGAAGGCAGATTAGAACGCCCTTGAGCTTGTGGTCGCATTAGAGCTCCAAGCTATTTCTCAGACTCAAGGATCGTGTCTTGTCTTTTCCAGTCGATTTCCCGAGATCGCCTGTCGCTTGTTAAGTTGATAAATTTTTGCTGAAGGAATAAAGTGACCGGAAAATCTCAGATAAATCCACCCGCCAGATGTTATCGAACCGATTTATTACCGGCCAACGAGTCTCATCAGTGGATAACCCTTGGTGTAACCGGCCCGAGAGAATATTTAAAGGATCGACATTACAACAACCTACAACATGGCCGGCGACTTCACTACCCCGACTTCACAGAGCTTTCCTGACCGCGGGTCGAACATCTTGAATGTGTGATCGGGTACATGGGCTTCGTACTGTTTCCCGAGCTATCACCTCGAAAAAATGTCATCAAGCATAATTTAAGTCACACCGATTGTAGTAAACCTGAAGCCTGGACAAATACATGATTCTCGAGCTATCGCATGGGTCTACCTGACACCACCTAAAACACTTGTGCAGGCTGAAAGACCAGTAGAGCACTACAGATCATGTTGACTTTTGAACCACATATTGTGAGGCAGTAGCCCTACTTAGTCCTTGCACGACTACCACCCACATTTTGTATGGCACTTAAAGAAATATACTCGGGCATGTTCTTTAGTTTGAAGCAACTGCAAATAGCATCAATCATGAATTGGATGTCCTCCCGCGGTCGCTCACGATCGAATTTCTTCCAATCTAGTTCAACAATGCATTTGGCAGTACGGACTTCATCAGGTCAGAACAAGCCCTCACAACTGTGTTACAAAAACCGGATTCTCGCTCGTACCTCCTTTTATTAGTATAATCTGGCAAAATGAGCAGAAAATACATTATGCAAAGAGATTTACAAAGGCCTGGACTTACAGGCGCGAGAAAAGAAATGGTGTACATCTCCGCCGGACTTCACCATATGATTAGTCACTGGGCCGTGAGTTTTGGATCGGGCTGCTCCCGACCTGTTTGTGTTCGGCTGAGGTTACTTCAAGCCTATTTCGCCTCCCGGCCTCCATCATCAAAGTGATCATTCCTTTGAACAAGTGATCGTTTCTCGGTCTTCTTTCAACAGGCCACTGAATTCAAGTGTATAATCATCAAGCTCGGGCTAGAAAAAATAGTAGTTGTTGGTTTAATGCGTTTTGTATTCTCCAAGCATTTTTCCCAAACAGATCCCCAGAACTATTGCCGAGCATGTTTAGAGTTTCACTAGTCGCAATGAATGCACTTCCCGACCTTTGGGCTATTTATTATTGTCTCCTCTACTCCTCTAACTATGGGTTGGCTTCCCCGATAGCAAAACCAAGGCCGGTTGGTGGAGAGTGGCGGTAGATTATGAAAATCAAGAAAGTGAAAATATCCATGCATCCTCAACCTTCATGAGTACAGTCCGAATGTGGGGTTAGAAGGGTGCTGCCAATTCCCGGTCTCCTGGTTCGAGCGCCCTGAGCAAGTCTACTCTGGTTCGCAGTATTGCGAACAACGGTAGTGTATGAGTCTATGTCCTGAGCAAGTCTACTCTGAACAAGTTTACTCCGAGCCTTGATTTCAAATCTGAGAGTTGTCCTTATGTTGTATCTGCCTTCCATGATACTGGTCACGGTGCCCATTCGCGCTACCCATGGCCATCCACCGGCCACCGAAACCAAGAACCTTTAGTCAAAGCACTGCCACGTCGACCCTAATGCCTCAACCAGAAACATAGGAGATGGATACCTTAATTCCACCATGAACAGAGGGGATTTGTATGTTCTCCGATCTGTATCACAGCGGTAGGACGTAAACAACGAACGTCCTCACCACTGCCACCCTTCGCTGAAGTACGGTCACGGATAGCAACAACATGACCAAGTAGCGCCGAAGGGGAGAGAGAGAAAGTCGATCGAAACAACCAAGAGAGGCGGAAGTCGAGTTTTCTTCCAATCTCCAGCGATGTCGCCACCGCAGGAAACCAGCCTTGTCGCCGCCATCTCGCCTCGACGCCGCCCTCTGTTCGCTGTCCGCAAATGCGTCGTCGCCAAGCTTCGTTGCCTGAAGGAGAATAGAAGCAGCGACATCGTCGGGAACCAACTTCGCGGCCGCCTATCCTCAATGCCACGCCAACTACCTGCAGCCATCAACATGGCCCGCTTTGGCGTCGCCGGCAAGCACAATCGAAGGCTTTGCCAACGCCACTAACCCAAGCCACGATCGTTTCTCCGGCGCCCAACGACGGCATCGGAAAAGATGTCACATCGGCGATCATCCAAAAAACTCTGCGGTCGCCGTTAAGTTGCCAGAAATAGAGTCCGAATGCGCATAATGTTTTATTTTTAATTAATTTCAAAAAATATTTTGAGATTAATTCATTTATATTTTCCAAACTTATTTCGTTAAAAAATATATACATATGTATGCATACTGAAAGTAGCAAATCAACAGATCATAGGCATATGTATGCCTTTTAACATAATAAGAATAATTCAAATTGCATACATATCCAAACTAATTAACTAGGCAGGGATTAAGCATGCTCTGATACCACGCTCTGATACCAAATGTTAGAATAAATTTACATTCACAATATAATGTAACAATTTAACTTGTATAGCGAAAGCCAATAGAATCGGGCATCTCCAGCCATAGTTGTTGATTTATGTTGCATTTCTTGATATTGTTGTTTGTCTACCACTTGTCTCTTGAGCAACTAGATGGTGTAGTATGTAAAGTTGTAGCAGGAGCAGTGGGAGGACCGTTGCTTAAATAGCATACGTGCGATCATTATAGGCTAAGTAACGGAAATTGTTACTTCTGTTTCAAACGCTATACATGTTAAATTGTTACAATATATTGTGAATGTATATTTATTCTAACAGGTATCAGAGCATCTCCAGCCATAGTTGTTGATTTATGTTGCATTGCTTGATATTGTTTTTTGTCTACCACTTGTCTCTTAAGCAACAAGATGGTGTAGTATGTAAAGCTGTAGCAGGAGCAGTGGGAGGACCATTGCTTTAATAGCCTACGTGTCATCATTATAGTCTAATCAACTCTCTTTGTGACATGAAGTTTGTGGATATTTAAGAGGAACTATGGCAGAACTACTGCTTTGAAGAAAGTATCCTAATAAGCAACTCTGTGTGATTACCTATGGAGATGATAAGACCATTAAGGTTAGACAGAAAAATGTGTTTTTTCTAGCAGCAAATAATTCATGGATATATTGCTAATGTTTCTGGTTTTTGCTGATCTATAGGTCTGGGATGCAACAAATGGTGCAAAACAATAGGCTCCGGTTTATTCTGTGTGCCCTCACCATAAGGAGAATGTTCAGGTAAGAATCGTATTTCTTTAAATGTGATCCTAAGCCTTCAAAGCCTCCAACTTTGCCTTGCCCTTAACCTTCTTCTTCTTCTTCTTCTTCTTTTTGTCATTTGCAAAGGCTGCAGCTGCAGCCCTCTCTTCCTCCAACCTAGCTTTTGCGGCTGCTACAGCTGCAGCAACTTCATCTGCCACCCTCTTGGGACATCTATAGCATAACAAAAATTTCATTACAATCCTCTAAATGATAATTTGATCCATTCTTTGTGTGCAATAACAAGTTATACCAAGTAAAGAAACATGTCTCTAGAGCATCAAGAAGAAACTACTTCACACCCATAATTGAATCCCCAGGACTTATCTACAGTCATAATATCATCTTAAATCACTTGAACAAAATAAATTTCTAATTTTTTTGACCAGCATAGAAGATTAAACAATTTCATGTTATAGGACATATCAAGTGACTTTTAATATACACTATATAAGTAGGATTTACAAATAATTTCAAAGGGATTCAGAAGAAAGACATCCGAAATTTCAAGTTATAGTGTACAGGCATAGGAAATAGACAAACTAATGACAGAGTACAAATTTAATGGGTAATATTTGTCTTACTTGAAGCTCCAGCTTCTCACCCTCTTGAGTTTTAATTGTAACTGGATATAGATGGATACCACTTGATACAGAAGACCTATTGTCAGATATAAATCATATAGTTTTGCACAACATATTAGGACACCTAGCGGAATATATTTGACCACAAAAAAAAATCTAAAACCTCCACACCTTTCACCAATTATCTATGCTGAAATCGATTAGAACCCAACCACACTCTTGCAATAAACCTTTTCATTCCAATGAAAAGGTTGTATGCCCATAATTTGAATATCGTTTTGGACCATGATCTACAATGCGATATGGACCTTATTCTATGGTATAATTTCAGTTGTTACAAGATTACACACGTGAAATTAGGGTTTAAATATACTTACGGGTTGTGTTTAGTTAGCTCAGAGACCAGCTTGAATGATGCCTTGCAATGTGAGCATCTGCTCTCCGTTTCCCGATCTCCATGAGGGGCGGCCTTCGACTTCCAGCTCCGATGATTCGCCTGGATGACTTGAGAAATGCGAGCGAGAGTGTGAATGCGGTGAAAATCTAATGTGAAATGATTTCACAGAATAGAAATGCGAGCGAGAGTGTGAATGCGGTGAAATGATTCACAGAATTTTAAATCATTATATTGACAAATATGAATTACCGCATTAGATGGTGTAATAAACTTAAATAAATAATATAATAATAGAATACTCAACCTTTCTAGCTATCTAACAATAGAGTAGAGTAGCCTCCTCACTTGACTACTCTAGAAGAATCATATATCATATATTTATAGGTGTACAAGAATCATATATTTATGATATTAATGTATCTAATAATCGTTAAACTAGATCTAAATTAGTATTTCATAAGAATTCAATATAGATATTGAAGACTAAATAATCGTGGTATTTAAGTTACACACTAGTTAAATGAAATGCATTGCACAACTAAATAAATGTCCAGTGTTTTCAATAAGCCAAATTGGTAATTAAATTGTTAATTTGTTTAGAATTTTATATTAATTTAAAACATTTTATCCTAACAAAATATTCGTATAATATATTGGGGGTGTTTGGTTATTGGCTTATAAGTCAAATTTTAGCTTATTTGACCAAGTTTAGCTTTTTGACCAATCAATAAGCTATTTTTAAGTGTTTGGTAAATGGCTTATTGGTCTTGGCTTATTGGGCCAATAAGTTGAAAATTGAAAAGCTAATGAATGTAGCTTTTTGTATCAGCTGGTTGAAAACAATGTGTATATTGACTATTTTATCCTTTAAAATCAATGTGATTTACTTTTAAATGGGTGGTGTGTTCTGTTATTTTATAATAATAATAATAATACCCTTAAATGTCATTTTACATTCAATCAGCTACTAGTAAACAGTTAATTTACCAAACAGTTTTTTATAACCAGCTAATACAACCAGCTGGTCAAACCAGTTAACGCAATCAGCCATTAGCTACTAGCTTAACCAACCAGCTATCAACTATAAGCTATCAGCCGTTTGCCAAACACCCCCATTATGTAATTGAAATCCACATTAATCATATGTAACATTCAACAATTTACTATATCAAATATATAGATGTATGTAGTTGAATATATAATAAATTGCTTCTGTTGAAACTCAAAGAAATAATATATATAATATGGCTCAGTAGGTGCGGTCATGTGGCCTAACATATGCCGCTGGATTGAGATGATCTGACGGTGGATGTTATATATTAGGAATTAGAAAGTTTAATTTGCATAGTTAAGTGGGGGCTTTATGGTAATTGTAAGTGGGGGAATGTAATGTTAGGGTTACAGAATGCACCAACAAACGTATTAAAACACACCATTCTACGTACTAAAATGCAATCGTTCTCATATTAAAACACACCACTTAACCACCACACACCAGATTCAACTACTCTCGTAAAACTCACCAACATTTGTATTAAAATGCACCACTAGACAAATTAAAACACACCATTACCCACCATACCCAAATACACCTAGCCAATTCAAATGCACCAACAAACGTATTAAAACACACCATTCTACGTTGTAAAATACATCAGTTCTCATATTAAAGCACACCACTTAACCACCACACACCAAATGCAACTAGTCCAACTACTCTCGTAAAACTCACCAGCAACCATGTGTATTAAAACACACCATTCTATGTTATAAAATGCACCACTAAACAAATTAAAACGCACCATTCCCCACCATACGCAAATACACCTCGTCAATTCAAATGCACCAACAAACGTATTAAAACACACCATTATATGCTCTAAAATGCACCAGTTCTCATATTAAAACACACCACTTAACCACCACACACCAAATACACATACTATTACGAATTACACCAATATTATCTCAAATATGAACCAGATTAATGCTGATAATGCACAAACTATTGTGAATTACTCCATTCTCGTTCCTCAGTTAGAGTCGACCTGTGCGTTTTGTTCAGGACTGAGCGTGGAAATTGACCTGGAAAAGCCATTGGTCTAGGAAGTCTGGGTCCGAAACATGGTTCAACCGATCGAGTATGAGGGTCTTCATGTGGTCTGTTTCGGTTGTGGTGTTGTTGGCTATAGAGAACAAACTTGCCCTCTAGGCAAGGCAAAAGAATTGGATAATGCAGACATGGATTTTAATGCCCCTCCCGTGGCAGAGACTGAAGAACAGCAACAACCTGAGGGTGCCTCGATTAATCTAGAAGTGGATAGTGTTAAGCTTAGTCCAATTAATACAAATCATAAACATTGATATATAAAATGCATAAAGTTTTAGCACTGGATGCGTATATATATACATATTGGGCAATTATTTGCTCAAATTCAAGCAATGATAACATCAAAAACATAATCGATCAAACTCAATTCTTCAATTGTACTATATAATATTCGATATTATAATTTACATAATTGTATATAGATCTAAATATTCTTGACATATTATAGCAAATACTAGTATCTTATAATAACAATCCTTCCTGGATTGAAATAGGATTTAGGGATCATCTTCGACCAACTATATATTCATTATCAAGGTTTAGTCTAAGGGGTAGGATAAAAATTTGAGCTCTTTAATTTACTTTCTGGGCAAATCTCAATATATATGAAAGAAATTTCAATATTTAAGACTCATGTTGAATAGTTTCTATAGCCAAAACTAGCACTATAAATAAGCTTGAACTTGGACAGATAATCATTACTTTTAAATCAATTACCAAGTCAATGTTGACCCGGAGGAATTGTCCTAGTGCTATTATCTTCTAATTAGTGCTATATGATTTGTCGCCCTCTAGGTAACGCTAAAGGTTAGAATTTAGGCTATAGTTTCATTTATAATATGTGATGTAAATCTCAACATGTATGTCCTATAGCAAATAATTATTGACATTAAGAACAAACCAATGAATATTCACTTCGGGGGCAGAATACTACATTGTTGCCATTTACTAGATCAGAATTTAATTGACAACCAGATGGATCACAGGTTAACATATAGGAAATGGCACCACACATAGTATTCTCAAATCAAAGTTCAAATAAATTGCCATTAACATCAATTTTTGTATTGACAAGTAAATCAAACATGATGTCAAATTATAATTATATACATGATGTCAAAAATGATGCATACATACACAGTATATATATGTTTTCAAAAAAAAACATACACAGTATATATCACACATAGAATATATAGTAAATGGATAGTGGAATGAGATGGTAAAATATGTATTTGTGATATACATAAACCGAGGCGAAATCTTCAAGGAGCAGATTATCAACACACATGGCAACCACAAACCAAATATTATCATCTCACCATGGTTTAATGTTTAATTAGTACGCCATTGCACCTTTCTCTCTGGTAGACTGGCACGCAACAATGGGCAATTAATTATGCGCCACGCAGGCGGAGGACAGACGGTGATAGGAGGTAACCAATATTTATATTGAAGAAATCAATTTGTAGAAGGATTGAAACACATATTGATTATATCACCGTATATACAACATACATTGATTATATAAAAACAATCATATAACATGCTTCACACATAATATCACATAGATAGATTTTTGAATAATAGTAATCAGGATTCAAGATAATTGTACCGTTCACTGAAGAATGATCGAGAGCTCATGCTACGTGTTGTGAATTTTTGGCTTCTTCTGTTGTTGATCTCTAGTGATCATCGATTGCCAAATCTTGTTACGCAAAGATTTAGAGAACGCAGAGAGAGAGGAAACTAAAACTGAAACTGAGATCAAAAGGGAAATGCACGGATAATTCTCATTCATTAGCCAACTGCTGTTATACCGTGGACCGTGGTTACTGATACTACAGGTAATCTCAAAAGATAGTGTCTTACATTTGTTTTTTATATTATCGAATGAAACTGTAGTTATATCGAAATATAACTATAGTTGTGTTGAAATGTAACTGCAGCGTATATGAACTGATACTAAATAACAGTTTCACATTTGTGTTTTATATTATCGAATGAAACTGTAGTTATATCGAAATGTAACTGTAGTTGTGTTGAAATGTAACTGCAGTGTATATGAACTAATATTGAATAACAGTTTCACATTTGTGTTTTTATATTATCGAATGAAACTGTAGTTATATCGAAATGTAACTGCAGTTGTGTTAAAATGTAACTGCAGTTGTATTAAAATGTAACTGCAGTGTATATGAACTGAAAGTGAATGACCCAGAATGGAGGTGGTTTCATATATCTGTATGTTTTTATTAATTAAAACGACGTCGTTTTGATGCCACGATATAATTTGCGACTGAACAGTATTATACAATATATATGCTTTGATGCCACGATATAATTTGCTACTGAACAGTATTATACAATATATATGCTTCCCTATAAACTAGGAAAGATAACTAACTACTAAGAGATAATGGCCACATATCTAAATATGCATAACAAGCATCCATGGCTCCCGGATGAATCCAATCTTTATATTATAACTCCGTGTCATAATCATTATAGTGACATGAGGGTTAGTGATCTTATTATGCTGCCTCCAATGACTGGGATCATAATATTATTAATGATTTGTTTGATGCTCGCGACGTTGGATTAATTTTGAAGCTGCCAATTGCAAGTAGTTTTGATGATAGTTGGCATTGGAGGGGAGATATTAAAGGTCTATATACAGTTAAAAATGGCTATAGGTTAGTGTGTGGAAAGGTATGAATGCTCTTGTATGGAATAATGTGGTTTGGGATCCTGGAAGAATAAAAATTGAGGCTAATAATTGTTTTCATAGTTGGCAGGAAGAGTTGGGGAGTGGTACGGCTATTACTTCTCATGGACTTTCCCTTATTTTGCCTCAGATCGTCACTGCCCAGGATACAATGCAAGTGTTTGTTGATGCTGCGGTTTTTCTCGATCCGAATGATGCTTATTTTGGAGTTTTTGTTCAGAGTGGTAGCAATTTTGTGGCTGCTAAGAATGGGCCTGTTCGTTGTATGGGAGATCCGCATCTGGATGAGGCATTTGCAGTGGGTTAAAGATCGAGGTTTCACCAAGGTTAGTTGTTGTGTTTTCTGATTGTCAGGCAGTATGCAAATCGTTGAATGATATGTTGTTGGATTTATTGTATGCAGGTTGTGTGATGAGCGATTGCCGTGATTTAAAACGACATTTTGAGAAAGTGTCTATTCAGTAGGTATCTCAATCAGTGAATAAGTTTGCTCATGTTTTAGCTTGAGCTGCTCGTTTTCAAGCTAGTCCTTCATGTTGGTTGTCGTCTTTTCCTTCATGTATTGTTCATTTAGTTTAATAAAATGAGTTTTGGTTGTTTTCAATATATATATATATATATATATATATATATATATATATATAATTATTAACTTTTTAAGTAGATGTTTTAGGATTTTTAT
The DNA here is from genome assembly GCA_003576665.1 of Ipomoea trifida. Classification (NCBI taxonomy): domain Eukaryota; kingdom Viridiplantae; phylum Streptophyta; class Magnoliopsida; order Solanales; family Convolvulaceae; genus Ipomoea; species Ipomoea trifida. The sequence continues at coordinate 25,365,532 of CP025645.1, forward strand.
GGACCCATCTGGTATAACTCACCAATCATTATTGCATGGACCATGGTCCACACAGTTTTGTGGACCAAAAATAAAAAGTATATTATTTTTGTACTTAAGGTGCATTATTTTTGTACTGTAGGTACATTATTTTAGGGTACATTATTTTTGTACTGAAGGTACATTATTTGATATATACTATCACATAATGTACCTACAGTACAAAAATAATGTACCTTCAGTACAAAAATAATGTACTTTTTATTTTTGGTCCACACAGTCCATGCAATAATTTGCCATGACTCACCATGTTGGGTGGACTGGCCTTTTAGGTGATGGATTTTTGCAAGTCCCATCTTGCGAGTCTACTTTGACAATATTACTTGCAGATGATTCACTTAATAAGATTAAACCATTTTTAGCGGCTGATAATATAGGTGCTAATACACAACGTGGCAAAAAAGGAAGTAATATGGAGGAGGACTATCTTTTGTTATGAAGCGAAATAAAGCAAAAGATTGAAAGTCAAATACCTTGTGGTTTAGTGATTAATTTTACATGGTTAGGATTGAGTTCGAGCTTTAGTGAAGGTGACTTCAGTAGGTTGAGAGAGTAGTTAGAATAGACTAAATAAAACAAAACATTTGAAAGGGTTTCGCTATAATTATTTCATCACATCACAAATTGAATAGAAACCTCTCGCTTTCCCTCACTTTTGCCACTAGCTAAACATATATATTAAATTGGAATCATTTTATTTTATTATTATTAAATTGACAGTGACCATTGCCATCCTATACTTTTCTATTGGGAATTTGACTCTCCGTTTCTTCCACACCGCGCATATGATTCAATAATTTATATAGTGCCGTTCCAATCAAAATAGGAGTCTTGTACAATATTCTAATTTGACCCCTCTTATGTGTGTGTAATTGTTTAAAAATTATGCCAAAAAAATAAAACATTCAAAAATAATACATTTAATATTTCACTTAAAAACTATCCTTCGTTGGTCATGCTTAGATGCAAAATCATACACCAAACTTTTGATATTAACCTTTTCAAAAATCTCATTTTCAATTGCAATTAAAGTTAATCCATTGACTCTCTCTTAAAATGTAAGATAATTAATCGCAAGTAAAATTTCAACAATTTCAACATTGGCTTTTTTTTTTTCTTTTCTTTCTTTTTTGTAAAGGCAATAGTAATTAAAATAGTTGATTATCATTTTCTTTTTGCACTTCTCGAACCCAATTCAGATAGATATTTTCTAGAAATGTAATTATAAAATCTTATTGATACAAAAAAAAAAGGTATATAAAATTATAGATATATGAAAATCTTATTGATGTTGTTCAATAATTAGTTAAAAATAAATAAAACTTATCAAATTATGCATTACTGTAATTAATTGATAATTTGCAATTTTATTGTTTGAAACTTAAAGAGTTGAAGAGATGTCAAAATCATAATTGCAAACTTGTTTGAAAACCAAAATTACCGAAAAATTGTTGACTGATCTCCGATCTCCGAAGAACTTGCCAAATAACGTGCCCTTAGATATGCTAAGGTTATGAATTTATTCCAATTTATCTCTATGCCACCCTTCCATAATCATACCAAAATTGTCCTGCCTAATTCTAATCACATTCAAATTGCCCTGCCTATTTCTAATCATATTCAAATTAACAACTTCCATTCTTGTTTATATTCGATACTTTCAAGTGATTGGATCCCAATTTTCATGTAAAATTTTTACATAGAAAATACTACTATATATCTAATATACATATATTCATTTTCTTTACAGTTGAGCCGTTACTATAGAAACTAGTACTCCTTTTAGTCATCGACTTTCAATTCAACAACGAACAAATGGTCATCGGACTTTCATTTTTTATCACAAATAGTCCTTCGTTAAAATTTCTGTTAAATAGGTGTTAAATCTAGGGTTAATATCGTCAAATTGATTAATATTATTATGATTACTTCTTTTTGAGAATTATGTGATAACATAATTAATTTCAAATATTAATAAACGTTAAGTTAATAAATATAAAAACAAAATAGACGTGAAAAATCACATAAATGAACAAATTAAATAAAAATCTATTATTAATGTTCGTAATTTATACTTGAATAATTATATTAATTAATTCAACGTTGGAACAAAATGTTTGACTGATTAATGAAGAGTGAAAACTATTAATCGGCCATGTTTGAACAACCATGAAAATGATGGAAGCAAGGTTTTTGAAACAAATTTCTTCCATTTTAATCCACTGGTTAAATTAAAACATTTAGCTATAATATTAAATCTTCATTTTGTATGCATAATTACAAGAATAAGGTGTATTGTCTTTCTATTTAGGAGTATTTATATTCATTAATTGTTCAATTATGCTTGTTGGTGAAAAATTCTAAACATTTTTATTTTATGACTATTATATATATCAATTTAACGATAATACCCCTAGATTTAACACATTTTAACAGAAATTCTAACAGATGACTATTTGTGGTTAAAAATGAAAGTCCGAGGACCATTTGTGGTTGAATTGAAAGTTGAGGACTAAAAGAAGTATTAGCCCAATAATCATAGGACCATCTGTGGTATTAACTCTTATTAAAGTTTATCATTTTAAAAGTCATGATTGAATACACTGCCCTAAGTATAAACTTTCACACATCATGCCATCATGGGAATAAAATGCTACTTTATTATTTACACTGAATACAAACAATTTAATATATATTTTTAGCGTATATATACTTTAAATGTAAATGTCGTTTTCGAGTTTGTATTTTTCGAGAATTGCTTTTATCGACGTTGTAATGTTAATCGCCAAATTCAAAAAGAGTAAGATTTGTGGTGGAAAATTCAATGATTGTATGTATTGTCTTAAAAAACATTAGCATGATTTTGCTTCTAAAATTAAATACTCCTTCCGTCCCATTTTACCTGTCCTATTTATTATTCATTGATCAAACCGACTCTTTCTTCATTGCTTATTTTCTTTAGTAATTTTTTATTATTTTTAAATTTAATTTTTTGTGTTTAATAGTACTTTTAATGTAGTTTCTAAATATATAAATTTTATATATTAATACTAAACTTAATATTATGAAAAATTGGATTAAAAATAACTTCAGTCCAAAATGGGACGGAGGAAGTATTTTTTAAAATTACCTTTTGTTAATTGTTCAAGTAATTCAAGTTAGTCAAATTATTGATATATTTTGAAGTACTTATTTAAAAATAAATATTAGACATTATTCTATTCGCGCGATGCGTGTACAAATATATATATATATATATATATAAGAAGGGATTAAAATGCGCAAATTATGCCGTGGACCCAGGTCCACCTTGCAAGGTGGACATACGACGCCGTTTCACTATATTTTTCTTTTTAAAAAAAAATTACTAAACATATAGCCCTGAAATGTGTGAATATGGATGTTTCAAATTGTGAATATGGCGTATATAATTTGTGAATGTAGAGTTATGAATGTGTGAATCTGTAGTAGAGTTAACAGAATTCTAGCAGCCCTGAAATGTGTGAATGTGGATGTTTCAAATTGTGAATATGGAGTATTAGAATTTGTGAATGTAGAGTTATGAATGTGTGAATATGTAGTAGAGCTAACATAGTTCTAGTAACTTGTAGCCCTGTAATGTGTGAATGTGGAGTTCCCAAGTTGTGAATATGGAGTATAGGACCTGTGAATATAGAGTTTTGAATGTATGAATGTATAACAGTGGTAATATAGCTACTAAACATATAGCCGTGTAATGTGTGAATGTGGAGTTTTCAAATTGTGAATGTGAAATATAGGATCTGTGAATGTAGAATTTGTGTTCTGTTGCGATGATGAGTCATTAACGCTAATAAATTTTAATTTTTTATTTTTTAAATGTGAAACAACGTCGTATTAGACCTAGGTCCTGGGTCCACGGCATAACTACCGATTAAAATGGGGCAGCTGTGTTTGATAATGTGGCCCACGTGAACTGTGCAATACGAGTTAAACAGGATGAGCTAAGCCGAGCTAAAATCTAAAAGATGGGCGGGCCGGCTGCAAACAGTAGCGCATGGTCAACAATCGTGATTCCGCACAGTCTCTCCAAAGCAGTAGGCCCCACTCCTTAGTTGGGTTATCGTCCAAATTCTCGATTCCCTATATCTCGTGAGAAACCGTGGAAAAGAAAAAAAAATTTAAAAAAACGTGGAATTATACAATTCAATTATTGTTGGTTCCGAACTCTTACTAGCTAAACAAAATTACTTTACTGTGCAGAAAAATTAATTGTGATAGCACGAATATATAAAGATGACGACAAAAGGAGGTCTTAGTCAAATGGCACGATGGTCCCCCCAGGCCCCACCCACCCCTACGCTGGAAAAACGATAAAATTAACAAAATAGTTTTTTTCTTTTTTTAATAAACCAAAGGTGATAAGGTTGTTTTGTTAGACATTGACAAGGATTAAGAATTTTGATTGAACCAGGTAGTGAGTGTCTCTTTCAGTTCATTAAATTTCCTATTCAAATGAGTTTTCAATGCTTTCATAATCCTTCCACGCAAGTTCCCCTCATTATCATGCTGTTTGCACTGGTGACAAACACTATTAACACAGTAATACGATTATATATATATATATATATATATATATATATTTTGGTTCAAATGCGGCCATGCTCTCCCGTGTGGCCGTGCGGTCACACACCACTCAATGTTACGAAATACACCACTCAATGTTAAGAAACACACCACAATGAAACACAATGAAACACACCACAATGTTAAGAAACACACCACAGTGCATATTTGTGTGGTGTATTTCTTAACATTGAGTGGTGTATTTCGTAACATTGAGTGGTGTGAACCGCACAGGAAGGCACGACCACACCTGAACATGACCATATATATATATATATATATATATATATATATAAGTTGGCTCATATGCGAACTGTAGTTTAGATGCGGTCGTGTGGCCTAATCAGCACCGTCCAATTTCATTAATCTTACTGAAATTCGCGTATGTTTAAGTGGGGTTATTATGGTAATTTTAGTATTTATACTACATGATTGGAATGGTGCATTTTAGTACATAGTGTGGTGCGTTTTAATACATGCTGTGATGCGTTTTATTACGTATGTTGGTGCATTAACTGTGTTGTAGAATGGTGTGTTTTAATCTATCCGTTGGTGCATTTTCATACGTAGAATGATGTGTAACTGTGTTGTGGAATGGTGTGTTTTAATACATAGTGTGGTGCGTTTTAATACATGCTGTGGTGCGTTTTATTACGTATGTTGGTGCATTAACTGTGTTGTAGAATGGTGTGTTTTAATCTATCTGTTGGTGCATTTTCATACGTAGAATGATGTGTAACTGTGTTGAGGAATGGTGTGTTTTAATACGTCGTCTGGTGCATTTTAATACAGTGAATAGTGTGTATTTTAACACATGTGTTTCTAATAAGTGTGGTGCATTTTAATACGTATAACGGTGCATATTTTAGCACATGTTTTCTAATATGTGTAAATTAATATGTGTAAATAGTGTATGCTTATAATCTGACATGAGGCACGTTGTGGTACATTTTAATATGTAGAATGATGTGTTTTATTAAGTATATTGATGAATTTTAAGTGAATAGACGCATTTGGTATATTGTGTGGAATTGTGTGTTTTATCGGTACTCTGGTGCGTTTTAGTACGTAGAATGGTGTGTTCTGTAACATACATATATTGCGCGTTGATTTGATGAGTTGATATGATCTAATGGCTGAAAATAGGCCACACGACCACACCTAATGACCAGGCCACACCTGAACTCTACCCTATATATATATATATATATATATATATATATATATATATATATAGGAGGGCGTTCAGGCTAACTGTGTAGGATAGAACTAAAAATCAATTGCAGCCATCTACGTGTCCAGATTTGACAGTATGAAAATACTGTTTTAAAAAAATACGATGATATTTTTGTAAATAATTAAACTTTGAAGTGCCATTAATAGTTTCATATAGTGTACCTAATGTCAAGTAAAATGTATTAAAAGTGTAACAAATAATGTACACTGAGCATCAAATCTGGACGCATCGACGGCTGCGATTGATTCTCAGTTCTTTCTTGGACATTGATTCCCATATGAGCACGGCTCTATATATATATATATATATATATATATATATATATATATATATATATATATATATATATATATATATATATATATATATATATATATAGTGAGTGTCGTTTTCAATTCACTGAGTTTCATAATCAAATGTGTTTGTATGCCTTCCAAGCAAGTTCTTCTCTCTATGATATTATTAGCACTCAGATTGGGTAATATTAACACAATAAATCAATTCCCGTCCTATATATATATGTGTGTGTACGTACGTATGTATAAATAATTTTTTTCCTCATAAAAGAGTAAATAATTGTATATATATTGTTTGATACACCGCAATAGAAATTATCTATAGCATACGTATTTGTAATTAAAAATTTAAAATAGATTGTTGTTAATAAAATCAAGTTTCTTAAAATATAATTAAACGGAATCTTCAAAAAAAAATATAATTAAACGGAAATATGGAATAATAATAAGAAAAAAATTGTACTTTTCATCCCTAAGTTATATGTTAATTGCACCATTCACCCCTATTTATTGACCGTGCTCATTTCTCGTTCCAAAGTTATAACTGATGTTGCGTCCTTTTTCTAATAGGTCGTGCTTACTTATTGTCTCTAAGTTATAACTAACGTTGCAAATTTTGTCCCTATTTTTTTTTATTTCAAAAAATGACGAAATTTGCAACGTCACTTAACTTATATCTTAGGGACGAGAAGTGAGAACCAACCAATAAGTAAGGAAAAATCTTACAATTACCTTATAACTTAGGGACGCGAGAAATGTAATTTTTCATAATAATAATAATAATAATAATAATAATAATAATAATAATAATAATAATAATAATAAAACCATGCCAAAGGCCTTGTGGTCAAGCGGCATGAAGTGATTCTCCCAAGTGGGAGGTAGTATATGGACAGATACTACATGTAAAAGGGTCAATAGTATTCAAATAAATAAATAATAATAATAAAACCATTTTTCTACTAGAATGATAGTATTTTGAATTTGGGATAGATTTGAGTCTCAACTAGTAGTTTAATCAAAGTCAATTATATTGTTGAGACATCATGGAGCTTGCCCTAAAAATTATTCATATTGCATTGTATCAACTAAAAGTTTATTTTAACGTTGTTAAATGATGCATGCGACAATATAACATTGAAAATTGTCATTAATTATTGAAGAATAACATGTCCACACTTTATTTAAAATTATAGAAAATGTTTAATGGTACTCATATATAACGAAGAAAGTATATGTATTAAAAAATTTAATCTAGATGCTAGGTATCATGGTACGCGATTTAATTTATTGAATATCATATAATATTGGTACGGTGTAACACTTTTAGTATACAATATATATGTTTGGTAAGAATAAGACCCATAATTTTCATATGTAAAAATCATATTTTGTCATTTGGCCACTCGTTTCGGAACTTATCTAGTGCAACTTTGACTACCAAATTAATGGTTTGGTTAAACTAGGTAACTAAAGTATTCTGTTTGGTTTAGAATTGAGTACTTACCAATCATTATTGCATCGGCCGTGGTTTACACAGCTGTGTAGACCACGGTCCAAAAACACATAAAGTACATTAGTTTAATCATAAAATACATTATTCTAACACATAAAGTAAATTATTCTAACTCATAAAATACATTATCTTATCCCAAAAATTTCATTATTTTAACACATAAATGCATTATCTTACTCCAGAATGTTCATTATTCTTACACGCGTGCAGAGCAAGAATTTTTTTTTTAAACATCAAAGCAACGTCATTTTGGACCATGGTCCACACAGCTGTGTGGACCGATAATTTGTTGGTACTTACATACCGGGCCGTTCTGTAAAAATAGGCCGGGGCCTTATCTATCTAGTAGTTCAATTTGAACCCTTTTTTTTAATAATTACTATATAAGTAAGAACATAAAAATAAAATGCAATAAAAACCTATTGTCAAAATATCATGCATATATAAATGGATAAAATAAAGTTCAACAAAGAATGTGTGAGTCATGTAACGTTTCAATATTATTATTATTATGTTTTGTATAGTTATATTATTAGTGAATGTAATTAGTCAAGGTTAAGTACCTGAAGGTTAGGAGGGTTTGTAGCTAACTCTCATATAGGTACTCCTAAACTCTGTATTCAGTTATTCAATTGGAATTGTTACGTTCATCTGGTATCAGCTAGTTAGGATCCTTTCGTTTTTTTTTCCTACCTTCCCGTAACCAAACGTAACTACACTCCTAAAATGACTACCGCACCTTCCGACGGGGCGATCACCCCTGTTGTCGTCGCGGCACCACCGCCACCTTCGCCATTATCGCCGGCCCATCACCAAATCTCCATCAAGCTCACCGCCCACAATTATATCTACTGGAGGACGCAGATCATGCCGTTTCTGCGCAGTCAGGGGCTGCTTGGATATCTTGATGGTTCTGTGCCGTGTCCACCGGCAACTCTCTCCACCGGAACCGCTGCTGCGCCAGTCACGGTTCCTAATCCGGCGTACCAGCCTTGGATCCAACAGGATCAGGCTATTCTTTCCCTAATTGTCTCCTCACTCACCAGTGAGGTGATGTACTTGGCGGTTGGGAAAGACACCGCTCGCGAAGTTTGGGATTCAATCACCTCTGCCATGGCTTCCCAGTCGCGGACTCGCTGCCTCAGTCTCTTGGGGCAGTTTCAAGCACTCCGGCAAGGGAACTCCACGCCGGCTGAATATCTGGGGCAAGCCCAGATGATAGTTGAAGCGCTATCGCTTGCCGGCCGTCCCCTTACGGCTGATTGGAATTGTTATGTTCATCGAATGGATAAAAGTTCAACCAAGAAAATAATTGAATTTAAATTTAACTTAAAAGTGACACTATTCGTGTATATTTTGATACAAAATTATTCACCAAAATTTCAATGTCAATTTCTTCTAAAATTTTATTTAATTTTATTTATTTATTATTATTATTATTATTATTATTATTATTATTATTATTTACAATTAAAACCAATATATAAATTCTAGTAACATAATTATCAAGTATAAAAATAATAGATTACAAATATTTTTTTAAAAAGAAAAAATTGAGCTCCAAAAATTAGGGGTCCTATATCGTCGCCCTGGGCACATATAGCCTGAGCCAGCCTTGCTTACATATACTAAAAAGGGATTACACCCCATTCTAAGGACTCCACCACTCTTGTTGGAGACTTGGTGGAAGATGTTAATAATCACAAGATTTGCCTCAACTATTTTATAAGTCCTCAAATGCTAGTTGGTCCTTACCTTTAAAGATAACACATAGATGTTCGAAAAATCTGATTCTTCCAAATACGGAAAATTATATATAATTAAGTGTGAGACAAAAGGCCTAACTTATTGAATTCTTCAAGTAACACAATCAGGATGAAGATATCAACATTTAGTCGATCTATTTAATTTAAGGCAAAAACTTGTGTGAGGCCATCTCACCATGAGACGGGTCGGGTCAAGATGTAAATGTAACACTTATATGCACAAACGTTATACTTATATGCTCAAATGTAATACTAATCAGGAATAAAATTTTTGTTACTTATTAGGGTAAATGTAATACTTTTAAGCGAAAATACAATACTTTTGCATTTCGATTTAAAAGTATTACATTTTTCCTCAAAAGTATTATATTTGCCCTTATAAGTGAGAGGCACTTGTCAACATTACTTATTATGAAAAATGTATTACTTTTTCTCTTATAAGTAACAAAAATTGTATTTTTGATTAGTGTTATATTTGAGCATATAAGTATGAGATTTGCAAATATAAGTATGACATTTGCATGGTGCTTTGACCCGACCCGACCCGTCTCACGAATAAGGATCCGTGAGACGGTCTCACACAAGTGTGAACGAAATAATGGTAGTAATTGTGTGTGGAATAGATTGAGTGTGATATGGGGTGCTACTATTTCCAGGTTGAACAAAATAGAATACACCACTACAAAAGAATATGAAATTGAAAATACAGCAAATTAAAGGTAGGCTGGTTGTACTTTAAAGTTATTCTTTGCTAAAACCTAAAGTTTTGACGTTGATAGGCTGAATAATACAAAAACAACAAAGCATTAAAGACGCTTCTAACTAGCCTATTAAATTAAGTAGGTCGAAAATCGCTAAAAAAAAATATTATGGGGTGTTTGGTTATTGGCTTATCAGCCAAATTTTAGCTTATTTGATCAAGTTTAGCTTCTTTGACCTACCAACAAGCTATTTTGAAGTGTTTGGTAAATGGCTTATTGGCATTGGCTTATTGGGCCAATAAGCTGAAAATTGAAAAGCTAATGAATGTAGCTTTTTCTATTAGCTTGTTGGGATTAATGAGTATATTGACTATTTTGTCCTTTGAAATCAATGGAATTTACTTATAAATGGGTGGTGGGTTTGTTATATTTAAAGGTTGAAATAATACAATACACGCATATCTTTAAATGTCATTTTACATTCAATCAGCTACTAGTAACCAGCTAATTTACCAAACAGTTTTTTTATAACCAGCTAATACAACCAGCTGGTCAAACCAGTTAACGCAATCAGCCATCAACTACTAGCTAAACCAACCAGCTATCAGCTATAAGCCATCAACCGTTTGCCAAACACCCCTATATTTTTATTAAAAAAAATATTACGCGTCTAATGTGAAATGATTTCACAAATTTTTTTTGTTAGAATCATAAAAGTATATACTTTTTTAATAAAAAAAAAAATTCATTTAAATCATTATATTGACAAGACACTTTTTTTTTTTTTTATAACAATAGACGAGGTAAAAAGACTAAGGGTGTGTTTAGTTGACAGGTTTAGTTATCAGGAATGGGTATCAAAGTCATTGTTATTGTTTGGTTAAAAGGTTTTAGAACACTACTATGGGTTTTGATTACTCCTCTAATTGCAAAATTCATCCCCTAATAAAATAAATGTTTTATTTCCCTTCCTCCTCCTCTTCCCAACTATTAATAATCATTCTCATTCTACCCTACTACCAAAACATGCAAAATACTTTCACCAAAATTCATTACCATTACCAAGTATTTAATATCCATTACGATTCCAATTCTGATTCCGATTATATTCCCATGTGCAAACCAAACACACCCTAATTAATATCATATTTAATTAACTTAAAACCATTGGCAAATACTTTGTGTTCAATTGGTACCTCTTTAAGCTACAACTGATAGAGACAATATATTAAACAAATAATATACTCTAATAGAGTCGATAGTCCTAAAAAGAATTAAAAAACTTTAAATCATTGGTATCTTCTCACAAGATTTGATGAAAGTAATTCAATCAACTTGAGAAATGTTAAACCAACTTTATCCTAACAATAGTCGTTTCATTTACGGAGTGTGATGTACCCTTATGATTGTTAATAAAATATCCTTTCTGACAGTCGGAAATACTAGAAAATGGAAAACTTAAGCAAAACAAAAATACAGCGAAATATAATCCACGTAGGATTAAATAATTACTTGCGATGAAGATACCGTGCTCGGTTGAGTGGCCTTGGGGGAAGACGGGTGAACTGTCTGGACTTCGGGGTGGTTGGAAGCACGAGTCGTGTTGTCACTATCCTTAAAACCTTATTTGCCGCTTCCCAAGGTGCTGGAACGTTGCGGCCTAGGCTTCCCAGGATAAAACGTGCTACGATCCGCCGTTTGTGCACTCAAACTTGGATCCGGCGAACTAAACCGTGGGAAGAACGCAGATGGCTTGAAGGAAATATGAGCAGGGTTTTGAGGAGAAAGCAGTGTATTCGTGTGTTCTTGTTGTGTGTTTTTCAAACCTGCTGCTCACAACGAATATGTAGTGAAGGATGGGATCATTGCATTAAATCTGGCATTTAATTCCCATTCGTAACCACTAGCAACCTATTTACACCCACTCTTAATCCATTTAATCAAGAAATAAACTCTGAAATAAAGATTGGAATTAATCACATTAATTCCGTAATAATAAGAGTTATTTCTGAACGGATCCAGATGGTGAACGGTCGCAATTGAGAGGTCACCAAAATCGCTGTTCGAGACATCGTTCATATCTGCGTACCGTCGAGACATAGCTCGTGCCGCAAGACGTCGAGAAGTACTGGCTTCGAGACATCGCACTGCATCGAGACATCAAATTGGTCCGCGAGACTTCGAACGCGCGCGCCGACCGGGGCTGCGCGATATCGCTATCGTACACGACTTGGTTCGAGACATCGAACTACCTCTCGAGAGGTCAGTTCGTTTGATGTCTCGAACGAGAGATCAATACGATCTCATGTGGTCTGAGACGGAAAACTCGTTCGGAAATATGGCATAACTTAGCCCGCAAGGCCAGCCATTTTTCCGGACGACATCCGTGCCCACAGGTGCAGGCGCACACAAGTTCACCCCTGCGCGCGAGAGAGAGCATCTATGCTATACAAGTTACTTAGTCATAAAAAGTCCCTTGTATATATAGTGGTGCAAAAGTTCATTCCAAACCAATGTGGGACAAGGCTACATAAGCTTTCCACACTTAAATTCCATCTCAAATGGGTCTACTTTGAGAATCAATTTCTCATTCACCCATTATCCATTTTGAGCGTATAATATATCGATTTCTTCGTCTAAGAACGAAGAACCCAATCCACTTTGACCCGACCCAAAATCGGACGTGGACCCGCAAATATTTATACCACAAAATGGCCACTTAAAATGCCATTTTTAGTGCAATTTTCCAACAATCCCCCACATGAATGAAAATGATTTTCAAGGGTATTTTAGAAAACGGAAACAACTGCGTTCAACAGTCAATTCCTGCATAGCAAAGGTAGGTGTAACCCTTTGAACCTTGCCTCATGAGATCTATGTACTCTACTAGCAGTACGGTAGAACGTGATGTCTTTGAACCTACTGCCGTTTGTGTAGACATTGACAAATCTCACACAGGAACCTTCCAACCACGGTTTGTTCTCATGACTGTGCCCATTTTGGTCGTGGGTCACCGTTCCTGGTTCTGCAAGGGTTTCTAAAGAATTAAGCCCCTTCAATTCTCCTTTGAAGCGACCCTCACTTCTCTCTCACATAGGTGATTCTTTCTCGAGTTTCCCGTAACTCAACATATGTTAATTGACATTGCATACATAGCATATGTCAAATACACTCGAATCATTAAAGCACTAGTGTGCTAGCCTCAATCGGGAGTCACTGTTTTAACGAGAAGTGGTGGGGAGTCCGGGGACCCCCACAGTGACATGCTATTCCACAATTTAGTTGTCCCATTGAACCTAGGTGCCAGCTAGCGGATCTATTGACCTCACGAAGTCAATCGAGACAACACCAGTTGCGAGGAGTTGTTTAATGGTGTTATGTCTACGACGCATATGTCTAGACTTACCATTATGTCAAGCCTTTCGAACTCATTTTGGAATTTGATTTGCACCCCCCCTGCGCGCGAGAGAGAGCATCTATGCTATACAAGTTACTTAGTCATAAAAAGTCCCTTGTATATATAGTGGTGCAAAAGTTCATTCCAAACCAATGTGGGACAAGGCTACATAAGCTTTCCACACTTGAATTCCATCTCAAATGGGTCTACTTTGAGAATCAATTTCTCATTCACCCATTATCCATTTTGAGCGTATAATATATCGATTTCTTCGTCTAAGAACGAAGAACCCGAATCCACTTTGACCCGACCCAAAATCGGACGTGGACCCGCAAATATTTATACCACAAAATGGCCACTTAAAATGTCATTTTTAGTGCAATTTTCCAACAATGATGACCCATCTTTCTTTAAGAAATCTATGTATTACAATCTTTGATGATTAGGATACAAATCACAAAATCATTCTCGTTTGTCTTTTGGAGGGCTAGAATAGTTGTCTCTTAGTCCAATTTCATCACCATTCACCACTCCCCTTAAAGTCCTTTTGATGATTTATATAATACAATTTTTTAAAAGATTTATGACTTCATTATAAACAATACAAAATGATTAGTGATTGAATCAAAACTGTTTCGATAACCATTACAGAGAGAGAGAACTATAAGAGTAGGACACTGAACTCTCCTATTATACAGGACATCAAGTAGTGTAGATTAAGTTTCAACCACATAATACAAGTAGTGGCAGCAATCGCACGGTCAGGGTGGGGAGCAGCCATCGAAAGAGGAAATTTTGGAAAAAATTAAACAAAAGTCCCTAACTTATCGCTATCTGATACCAGATTAGTGATTGAATCAAAACTGTTTCAATAACCATTACAGAGATAGAGAACTATAAGAGTAGGACATTAAACTCTCCTATTCTACCGGTCAAGTAGTGTAGACTAAGTTACAACCACATAATACAAAATTATAGAATAACTAACAATAATAATAATAATAATACTAACAAAAATAACATTTCTCATATAATAATAATAATAATAATAATAATAATAATAATAATAATAATAATAATAATAAAAAGATGATGATTATAATTATAATTATAATTATAATGCCTACCTTTTTGCAAGAAGTATATACTATATGTATATATTAAATTAGCAAACTGCACGCACTAACACAAGGCACTAACTCTGATTTGAGGGGCTGCTATTAAATACAATATCTTTCTTCCTTTCCAAATAATTGAAATTTATTAAGAAAAAATAATTGGAAAATTTTATTTTATGTTGCTATCTTTGTTGTCGCACTTGGCAAGTATGGACCCGAACAATTTAATTATAAAAAAGGGAGAAATAGATGCAGCCATGAGTGAGACATGCACACTTTTCGTAATACGGAGGAAAATATTTATTATAAAACTTAATTCAAGTTGATTGAACAATTTATTGTTAACTACAAAATTTAAAATTTGTCTTTTTATTAGAATAGTCTATTGACTTTCTCTTAATTTGAGCTGGTCAATTATGTATAATGTAGACTACTTTACCTCCTTATATTCCATTTCTGATGAGGGTCACAAGGCATGTTTGTGAGTTTTCTAGAGGAAAATATATATTATAAAATAACTTAATTCAAGTTGATTTTTTTTTTTGGGTAAATAGGAGCTGGCCCAAGGGGAATTGTCACTTGTGAAAATTGAACCCGGGTTCTCCCAAAATTTCTCCCCACAAAGAGAACTCACTTTCCACTTGAGCTACCCCGTTGGGTTTAATTAATTCAAGTTGATCATACAATTGATTGTTAACTACAAAATTTTAAATTTGTCTTTCCATTAGAATTGTCTATTGACTTTCTCTTAATTTGAACTGGTCAATTATGTATAATCTAAACTAATTTACCTCTTTATGTTCCATTTTCAATGAGGGTCCTAAGGCATGTTTGTGTGTTTTCTCGTAAATGGAAATAGATCATATTATACCAACTTTTTTATTACCAAAAATAATTTTATGGGATTTCTCGTAAATTATTTTTATTCGTTGGTTACTGCGTATTTATCGACCTATCACATGCTAAAAAAAATATACTTATTAAAATAGAATTACAGAGTACATATTACCGCATTAGATGGAGAAATTTTTCGTCATTGTAGTTTGATTCGCAAGTAAAACATGATACCATTTTATAATAAATGATATATTATATAATAAGGAAATGTTAACCAATAACCCCTGGTCTGCTACAGACAAGTATTAAAATTATAAGCAAAAATTTACGTGAGACCGTCTCACCGTGAGACGAGTCGAGTTAAGATAAATATAACATTCATACGCACAAATATCATACTTATATGGTTAAATGTAATACTAATCAGGAATAAAATTTTTGTTACTTATAAAGGTAAATGTAATACTTTTAAGGAAAAAAAATACAATATTTTAACATTTCGATTTCAAAGTATTACATTTTTCATCAAAAGTATTATATTTTCCCTTATAAATAAGGGGCACTTGTCAACATTACTTATTATGAAAAATGTAATACTTTTTATCTTATAAGTAACAAAAATTGTATTCCTGATTAGTATTATATTTGAGCATATAAGTCTGACATTTGCACATATAAGTATGACATTTGCATGTTGCTTCGACCTGACCCGATCCGTTTTACTATTCAAAATTCTTGAGACGATCTTACACAAGTGTGACATAATTAAGAGACAATTAAATCTGAGATAAAAGCTAAGAAAATCGGAATATAAAATAAACTTAAATAAATAATATAATAATAGAATATTCAACTTTTCTAGCTATCTAACAATAGAGTAGCGTAGCCTTCTCATCACTTGACGACTTCTAGAAGAATCATATATTTATAGATGTAGAAGAATCATGTATTTATGATATTGCCAAGGGCCTTGTGGTCCAGTGGCATCAAACCCTTCCCTTTATCTAATAATCGTTAAACTAGATCTAAATTATTATTTCATAAGAATTCAATATAGATATTGAATACTAAATAATCGTGGTATTTCATAAGAATTCAATATAGATATTGAATACTAAATAATCGTGGTATTTAAGTTACACAGAGCATAAATATAATATGTGCAGTCCAACTATCAGCTTAGGTTTTTAGTTGAGATGAAGCACATGCTTTAATTTGGTATCAGAGCCATGCAAAAAGATCATGGGCACATGCTTTAATTTGGTATCAGAGCCATGCAAAAAGATCATGGGTTCGAATCTCCGCGTCACCCTCAAAAAGAGACTTCCACGTGTTGCGCTCGGAAATCCACCGCACACGTTGAGGGGACGTGTGAGCATAAATATAATATGTGCAGTCCAACTATCAGCTTTTAGTTGAGATGGAGCAAATGCTTTAATTCACACTAGCTAGTTAAATGAAATGCATTGTGCAACTAAATAAATGTCCAGTGTTAAAACATAATTGCATAATTACATTAGAAAAATATATAGAAAATTATAATAGGTTGATGCACACAATCGGTAACTAAATTGTTAATTTGTTTAGAATTTTATATTAATTTATAACTTTTTATCATAATAAAATATTCGTATAATATATTAGGTAAGTGAAATCCAAATTAATCATATATGTAACATTATTTCAACAATTTACTATATCAAATATATAGTTGTATGTAGTTGAATAACAAATCACTTCATTTTGTTGAAACTCAAAAAAATAATAGAGAATATATATATAGTCATGATCAGGTGCGACTGTGCTCTCCCGTGCGACCGTGCGGTTCACACCCAGGGCCGGTCCAAAGGTTTTATAGGCCCCTGGGCGAAATTAAAAAAAGGACCCTTATATAAAAGAATTTGTTTTCGGATGATCAATTTCATTACTTCTTTTTCTTTTTTCACTTCCGGATGAATGTTTTTTAGGCAACATTGTATAAAAAAATTATTATAAAATTGATCTTAACAAAAAAAAGGAACAAAAGCAGCTAGTAGCACTTATATGAATCAAACTAGCGACCCTTATACTCCTAGGCGGCTGGGTGGCGTAAGCAGTCAGTATGCGACAACGTCTTTTTCAGTCTTTGTGAGTTCAATTCTCGACTTCCAAAAACAATTAACCCTATTTTTTTAATACATAATAAGTAATATATATTATATATATATTACTCCGTATATCTTATGGCCTATGGGCCCCCTATAGAGATGGGCCCTGGGCAGGCGCCCACCCTGAACCCCCCTCAGGGCCGGCCCTGTTCACACCACTCAATATTATGAAATATACCACTCAATGTTAAGAAACACACCACACAAATATGCACTGTGGTGTGTTTCTTAACATTGTGGTGTGTTTCATTGTGTTTCATTGTGGTGTGTTTCTTAACATTGAGTGGTGTATTTCGTAACATTGAGTGGTGTGTGATCGCACGGCCACACGGGAGAGCACGGCCGCATTTGAACAAATATATATATATATATATATATATATATATATATGGAAGGGTTCAGGTGTGGGTATATCTTTTCGTGCGGTTGTGCGGTACTCACCTTAAGCATTAAAACGGCACATCTTAAGTACACAAACTATGCACCTTAAGCTAAAAATATAAACCACGCACCTAAATTTTTAAATGTTTCACCTTCAGTTGAGAATACACGGCGCAGCTTAAGTACACAAAGCACGCTCCTTAAGTACACAAGTCACGCACCTTAAGAACACAAATCATGTACCTAAGGTTTTAAAATTACACACCTTAAGTTTCAACAACTCACGCACCTTAAGAAGGAAAATAATGCACCTTAATAAGGAAAATCATGCACCTTAAGCATACAAATCAGACGCACCTTGAGAAGAAAAATCACGCACCTTAACAAGAAAATTACGCACCTTAAGTTACCGCACAACCGCACGGAAAACACTCACCGCTCGGGAACTGAATTATATATATATATATATATATATATATATATATATATATATATATATATATCAACAAGAAACTCATAATTTACCATAAGCTCAACTCCTAAAATCAAGCATAACATCTGCGTATAATCATTTCAGCCTTCAAAACACAAATTAATATTGCAAAAGCACCCCTATACTATGTAATTAAAAAGATAAATCAATATGTAAAAAAAAAAAATCACAACCATACACATACTCAAGATGGATAAATCAAATTTGTACACTATTTACGGTTCTCATGTAAGATATGTTGGAAAATTTTTGACTAATAATATTTTGTGGTACAAATATTTGTGGGTCAAAAATATTTAATAGGTGAATGAGATTTTGATTCTCGACCTATTTGATTTTCGTTAATCAGAAAAGAGTAGCTGATTAAATAATATGGAGATATGTGCCGATGGCCTCCATATTATATTTGTTGGGTTTTGGAAATAGTGGTGTTTAAATAAAAGGGAGACATGTGCTCCCATTTTATTTGTTGTTGTGCACTTGTGCTTCTCAATTCGAAAATCAGATGGGACAAAGCATTATGGTGGCTGCAATTTTATTCCCACGTATGTACAAATCCAAAGCCACTTCCTTTTGCTCTCTTGGAATAATAAACCCACACCCCACTTCAGATTGTTTAAGACAAAGAATGGAATCTCTATTATTTTTAGAAGAGTTTGTCCCACTCTCTTGTGTTTGTTTTGACTTGTTGTGCCCATAACACATGTTTCCCCTAAGTGGTATTTAATACCTCTTCAACTCATCCGAAAAGAAAAAAAAAACAGTACACTTCACTTGCTTTCTCCCTCTCTGTCCGAAATATTTCATCTGTCTTTCTTCCTTTCTCATCCCAAACCAGAAAAGTAGAGTGCGAAAGCAGAAAAACAAGAGTGTTGTTTCTTCTTCTTCTTCTTACTCCAAGTGTTCAACTTTGTTCTTGTTCGCTGAAAATAGTATAGGTTGAGTGCTCAACTATACTATTGTAATCCATTTTATCCTGGGAGACCGGCACTACAACGCTCCTAGCACCGTGGGAGGTAGCGAATCGGTTTTAAGGAAAGTGTGGCATACACGACTTGGATTTTCTACTTTGTATTGTTATTTTCGGATTTATTTCCTACGAATTTAACAGTGTTGTAATTGTTGTCATTGATGTACTGATTTGTTGTACTTGTATACTTCTACTTATTGTATTCTCTTCTTCTACCTTTCTGTAGTTAGTAGATATTTTTGTAACAATCTTAAAACCGAATCTGCTGAAAAATGTCTTCTAATATGGAAGTTGATAAGGAAGGTGGTGAGAACAACAATAATAATCAGAATAATAACAACAGTGGTGGGAATGGCAACGAGGTTGCTCATTCGGATACCCCAGTGAAAGTTGATTCACAGATTGGGGGTGGCATCACAGGGTTTACCCCTACGATGCAGGTACCGGTGTCGGTACCAAGTGGATCGGTTGAAAAACCAGAGAAGTTCAAGGGGAAGAACTTCAAAAGATGGCAAGAAAAAATGTTGTTTTACTTGACAACTCTTGGCCTGAAAAGGTTTTTAACCGAGCTTGGTCCTGAGTTAATGGAAGGACAGACCAATGCACAATACTTAACAGCAGTACGGGCATGGAAGGATTCAGACTACCTTTGCCGAAGCTATGTGCTGAGTGGTCTGTCAGATGCGTTATATGATATATATCGCAAATATGCCATGGCCAAAGCCTTGTGGAATGCTCTGGACCACAAGTATAAGAGTGAGGATGCTGGCGCAAAGAAATTTGTGGTTGGTCGATTCCTTGACTTTAAAATGGTGGATTCAAAACCCTTGTTGGATCAAGTTGAAGAACTTCAGTTAATCTTCGATGAGATTCATGAAGAAGGGATGGCTGTTGGTGAATCATTTCAAGTGGCATCTATAATCCACTTACTGCCTCCAAGTTGGAAGGACTTTAAAGGTCACCTTAAGCATAAACGAAAGGATATGAACTTGGAGGAGTTGATTCTTCGACTTCGAATTGAGGAAGACAACAGGAATAATGATGGGACTGGTCCTGTTTTTGGTGGCTCTAAGGCCAATGTTGTGGAGCACAACAAAGGTCCCAAGAATAAGGGCAAACAGAAACTTGGTCCTAAAGGAGGCATTTCCAAGAACCAATTCCATGGAAAGTGCTTTAACTGTGGCAAAACTGGCCACAAATCAACTAACTGCAAAGCTCCAAAGAAGAAAAACAAGAGCCCGCAGGCAAATGTCGTTGAGCAAAGCAGTCAGAAAGATGAAGAAATTAGCCTTTCGGCTATGGTGACTGAAGTGAACCTCGTGGGCTCCAACCAACGTGAGTGGTTCATTGACACTGGTGCAACTAGGCACATTTGTTTCAACCATGACTTATTTTCTACCTTTGAGACCGTGGAAGGAGAGAAGGTATGGATGGGAAATTCTGCCCAGTCTACTGTGGAAGGCATGGGCAAAGTGATTTTGAAGATGACTTCTGGAAAGGAACTGACACTGAACAATGTACTGTATGTTCCGGAGCTGCGGAAGAATTTGATCTCTGGCTCACTGTTAAACAAGCATGGATTCAAGATGGTCTTCGAGTCTGACAAGGTAGTTTTGTCTAAGCAAGGAATGTTTGTTGGGAAAGGTTATGTACTTGATGGGTTGTTTAAACTCAATGTAATGACTATGATGAATAAGAATAAAGCTAGTTGTGCTTACTTGCTTGAGTCTTCCAATTTATGGCATGGTAGACTAGGTCATGTTAACTTTAACTCTATACGTAGATTAATTAACATGAATCTCATTCCAACATTCCAAGTTAATGCAAATAAATATGAAATTTGTGTTGAGGCAAAACTCACTAAGATACCTTTCAAATCTGTTGATAGGCAAAGTAAACCACTTGATTTAATCCATACTGATTTGTGTGATTTTAGATCTACACAAACAAGAGGTGGTAATAAATATTTTATCACATTTATTGATGATAGCACACGTTTTTGCTATGTATATTTGCTAAAAAGCAAGGATGAAGCCATCGAAAAATTTATTCTTTATAAGAATGAAGTAGAAACCCAACTTAATATGAAAATTAAGGCGGTTAGAAGTGATCGAGGTGGTGAGTATGAAACACCTATTGGTGATTTCTGTGCTAGTGTTGGTATTATACATGAACGTACAGCACCGTACTCACCTCAATCAAATGGTGTTGCCGAACGTAAAAATCGCACATTGAAAGATATGATGAATGCGATGTTGATAAGTTCGGGCTTACCTCAAAATATGTGGGGTGAGGCTATTTTGACAAGTAATTATCTTTTAAATAAGGTACCTCACAAGAAGCTTGATAAAACTCCATATGAGTTGTGGAAAGGAAAGAAGCCTTCCTATCAATACCTGAAAGTGTGGGGGTGTCTTGCAAAAGTATTGGTGCCAACACCTAAGAAAATAAAAATAGGTCCTAAAACCGTGGACTGTATTTTTATTGGTTATGCACATAACAGTAGTGCCTATCGATTCTTAGTACATGAGTCTCACAATCCGGATGTACACAAGAACACGATAATAGAATCAAGAAATGCATCTTTCTTTGAAAATGTATTTCCTTGTAGATCTAATGAGGGACCTAGTACATCGAAACAAACATTCGATGTAATTGTGGATAATGATAGTGGAGAATCTGGAAAAGAACTCGAGCTCGAGCCTAGACGTAGCAAGCGAGTTAGGATTGAAAAATCCTTTGGTCCAGATTTCCTAACTTATTTGTTAGAATATGACTCCAATATTCTAACTTGTTTACTAGAAAATGAACCAGATTTTC
>CP025645.1:25390761-25460937 GCA_003576665.1 Ipomoea trifida
AATGGTAAGTCTAGACATATACGTCGCAGACACAATACCATTAAACAGCTTCTAACAACAGGTGTTATCTCTATTGACTATGTAAAGTCAAAAGATAACATAGCAGATCCTCTAACCAAAGGATTAGGCAAAGAGGTTATAAAAAACTTAGCACGAGGAATGGGACTAAAGCCCTTGGAATAACCGTTTTATAGTGGATACCCAACCTAGCTGGCACCTAGGTTCAATGGGACAACTAAATTATGAAACAAAGCTTGTCACTGTGGGGGATTGTTGGAAAATTTTTGACTAATAATATTTTGTGGTACAAATATTTGTGGGTCAAAAATATTTAATAGGTGAATGAGATTTTGATTCTCGACCTATTTGATTTTCGTTAATCAGAAAAGAGTAGCTGATTAAATAATATGGAGATATGTGCTGATGGCCTCCATATTATATTTGTTGGGTTTTGGAAATAGTGGTGTTTAAATAAAAGGGAGACATGTGCTCCCATTTTATTTGTTGTTGTGCACTTGTGCTTCTCAATTCGAAAATCAGATGGGACAAAGCATTATGGTGGCTGCAATTTTATTCCCACGTATGTACAAATCCAAAGCCACTTCCTTTTGCTCTCTTGGAATAATAAACCCACACCCCACTTCAGATTGTTTAAGACAAAGAATGGAATCTCTATTATTTTTAAAAGAGTTTGTCCCACTCTCTTGTGTTTGTTTTGACTTGTTGTGCCCATAACACATGTTTCCACTAAGTGGTATTTAATACCTCTTCAACTCATCTGAAAAGAAAAAAAAACAGTACACTTCACTTGCTTTCTCCCTCTCTGTCCGAAATATTTCATCTGTCTTTCTTCCTTTCTCATCCCAAACCAGAAAAGTAGAGTGCGAAAGCAGAAAAACAAGAGTGATGTTTCTTCTTCTTCTTCTTACTCCAAGTGTTCAACTTTGTTCTTGTTCGCTGAAAATAGTATAGGTTGAGTGCTCAACTATACTATTGTAATCCATTTTATCTTGGGAGACCGACACTACAACGCTCCTAGCACCGTGGGAGGTAGCGAATCGGTTTTAAGGAAAGTGTGGCATACACGACTTGGATTTTCTACTTTGTATTGTTATTTTCGGATTTATTTCCTACGAATTTAACAGTGTTGTAATTGTTATCATTGATGTACTGATTTGTTGTACTTGTATACTTCTACTTATTGTATTCTCTTCTTCTACCTTTCTGTAGTTAGTAGATATTTTTGTAACAAGATATGGTTATTGTATGATCCTAATTTACGATAAACTCAACTCCTAAAGTCAAGCGTAACATATGCAAGATGTTGCATGCGGCTTCAATTCCTAACATAATCATCATAAAGAAATAGATTTGTGTCCCAGCTAAAAAGACAGGAAAAGGTGGCAGTGACTTAGAACTGGATTATGGATTGTCAGCGCAAGATCATATAACGGAGCTCGAATATTGTCGTCAACTATTCTACACACTAAAAGGCAAGAAGCAATGGCTAACATAAAAGAATAATGAGTTGAATGATTTTTCAATGGTTAAGAAATTGCCGAATAATCTATGGGGAAAGCTAAGTATTTTTGTTCCCATAGAAAATATTTATACATGCCTATATATTTATGTGATAGTTGGGTACTTTTTTGAAAAATCTGTATGTTTTATCTATTTGAACATATATGCGTATACTTTTGAGTACTTCATATGTTGTGATATTTTTTTCAAATTTTAAAAATCCAAATTATTTTAAATTATGGCATGAGCTATTGGGTTACATTGTGCACATATAATGAGTTAGATTTGTACTAATCTTGTTGGATATTGGATATATGTCAAACCGTAATTTTCCTTTTCACATGAATATTATCTAAAGAATTTGTGAAAGGAAATTTTTGAAAAATCTGACAGATTGCATATCACAATTATCCCCTCTTACACTTAATACGTGGTTTCAAATCGAACATTATTCAATCTGTGTTTCTATTTGTAGTGTGCAGACCATTTTATTATATCACCACCATAGCATATATCTAGGGCCTATCAAATGAAGCTGGGTATACGTGGCTTATAAACCCCCGTTTGTTGTATAAATGCCTAGAGCTCATGATAGAAGACCAATAGATACGCTGATTGCATACCTTATGAAGATTGATTCACGACTTTAGAAGGAGATATGAGCCCAAATTTAATGGAATGCCAAGAAATTTAATGGAATGAAATGATCTTCAATATTTAAACCCACGCACGAGTTAAGCTGAACTGGAAGTTCAAAAGGTAATCAATATGTAACTTTTAGCAAGTAAATCTAACAAATATATCTATTGATCATGCTAATAAAAAAAAGGTGACTAGGTCCCATTTATATTCCCTAAATTGGACCATATACCTACCGATACTCTTTGGAGCCAAAAGTACGGGAGACCCATGGGTGTAAAAAATAAGAATATGTGGAGAACTAGATCTAGTTAAGAATTTCGGCACTCTTGAAATCTCTTAAAGAATTATGTTTTCAAGACGTTCGTCCAAAAGATGAAAAATTCCAGTAAACTTATAGGTATACCAAACAATCATAATATTGAGGATGCGGAACGACCTGATTTAAATATCTTTGTGAAATGACTAGAATCTTGTTAACTTAGATATTGTCATGAACATTTATGAATATGGGATAAATTTATGATAAAAATGTTATAGTTGTCGACAACAAAATTGCCTTGTTGACATAGAAATTTTGATAATTTAGACGATTTTAATATTAAAATATTTGAATATATTTGGATAATATTGATATTATCTAATTTGTTAATTAGATATTATCAAAAGAGTTTGAACTTATCAAAACTCTTCTATCCTACAACTATAAATAGGACATCTCATTTCTATGTATTCATCCTAAGAAAATCATAGAAACAGCTTTGAACCTTATTTAGAGATCATGATCATGAAAATAAAAGCCCCATGATCTTGAAAGTAAAAGCTCCTCCATGAACATCATGCCTATCATGTTGATCCGAACCTCCAGTTGAAGATCAAGTCATTTGAACTTGGAGGCCCTTCAGAAGAACAAACATATAAGTTCTTCTTTGAAGATCAAGCCACTTGAAATCCGGAGGCCCTTCAATGGAACGTTTAAGACATCAATTGAAGAATCAAGAGACTACCTAGAGATCTTGTACCCACATTATATTGATATTTCATGTAACTAGAAGCTTAGAGTTTAATATATAAAAAATCTCAATTTTCTTGTTCACATGCCTTCAAAAATTTCTCTCGTTATATGGTAATATGGATCCAGAGCTAAGCACCACTAATGCCATGACTATTTAATGTACAAATGAGCAATTAACGCATATATAGCTCAACTCGCTGATAAATGTATTCTCTTTATAACACATACGCCATTGAGTGCTAACCTTGTAGGTTACAAATGAGCGTTTGTACGAAAGAGAAATGAGAATAATGAGGTGGTGTGATCTAAAGCGAGTTTTGTTGCCCACGGGTTCACGCAGAGACCCTTGATTGGTTTTAATCAAATATACTCTCTTACAATATATGACAGTAAGTTTTGTTACATAATATCATTGGCAGAATAATTTAGATATGCATCTGATCGATAAACGTCATGACCACATAATTATAGGTCATTAGACGCTAATGTTTATTGGGAAAATCCCTGATGAATTTATAATTCTCAGAATGAGAAAAGAAATGAAAATTGCATGTATTTTGTTGAATTACAATGACTTTACTTGACTTGAAGTAGTAAGCAATCGGCTGAGTAATTTCCTCCTAAAGTGGGAATATGTATGTGTGAATATATATGTGTCATTATGTGCTGATGGATAAGTGTCATTTACTTATCACATTAATGGTTTCCAATCTATAGAAGCAAATAATTAACCATTTAGACTCGAAGAGGGTAATGATGATATTTTGGGACAAAAAGTCCATTACTTCATTGTCGTTGAAGCACCAATTTAGGACCAGCAGTTTCATAATCGCATCAGGCCTCATATTGTATCTGTGATGAAATTGCTAGCAACATTTAATGCTCATTTTGCTTTGAAATGTTATTTAACATATCCTCCTAATATTTTCGAGGTACAAAAATTTTGACATTTATGCATGTGAGAAACCAATATGTGGTTTTAATTGGCTACTGTACTAGCTATTTTGTTTGATCTCCATGATGTCAAGTCCCAAACTGGTTATGTTATGAATTCTCCCAATGTCCTATATGAGGACAATAAAGCTTATGTTGCACAAATAAAAAATGGGTATATTTAAGAATATCTATTAGAGCATAAATAACGTCAAGATGCAATCCATGTGAGCTCCAGAAGAGTCATGAGATTGTTATGAAGAATGTTCTCCAGAAGAGTCATGAGATTGTTATACAAAATGTTCACTATAGTGACAATCTTGAAGATTGCACCATATCCTTTTTCTACACTCTTTTTGAAACAATGTTTTTATTATATTAGAATGTGGAAGCTATGAAGGTTGTTGTCTTCGAGGGGAGTGACATTTACTTGAATAATCCTGAAGACCAACAGCTCTACTCTTTTTCCTTTGATTAATATTTGGTACAATTTTCTTAATTAGAAGTTTTTTAACGATGTAGCTAGTGCAACACATGAACGCATACATATCATGTACTCTTTTCCTCACTAGGTTTTTCTGGTGATGTTTTAACGAGATATGAGCATGGTTGAAAAAATCGCTAGGCGCTCGGGGAGCGCCTAGCGCCTAGGACACCTAGGCGGGGATTAATCGGCGCCTAGGCGTCCGTGTATTTTTTTAAAAAAAAAAATTAAGTATTTTAATTTTTTTTAAAGACTAATAGTTATAAATTATACACCCTCTGTCCCATTTTACCTGTCCTATTTACTATTCATTGGTCAAATCAACTCTTTCTTTATTGCTTATTTTCTTTAGTAAATTTTTATTATTTTTAAATTTAATTTTTTGTGTTTAATAGTACTTTTAATATAGTTTCTAAAGATATAAATTTTATATATTAATGATAAACTTAATATTATGAAAAATTAGATTAAAAATAACTTCAGTCAAGTTTCGTTAAACGAATCAGACAACCAAAATGGGACGGAGGTAGTATAATACTTTAATAGTTAATACTAAAATATTAAATATTAACTTAAAAAATTTCTAAAGCTTGTACAATTTAGGATTATTTCGTTCAAAACGATGTTGTTTTGAGTGAAATAACCCATTAAAAAAAAAGGGACAATAGTTAATCGGCCGATTAGGCGGCCTAGTCGGTGCCTAGGAGGTCTAGTCGGCGCTTAGGCGGAGCTTAGGCGGCTTAGGCGGTCGCCTAGACCACCATTTAAGTTATTAATTATTTTTATTAATTAACTAGAACTAGAATATATTATTTATATCTTTAAAAAATTGTAACTGTTTTACTATTGGATGATTCAATGAACCAACATATAATTTCCAAATGAAGAGACATGTAGTCATGGATTTTATTCCATTAGCCCAATAAGTGTCTCCACTTTCTAGTTGTAAACGTGTACCTTCCTCAATAATTTGATTTTGAAAAAGATTTTTCATGGACTTTTTTTTATACACCATCGCCAACATTATATTTGACCAATTTTATTTCATAAAGAAATTAATATGTATTTTATTAGAGTAAGATAATCCTCATTATATGTTTATATTTTATTAGACAAAAGATAGATATGAGTAAATATTGTAGTCCATCTTTTTTTTCTAAATCAATTAAAATATACTAGCTACCACACCGAAGAATAAAAAAAAAAAAAAAAAAACAATAAATAGTCCTGAAAGAGACGATCTAGTGGTGGAGCATAACTCTTATACCTAAAGGTCAAAAATTCTATTTTTGTCAATACCTTCCGGATTAAGCCCATCACATAATGTACGGTCTTCTTAGTGCAATTTACTCCTCGTGTATGGAGTGGAGTTTACCTTGTACACACTTTTAAGTAGTGACTGCAAGTTTTACTTGTCGTCCAAAAAGATTTATAGAGTATTACACAAATACCTTGCACACTTTCAAATAATGACAGCTAATTTCTCTCAGCTCGTCACTTAAAAAAAATACTACAAACAGTTGAAATATATGTAAGAGTTAATTTCATTTTTTGTCCTAAATTTATAGGTGTCTGATATTGCTAAATACGGGCACCAAGTAAACCGGAAAATACGATCGTATATAACAAGGATCAAAACCCGGTTACAAAGCAAGAAGTGCTCAAAAGGCTCGGCGGGTCGGCAGTGGGCTTTCCTACTGTTCGAGCTCTCTTGGAGTCTTAGTCTAATAACGGCTGAAAGATCCTCTCTCTCCTCATAAATGCGCTATTTATAAGAGAGAAAAGTGCGGTTGCCGGTCCTCCGGCATGACGGGAACGTGGCGGACATGCGTTCACCTCTTTCTACGCCCAAGCGGGGAAAGGTACGTGGCGGCTGCTGGTGCGTTGCGTCGGGGCCCATCGGGGTACTGTTCGGTCCGTGACGTCCGGCTTTCCAGCCGACCGCTCTCCGAGGGTCCGACCTCCCGACCGTAAGCTTTTGGACCGAGCCCGAGGTGTAGCCGACCGGTTCCGGAGTATATACACTATCAGTGTCAGTCCACTTTTAGAAATTTTTTATGAGAACATCCTCTTGTGGTCCAAGTATTATTGTGACATGACTATTTTTTGTCCTTTATCAACAAAACAGTTTAAATGCTGTTAAATTCAAAAGTATTTTGGTCTTCAATTATAGACAAAAAAAATAAACATAAAAATATAATGGGGTCAACCCACTTTGTATATATATAAAAAAAAAAAAAGAAAAATCGAAATGCGCTTGTATTTAATAATATTTTAACAATTTTATTGATGGAGACCAAAAATGGTCATTACACAATAATATTATGACCAAATGAAAATGTTCTGATAAAAAATGACTAAAAGTGAACTGTCACCTATAAATCTATGATAAAAATGAAATTAATTATATATGTAATATTATTATTTCATAAATTTACTACTCTCAAATGTCGTTATCATAGTCGTTATATACTTGTTCAATTACAACCACACATATAGTATATCATTTTTTTAATGAATTGAAAATCCACCATAGATTTATCAAATCTACCGCAAAAATATCTTATTCTATTTATATATAGATTTAAAAATATTGAGCTATAGAATGCATTTGTATTCAGGATGATAAAACACTCACATAGAAAAAGGAAAAAATAAAGAAAAATAATAATAACACGATATTTTACATGATTTAATATATATCTGCACTAAAATTTTCTTCTTCTTTTTTTTTTTTTTTCCAATCTCCCTTGTTTTTTTTTTTTTTTCAAAGTGAAATGATTATAAAAGACCTATTGTATACATGAACCTTTGGTGGAATAAAAAGTTAAATTTTGATGTATGTGCAATCATATCAAGTTTTGCATACAACAATTGTGTTTTTTTTTTTTTTTTTTGAAGAGCAACAATTGTTGATTCATATAAGTTTCAAAGTTGACGACACCTTGTTCAAATGAAAAATTTTTAGGTCCCCACAAAGTTAATTTTGGGTGAAATATTTTTAATAAAATAATTAAATATTAGTCAATAAAATGTATTGTAACGTACACTAGATATAATAATTATGAAAGAATTTAAAAACAACAAATAATAAGAACATGCAACTGTTCCTTTCCTTTTTTTTTTTTTTTTTTTGGTTTGTCCAAAGGTGTCCCACTAGCCAACAGCCAGAAGGACTAACCCCCGTCCCAACTGTCAACACACTAAGTGGTAGGTAGGGATGGCAACGGGGCGGGCGGGGACGGATACTCCCCGTCCCCGCCCCGAAACCCCGTCCCCGTCCCGGCCAGAATGGAAAATAGTCCCATCCCCGTCCCCGCGGGGAATTAGGCGGGGACGGGGAATCCCCGACTCCCCGTACCCGGTCAATTCTTAGTCAACATATTAAATTAGTGTAATTTTAATTTTAAAAAATTAATATATATATATATATATATATATATAGAATATTAATCAAATGTGGCCGTGCTCTTAGGTGTGGCCGTGCGGTCACACACCACTCAATGTTACGAAATACACCACTCAATGTTAAGAAACACACCACAATGAAAATATACAAAAACACCATAAAACACACCACACACCCAAAATAATGCACCATAACTCCCATGTCCCTAATGGTGCATTTGCTAATACTGTGTGGTGTATATTTGCATACCTAGTGGTGTGTTTTTGGGTGATGCGTCCCTAACGA
Source organism: Ipomoea trifida (assembly GCA_003576665.1). Classification (NCBI taxonomy): domain Eukaryota; kingdom Viridiplantae; phylum Streptophyta; class Magnoliopsida; order Solanales; family Convolvulaceae; genus Ipomoea; species Ipomoea trifida. Next base: position 25,399,048 of record CP025645.1, read on the forward strand.
TGCATATTTGTGTGGTGCATTTTCTAACACTGAGTGGTGTATATCTGTATACATAGTGGTGAGGCCGCACTGTTCACACCTAAGAGCACGGCCACACTTGAACATGACCCTATATATATATATATATATATATATATATATATATATATATAAATTAACGTACAGTGGCATTACATTTCCAGAGGGACGGGGCATATTGCCATCCCTAGTGGTAGGAGACTAGCCAAATGGTTTGCTCCATTCACATGGGTGGTGGGGATCAAACCCCCAACCTCATGCTTAAGGGACAAAGTGCTGAACCACCACGCCAACCATGCTGGTTTTTTCTTTTGAGTACTATTGACTCTATTACAATGTAGTATCTGTTCATAACTACTTTCTCAACCAAATCACTGAACCTCGAACCCACCCCCTCCCATGTGAGGTGCAACCGGGTGCCACTAGATCACAAGGTCTTTGACTAAAAATTGATTCTTTTTTTTTTTTTTTTGGTCCCTTTTCTATTTAATGGTTGATGGTTTTTTGGCTAAGACTCACAACTGGAAGGTAAGGAGCAATAATGACAAAACACTATAAATTAGAAGTGAGACGTTGTGCATTTTTTGGTGCCTTTTTTTTTACCTCATTTGTGTATTAATTGCAACAGGAAATTACAACTTTGCTAATTTTGAATGCTTAACAACTTATGTTAACTGCATTTTATAAGCTCCTTGAGACAATTAATTTTGCCACCAAAAGATTCAAGTCACAAGAAGCGTCTAACAACTCTTACAAAGTCGACTTTAATTGGCCGCACGGGGCTTAGCTCACTGGTTCAGTAAACAGTATTTAGGATAAGAAATAAATGTTTGAACCTCGGTAACAGCAGTGTGAGAATTATGCCTAAAGTAGACAGATCTCTTGTACGCACCAGTATTTGGCCATGTCTTGCTCTGCCGGACCCTTGAACACCCACCCGGTGCCGTTTCTTTTATGGCATCCGTCTGCGCCGTTAGGAGTAAAGTAGCTCAATATTAGTGTAACATATTCAGTTTCATTTTATATACACTGTAGTTTCCTTTCAATACAACTGCAGTTTCTTTTCGATATAACTACAGTTTCATTCGACATTATTATACACTCAAATATGTGAAACTGTTATTCAGTTTCATTTTATATACACTGTAATTTCCTTTCAACACAATTACAATATCATTTCGATATAATAACTATAGTTTCATTGGACAATATACAATCAAATATGTGAATTGAAACTGTTATTTAGTTTCATTTTATATACACTGCAGTTTCCTTTCAACACAACTACAGTATCATTTCGATATAACTACAGTTTATTGGACAATATACACTCAAATATGTGAAAGTGTTATTCAGTTTCATTTTATATACATTGCAGTTTCATTTCAACACAACTGTAGTATCATTTCAATATAACTACAGTTCCATTGGACAATATATACTCAAATATGTGAAACTGTTATTCATTTTCATTTAATATACACTGCACTCCTTTTTCAACACAACTACAATTTCATTTAGATATAACTACAATTTCATTTGATAATATAAAAACAAATGTGAGACAATACAATCTGAGATAAACTATAATTTCATTTACGGAGGTCCCTTAAATTGTGACGGCTGCCGTTTCTTTACTTAAACAAACGGTATCATTTTTTTATCATGGTCCACGATATAACGACTCACACCTGAGCGAACCCTTGGGCTCAATCTTTCTCCAATTCCAAATCTAATATCCCATTTATAGTAGTTGACAGTTTTACCGTTTCCCGTTAATTATATAAGAACCTTAATAACTATAATTAGTGCAATGTGGTTGTTTTGAGTAAATAAAAATGGACAAATATTGACGTTACAAGTCATGAATATATCTTGGCTTGACTAGGTTGGATTTTATGCGAGTCGGAGTCGATATGATCCCATAGATCATAATTTCTTTGGATACCATATACATACCATGCACGGTGCACCTCATCTCTTGTTTGAATTGACGTAAGACCAACCAAATTGATCAAATGTTCCCATCAACCTCTCTGCCACATGTTCATGCATGTGCTTTCAATCATCACTCTCCTCTTACCTATATCTCTCCATCTATATCTATATCTATATGCTCTCTCCTCCCTCAACCAAACGTGGAAAATGGTTGATTCCAATTTCTTCTACTCTTTCAACTTTGTCTGCTGTGAATAATTTATTGATGTCGTCCGACCATATGCTAGGACTGCAATGTTTTGTTTTGTTCTATACTACTATGCATTCGGAATTAAATTTCAGAAAAAGACTTTTACATAGCCTACCACTACTACAGAAATCACATATAACGTCAGACATATAATGTCGATTTTTTTAGGTTATAGGTCAAATAGATTTATAAAATATTTTAAAAAACCATTTAACGTTGATTTTTTTTTTATTGTTAACTGATGTTGTAAATCGCTAATAAAAAATAATAATAACGAGAACGACATACGACGTTGGTTATTTAAATAACTGAAGTCGTTTGAATTTTCTTTTTTTTTTTTTAATTATCATATACGACGTCTGTTAGGCATAAAATCGACGTCTTATATGGTTAAATTTTATTTAATGTTAAACGTCGTCGTTTTAATAAGAATTAAAAAAAAAATCTGACCTGATACGACGTCGGTTTTTTGACTAACCGACGGCGTATCATTGAATATAAATAAAAAATAATAATCATCCTACAACGTCTGTTATTGGTAATAACCGTCGTCGTAGGGTTTATTTCAAAAAAAAAAAAAAAAAAAAAAACCCCATTTTCAAAACATAAATCCATTATCATAGAACACCGCAACCAACGCCTCTACTTCTCTTCTCTTCACCGCTATCCACCTACTCTCTTTTTCTTCTTCTCTCCACCGCACCGTCGGGCAGCTGCACAGCTGTACTGACAGGAGGGGTAATATACTAATATATATACCATTTTGAAAATTGATAGACAACATTTACACCACTAATAATTTAAGAGTGACATTGATAAGGTGTGGGAAGGTGCGCCTACCTTATGGTGGGCGTCCGAAGAGTGCACCGTAAGAGCATCCTCAATAATTTAGGTTTTTTTCTCCAATTTTTTGTGGGTCCAACATCCACCTCATCATCCACTATCAAACTCAATTCCAAAAACCCTTCTCCCCATTAGTTTTAGATTTTTTTCTTAATTTTTTGTATGGACCCACCATTTTAATCTCCACTATATTTTAATTATTTCTTTATTTATTATAAAATTTAAATAATTTTATAATTATAAATATTTTAACGTAATTGAAATGATAATTATAAAATTAAAATTAAACTTCTTGTGAGCATAAATATAATATGTGCAGTCCAACTATCAACTTAGGCTTTTAGTTGAGATGGAGCACATGGTTTAATTTGGTATTAGAGTCATGCAAAAGGTCATGGATTCAAATCTCCGCGTCACTCATGTTGCGGCTTAATATGTGCAGTCCAATTAGCACATGCTTTAATTATTCTTAAATTAATTAAAGTAAAATACTACATGTCTACGTTTATATTATATAAACCAAAAAAAATTAATAACAAAACTAATATAAAAAAATAAAATAAAATTGTGGTCGTAGCAATGATAATAGTAGTAGCAGTAATAGTATTCTTTTTTTAATTCGAACAAAGTTTTGATATTTGCAAAGAGATCCTACACCTAAAGGTTTTACTCTCACATTAATTAAAAATCATGCATTCAAAATTTTACGGCACCAAAAATCAATTACAATCCTCTATTATATTGGGATGCTCTAAGGTGCTTGCTACAGTGCACCTTAAGAAAGGTGCAAATTAAGCACCTTGGTGCTTAATGTTGCACCTCACGAAAGGTGCTATGCATTAACACCTTCCTTAATTACGAAAGGTTATGATTGTTATCTTTTGAAAATTTTAAATTGTTAATTAACTCTTCGGTGATTTTCAAAAAGTTAAATTAACCTTTTGGATGTAATAATAAGGAATGCTCAGCCATTATGTGTTTTTAAAACAAGTTATTATGGTCGATATGAATTAATTGTTCTTAATTATATTTCATAATTGTAAATGTTATTTTGATAGTAACTATGACCGTTTTAAACGTTATAATCTGATTATTAAATTGAATTTATGTGCTATTGATTAATACTATTAAATTCTAATTTCCTATATAAACACCTAGGTGTTTGGGCAAATTTTTTGGTTGTTGGGTTTTAAACTATCAAAAACTTTTGTTGATTTTCTCTTTCTCTCATCCACGAAAATCATTTCCTCTTGAAAAATTCTGCCCATACTTCTGATAAAATATTGGCGTACTAGCATGATGTTGTTCTAGTTCGTCAGACTTTCTGTTTGAGTGCTCAAACATATGTCGTGATCTATTTTATTCTGTGAGACTGACGCTAAAGAGAGTGTGAGTACACATGACTTTGATCTTTCTTCCTTGCCTTCCTTTTCTTTGATTGGTGGGATTCATTTCTATAAAATTAAATCTCTTTATTTATATTTATATATGTTGGTTGGGATTATTTTCGCAAGATTATAAATCCCTATTTTGTGGTGTATTTGTGCATTTCATTGTTGTACCTTTTTGTTAACACTAATGGTGCATATTTCAAGCGGCTGCACGAAAATGTGCAATCACATTTGAGCAGACTTCTATATATATATGTGTGTGTGTGTGTGTGTGTGTGTGTGTGTGTGTGTGTGTGATTGGATTCCCGTGTGGTTGGGTTTGTTCCGTACGATTGTGCGGTTAAATCTACACCATTTATTCAAAGGTCATCAAGATAAATGAACCGTCCAAAATGAACATAAATTTTTTTTAAAAAAAAATGCGGTGGCATTATGGTAATTTTACATATTTGTTGAAAGTTTTAGGTGTGTCATTTCAGTACTTAATGTGCATCATTTCAGTACTTAAGGAGCATCATTTTAGTGCTTAAGGTGTGTTATCAGATCTACACTTGAAACTTGTGCTTAATTGTAAAGCTTAAGGTGCGTTTTCTCAAAGCTTAAGGTGCGTTTTCTCAAAGGTTAAAGTGCGTGAGTTTGTAGTGCTAGGTGCATAAGTTTACAGTTTAAGGTGTAAGTCTAAAACTTAATGTGCGTCATTTTATAGCTTAAGGTGCGCATTTTTAAAACTTAAGGAGTTAAGGTGCGTCAGCTTTGAACCTTAAGGTGCATCAATTAAAATTCAAGGTGCACAGGTTGACACTTAAGGTGCATAATTCTATACTTAAAGTGCGCCATTTTTACACTTAAGGTGCGCCCTTTTGTGTTAACTTTTGCACGAAAACCCTTCCATATGTATATATATAATTTTGTAAAATCAACTTATTCTCACCTTACATTTAATTATTCTTTAAAATTCTCGCCTTACATTTAAATATTCTTTAAAATTCAAAATGGACAATAATGCTTGTCGTTCTGTTAGATCAAATTACCAACAAAAATGGCAAAATTATTTGAGACCATATTTGTCTACAATAATTGACAAAACGTTAACTCGTATGATCGTCCTATCATTACTTTTTTTTGCATCACATGTGACCGGACGAAAACATTGAGGGGAAATGCTGTATGTGTTACATAATTTATAATTGAAATAAATCATATTATTTATTTTTGAGTACTAGTGACTCTGTTACAATACAGTATTTATTCATAACTACTTTATCAACCTACTGAAGCACAAAAAGTTAATATCGTCTTCATTAAGGTTCAAATACACAACCTCCCAAATGAGAGTGCAAATTGGTGCCACTACACCACAAGATCTTGGCACCCTAATACTACTAAATTTGGGATAAGGCCGCCTAAAAAAAGTCTAAATCATTGACAATATCAAAAGTTTGATTGATGATTTTGCGTCTAAATGTGCACGATGCATGTCACTTTTTAAATAAAATTTTATATATTTTTTTTTATACAATATTTATATTTTGATACAACTTTTTGAACAACTATTATTTATATTTAGAAATTACTCGAATGGTCCAAATTAAGATATGGCACATGTCCCCAATTTTTATTGGAAGGGCCCTGAAGAGAACTAAGCACTATCAAGAGTTGTCAATTTGAAAAGATCTAATACTAAAGCGGGATAAACATATATAATAAGAATAATATAAGAACAAGACTTTTTATGAGAAGTGTAGACAAATTTGAACCGTTCATCTTATATGATCAATGACTAAAAAATATGAGAAAAAATGAAATCGTCTTCATAAATAATATAAACTTTAAAAATATAATATTTATGAAATTAACTCCACTATTTTTTTCATTATTTTCTTATTTCTTTATTTTCCCAACCCTTAGATCAATTATATCAATGGCTAGCAATTGTCCCACACTTCTCACAGGAAACCTATTTTACATGAGATGCATGCCATATATATATATATATATATATATATATATATATATATATATATATATATATATATATATCATGCTCTAGTGCGGCTCTCCTCTCCCGTGCGATCGTACATACATGGCATAGCTGTAGGATGAGTTAAGATCAAATAGATGGAAATCAATGAATAGGATAAAATAAGAGGTGGTAATTTCGTAATATTCTGCAATATATATATATATATATATATTTCGACGATACATTACGTGTTAGTGTGTGGTGAACTTATGAGTGCTCTATGGTACATTTTTTTAGTGATACGTCGTGCACTTAATATTGCAGCACTCAATGGGTCTATTGAATCCATCGCATTTTTTTCCTTTTTGGTGTTGCACCTCAGAGCACTCATAAGTGCACCACATACTAGAACTTAGTGCACCACCAAAATATACCAAGTGTAATTTTGTGGTGCACTAAACACTGGTATGTGGTGCACTTATGAGTACTCTGTTGTGAACCTATGAGTACTTTGTGATGCACTTATGAGTACTCTGTTGTGAACTTATGAATATTTTGTGGTGCACTTAAGAGTGATCTGTGGTGCACTTAGTATTGCACCACTCAGCGGGTCTATTGAACTCACTGCATTTTTTTCCTTTTTGGTGGTGCACCACAATTCACTTATAAGTGCACCATAGAGCACTCATAAGTGCACCACACTTAACACTTAGTACATCACCGAAATATACATTGTGCACAAAATTCTAAATATTCCACTGTATTTTTTCACCTTTTGATTGATTTCAATCCACTTGGTGGTGCACCATAGAGCATCACGTAATGCACCACAGAGCACTCATAAGTGCACCACTAAACAACACTTAATACACCACCAAAACATACATTGTCTACAAAATTACAAAATTGTACCTGTATTTTTTTCATCTGCTTTGATTTATTTTTGTCTGATTTGCTATCATCCTACGGTTCTAATATATCTGCGCAGGAGAACAGCATTTGAACTTAAACCTATATGAGAGAGAGAGAGAGAGGGGGGAGAGAGAGAGAGAGAATACTCCAATTTTAGTCATCAACTATTGTGGCATTACCACATTTAGTGTCCTTTTCATTTAATTTTGTCACATTACACCATTAACTTTCATTTGTTTGCCACATTTAGTATTATTTTTAAAATATTGTCATATCACCATTTAATAAAGGGCTAACATGTAATTTTATCTTGCCAAAACATGTAATTTATCTCCCTCAATTGTGAAATCTTTTAATTGAATAATTAAATTTATTGTTAGCAATATTTATTAAATGATTTAATACCCAATTTAGTCATCGACTATAATAATTTTTCTTGATTTAGTCATAAACTACTTTTTGTGATTAATTAGGTCATCAACTCTAATGGTTTTAACCAATTGAGTCCTCGACTATATATATATATATATATATATATATATATATATATATATATATATATATATATATATATATATATATATATATGCCTAGTGTTTATATTTGCCAAAGACATTGTGCTCTAGTGGCACCCGGTGTCCCGATTTACACTCTCACAAAGATATGAGAAGTTCATACATAGGTAATTGAATATTTAATTTGTTTATTTAAATATCTAATACAAAGTATATAGGGATAAAGGCCAAATAAACCATTGAACCATTTACAAAAGTACAATTAAGCCCTCGAACTAGAAAAAAACTCCAATTAAACACTTGAACTCAAAAAAAATACAATTAATCTCATTTGACATGTTATTACAAATATCATCCAAATTAAAGGTGATTGAAATGCCACATCAATATGTTTTGATGACTTGGATGCCCAACAACAACAACAACAACAATAATAATAATAATATATTAAAATTAAAATATTAAATTTAAAAAAAAAAAAATCCATGACCAACGATGCCATGCCGATCGGCAACCAAGTTTTAAAAAAAAATATATATATATATATATATATATATATATATATATATATATTATTTGTATAATAATAATATTATTATCATTATTATATTAAAAAAATGTAAAGCTTGACTGCAAGCTTTTAAAAAAAATTAAAATATTTAATTTTCAATAAATTATTATTATCAATAATAATAAAATTTAAAGCTTGCCCACAAGTTTTTTTAAAAAATTTAGAAGTATTTAATTTTCAATAAATTATTATTATTATTATTATTATTATTATTATTATTATTATGAAGTGAATTGAGCATCCAAGTCATCAAAACATATTAATGTAGCATTCCAATCACCTTTAACTTTGAAGTTACTTACAATAACGAGTCAAATGGGGTTAGTTGCACTTTTTTCTAAGTGTCTAATTGGAGTTTTTTTTAGTTTGAAAACTTAATTACACTTTTATGAGTAATTGAAGTACTTATTTGACCCTTATCCCAAAAAAATATTGAGAGTATACTTGGTACGAAAATATAAATGTACAAATCAAATAGTACTAAAGAAAAACTTTTAGTGACACTTATACCACTGACAAATTTTTAATCTGGTCCATTCCCAAAGGCAAAGATTAAACCCTTGACCTTTGTTTAAAGATGGATGAGTCCTTTCCACTCAACCACACCCTCCAGGTTTTTAATTTAAGTTGAAGACTAACACTATTGGATCTTATTAAATGTTTACATACATACATACATACATACATACATACATACATACATACATACATACATACATACATACATACATACATACATACATATATATATATATATATATATAGGATCGCGTTCAGGTGCGTACTGGCCGCCTAGGAGAGAACTGCGGACGAATCACAGCGCGCCACGTGTCCGGAATTTAGTTGCACATAACGTTATAACTAGGTGCACGTAATGTTATAACTAGGTGCACATAGGTGCACCCAGGTGCATAAATGTTAACATCGTAAATTACTTGCACCTGTAAGTGAAAATAGGTGCACACGTGCAAGTAAAATGTATTACAAGTGCAAGTAAATTGTACAATGAGCATCAATACTAAGTGCACCTAATGTTATAACTAGGTGCACCTATTGCTATAACTAGGTGCACATAGGTTGCAACCAGGTGCATGAATGTTAACACAGTAAATTACTTGCACAAGTGCAAGTAAAATGTATTGTAGATGCCTGTAAAATGTATTACAGGTGCAAGTGAATTGTACAGTGAGCATCAATACTAAGTGCACCTAATGTTATAACTATGTGCACCTAATGTTATAACTAGATGCAACCTATGTTATAACTAGGTGCAACCTATCTTATAACTAGGTGCACCTAAGTTGCACCAGGTGCATGAATATTAACAACGTAAATTACTTGCATTTGTATGTGAAAGTATTTGCGAAAATAGGTGCATGAATATTAATAAGGTAAATTACTTGCACTTGTAAGTAAAAATAGGTGCGAAAATAGGTGCACTTGTAAGTGAAACTATGTGCACTTTTAAGTGAAACTAGGTGCACTTGTAAGTGAAACTAGGTGCACCAAAGTTCCAGTTATTTACGAAATGCCACCGCGTCATTTTTTTTAAAATTGCATCTGATTCGTTGATCTGGACACGTGGACGGCTGTGGAGCGTTCTCATTTCCTACCTGGGCGAGAGTTCGCACGAGAGTGCAACCCTCTATATATATATATATATATATATATATATATATATATATATATATATATATATATATATATATATATATATATATATATATATGAATCGTTGTTCATATGAAAAATAAGAATAAATCTCGCTCATCCATTTAAAAGAGTGAATATAATGGATGGGGATCTAAACTTAGAAAAAAAAAAAAAAAGATAGTGGTATACATGTAAATAAGTTAAAGTTTGAATGGATGAATAATGTGTTTTTATCTCACACGATACTTGTTAGATTTTTCCTGATCTAAAAACAATGTGTATATATCATTCTTGAAGTATCTATGTATGTTTAGGTCAAATCGATGTATGTTTGGACTTTAACAATATGAGTTTCTCTCAAAATGATGCGAGTTTATCTCAAACTAAAGCATGAAAAGTTTCTGCATATTTTTAAAAATATCGCCATCTTTTTTTCCCATTTAGATTTTTTGAAGTTTTTCATAAATAATATTATTTTTCTCCATATGGTTGAATACTGAAACATTTTTTTATTTAAATATTTGTAAATTTTTCAAAATAATGTTGCCTTTTGTTGAAACCTTAAGCCCATTTATCAATAGGCCCATTAGGCTATAGATTATTCATGTATATATAGTGGTAGTCTGTATAGTTCTTGATAAGGGGAATATATTAATTCTCTTACATCTTTAACATGGTATCAGAGCCAAAACCCTAAACCCTAAAATACCCTAATTTTTCTGTGCGCCGCTACCACCGGACCATCGCCGCCGCGACTATTTTTTAGTTCCAGCTTTGCCTTGTGGGATTTCTCCCAAACCAACACCACATGCCGCCTAGGGACCTCGTCGCGAGCCAGGGAGTGGAAGTCCGGTCGCCATTCGCCGCCGCACGTACCGTCGCCGTCGCCAGGAACCGTCACTGTTTTTCGGCCATATTTTCGATCAAAGCGCCACTGCCACCGTTGGGTTCGCCTTGTGGAGACGCTTCGACCAGTGTTGGTTGTCTTCACCGGTCACCTCCACCGCCCGCCGGTCGCCGCCACTGTTTTCCTGCCACCGCCGACATTTTTCCAGCGACTACCAGGACAATTTGCTTTTCCTTTCTTTTCTTTAATATGGCATCATCTTCAACTTCTTTTACTTCCTTTCCAACTATTACTATGGATAAGTTGGTTGAGAGTGAGAACTATGCGTCTTGGGTTGCATCTGTTAGACTTTGGTTTAAAGGCTAAGGTATATTTACCCATTTTGAAACAAAGGTGAATGACATTGTTGAAAACAAAAGTGACTGGGAGAAGGTGGATGCCCTATTACGTAATATGTTATGGCAGTCCATTGATCCTAAACTCCATAACATTTACAAGGCATATGAGACTTGCTATGATGTTTGGAATAAAGCAAAGTTTCTATACACCAATGATGTACAAGGACTTTATTCACTGATCTCGAATATGCTTAATTTCCGTGGAACTGTTGATTTGAGTATGCCTGAATATTTAGGTTGGATTGAAGCGTTACAACAAGAATACAATAACCTAATGTCACATGAGAAGACTGTTGATGGTCAAGTTAAGCAATGTGACAAGTTTTTCATGGTGTTTGCTCTGGCTGCCCTTTGTCCTGATCTTGCTCATGTTTATGATCAAATTCTGGCAAGTCCTACTGTACCTACCTTGAATGAAACTGCTGCTAGACTGCTCAAAGTTGCATCTGCTCCTTCAATTGAGTCTATTGGAGATTCATCCGTTTTGGCATCTCGAGCTACAGATAAAGGGTTTTCTGGACATACTAGTAGTAGTGGTGGTCGCCGTAGTACCCGTTCTCGGTGTGAATATTGCAACAAGGTAGGGCACACCAAGGATCGTTGCTACAAGTTACATGGCAGACCTCCACGTTCTGTTAATATGGTGCAGGCCACTGGTTCAGAGGCTCAGGCTCATAGTCGTTTCACCCCTAGTGACTATGAAGAGTACCTCCAGTTTAAAGCATCCCGAGATGTCACTCCCACACTTCCTCCCAATCCTGGTACATCCTCTCTTGTTTGTCTCTCTCACACTAGTACACCTAATACTTGGATACTGGACTCAGGTGTCTCATATCACATTTCTAGTAATGTATCTCTTACGTCTAATGTTTCTAAGTCTAAAGCTTTACACATGGTTACTTTAGCTAATGGTTATCAAACACCAGTTGTTGGTGTTGGTCAGGCTTCACCTATGCCATATTTTCCCTTAGAGTCTGTGTTATATGTACCTAATAGTCCTTTCAACCTTATTTCTGTGAGTAAAATCACACGTACTCTTAACTGCTCTATAACCTTTTGTGCTGATTCAGTTGTTGTACAGGATCGTAGTACGGGGAAGGTGATTGGCACCGGGCTTGAGTCATAGGGTTTCTATTACCTGTGTGGTGGTGTTGCTGCCAGTGCATCCACAGATTCTCCTATGCTTATCCATAGCCGTCTTGGCCATCCTAGTCTCTCCAAACTTCGATGGATGGTTCCAGGTCTTTCTGTTGAGTCTTTAGATTGTGAGTCGTGTCACATTGGAAAACAATCACGTCAGTCTTTTCCAAGGAGAGTCAATAATCGGGCTATGTCCCTCTTTGATTTAGTTCATACAGATGTTTGGGGTCCTTATCGAGTCAGTTCTACTTTAGGTTTCCATTATTTTGTAACCTTTATTGATGATTATTCAAGATGTACTTAGGTTTTCCTTATGAAATATCGTTCTGAATTATTCCAGATTTTTCAAAATTTCTGTACTGAAATACAAACTAAATTTGGTAAACCCATCCGTGTTTTACGCAATGACAATGCCAAGGAGTATCTCTCCAACCCTTTTCAATCCTAAATGACATCTCGGGGTATGTTACATCAAAGTTCATGTGTTTACACACCTCAGCAAAATGGGGTTGCTGAGAGGAAAAATAGGCATCTAGTTAGAAATTGCTCGAACTATGTTATTACATTTTCATGTTCCTTCCCAATTTTGGGTTGATGCTATTCTTACTGTCTGTTACTTGATCAATCGCATGTCATCCTCCATACTTAACAACCATACTCCATATTCTATTGTGTATCCTTCTGTTGATCTTTTTCCTCTTCCTCCTCGGATTTTTGGGTGTGTTTGTTTTGTTCATGGCATGACTCTTGGCGTTCAAAGTTGAACCTTAAAGCTATTTAGTGTGTGTTTTTAGGTTATTCCCGACTACAAAAGGGTTATAGGTGTTATTCTCCATCACTCAAGCGTCATTTTGTGTCTACAGATGTCACTTTTATTGAGTCATCACCTTTTTTTCCAACCTTCTCCAAATGACACCGTTTCAGAGGTTCTCCTCATTCTTTATCTTGGTCCTCTTCCTCTTACCCAGAGTACTGATCCTACAACTACTCCTAACCGCCCTCTTCAGGTTTATCAACACCGTCCTCGCCCTGCACCTACTGAGGCTCTTGTTGACTCACATGGCCCATTTGATCCTCCTGCTGTGGTTCTACCACTTCCACTGCAATTTGTCACTGACCCCACTGAGGCATCCACTGATCTCCGAAGAGGTACACGTTCTACTCGTAACCCTCATCCCATATATACTTTCTTGAGTTATCATCGTGTGTCTTCCCCGTACTTTGCCTTCCTTTCTCACCTGTCTTTTATGTCTATACCTAAGTCTACTAGTGAGGCCTCTCGAATTCAGGTTGGTGCCAAGCCATGTTGACAGAAATGGAGGCTCTTCAATCTAGTCGCACATGGGAGTTGGTCCCTCTTCCTGTGGGTAAGACTGTTGTTGGTTGTAGATGGATTTATATTGTGAAGGTGGGCTCTGATGGCAAGATTGATCGCCTTAAGGCGCGGCTGGTGGCTAAAGGCTACACTCAGATTTTTTGGTTTGGATTACACTGACACTTTTTCTCCTGTAGTTAAAATTGCATCAGTTCGCTTGATTTTATCTCTAGCTTCCATAAACCATTGGGACTTACACCAGTTAGATATCAAGAATGCTTTTCTCCATGGCGATCTTCAGGAGGAGGTTTATATGGAGCAACCGCCTAGGTTTGTTGCTCAGGGGGAGTCTGGTTTGGTATGTAAACTTCGTCGCTCTTTGTATGGTCTAAAGTAGTCTCCACGGGCTTGGTTGGGAGATTTAGCTCTGTGGTGTGTGAGTTTGGTATGGTCAGAAGTGAAGTTGAGCATTCTGTTTTCTATTGTCATTCTAATTGGAAATGCATATATCTTGTTGTGTATATAGATGACATTGTTATTAGTTATTACAGGAAGTGATCAAGATGGCATATCTAAATTGAAAGAGTATCTCTTCAGTCGGTTCCAAACTACTTGGGCAGGCTAAAGTATTTTCTTGGAATTGAGGTAGCCCAATCTAACAGTGGTATAGTTATTTCTCAAAGAAAGTATGCGTTGGATATCTTAGAAGAAATTGATTTGTTGGATTGTAGACTTGTGGATAATCCAATGGATCTGAATGTTAAACTTCTACCAGGACAGGGGAACCATTGCCTGACCGAGAGGATATAGGAAATTAATTGGGAAATTGAATTATCTCACAATAACTCGACCAAATATCTCCTTTGCAGTCAGTGTATTAAGTTAGTTTCTTGAAAATCCTTGTAATACTCATTAGGATGCTGCTGTTTGGGTGCTAAGGTACATCAAAAGAGCACCATGGCAAGATTTACTCTTTGAAGATAGAGGACATGCTAAAGTTGTTGGGTATTCTGATGTAAACTAGGTTGGTTGTCCTTTCGACGGATGCTCTACTTCAGGTTATTGTGTTCTCATTGGTGATAATCTTATATCTTGGAAAAGTAAGAAGCAAGATGTTGTTGCTAGATCCAGTGCTGAAGTTGAATACCGTGCCATGGCTCTTGCCACGTGTGAGCTGATGTGGCTAAAGCACTTACTTCATGAGTTACAGTGTGGCCAAGTTGCTCAAATGACATTGATATGTGACAACCAAGCAGCTCTTCGCATTGCCTCAAATCTAGTCTTTCACGAGAGGACCAAACAAATTGAGGTTGATTGTCACTTCATCAGGGAGAAAATTGCATCACGGAGTACTAAGACTAGCTTTGTCAATTCTGCAGATCAGTTAGCTGATATTCTAACAAAGTTTCTTAAAGCTCCTAGAGTTGGGTATATTTGTAACAAGCTTGGAGCATATGATCTATACTCTCCAGCTTGAGGGGAGTGTTGAAACCCTAAGCCCATTTATCAATAGGCCCATTAAGCTATAGATTATTCATGTATATATAGTGATAGTCGGTACAGTTCTTGATAATGGGAATATATTAATTCTCTTACATGTTTAACACTTTTCACCAAAGCAATACGTACTATGTTTCACCAAAATAATGTTATTTTTCTCCAATATCATATTATGCAATTTTTTTTTAATTTAAACTTATATTTCGTACTAATTTTTTAAAAATGATTTGTTTTAGCAAATCGATGTTGCTTTTCTTCTAGATAATGCAATCTTGTTATATTTAAACTTTTGTTAAACTTTTAAAAGAGTAAATTGTCAGTTTGGTCTTGTGATTATTTGGGTCTTGTTAATTGTAATCCATGACTTTTAAAACTGTTAATTTAGTACCTTAACTATTCAATTTTTATCAGTTTTGGTCACTCCGGTCAAATTGCCGGTCAAACCTCACCGGAAAATATTAATAGGTAAAATATTGAGGGTATTTTAGTCATTTTACTTCTCTTTTGTTTCTTCTTCGATGAGTCCATCTTAGGCCTTTGCCTCTTCCGGCCGCCGTGAGCTATCCCTACCTGATTTTTCATACCGACTACCCCTTGAGAAACCAACTATGTTTCGTCAACTTTCCCATCAACATCTCGATGACGACGAGACGCAAAAGGCGGGGAGAATCAACATTCCTTTTGCCGCATCCATGGCGAAGTTTACCGTGGTGGGATCCTACAACGGCCTCTTATGCTTGTTGGATTCTCTCCTCAACCAATCTCTTTGCATCTACAATCCCTTCACCGGAGACTATAAGGTGATGTCGAGATTCATGGAGTTTGAAGAGCAGCAAGTGGTGATTGCATTTGGATTTCACCCCGTGACCAAGGAGTACAAAGTGATAAGGATTGTGCAGTATACTAACACTTTCATGGAAATCATGTCCGCCATCGCTCGCGGTGGCCGGTGGAGGCAAAGGCCTGAGTTGGGCTCGTCCGAGAAGAAACAAAAGAGAAGTAAAATGACTAAAATACCCTTAATATTTTACCAATTAATTTCGGTGAGATTTGGCCGACAATTTAGTCGGAGTGACCAAAAATGATAAAAATTGAATAGTTAAGGTACTGAATTGAAAGTTTTGAAAGTCGTGGATTGCAATTAACAAGATATCAATAGTCATAGGACCAAAATGACAATTTACTCTTCTTAAAACAATGTTTTTTTTTAAACAATGTTATTTTCAGCAAAATTTTATTTTTCTTTAAAATTATGTTAAAGTTTTTCATAATTATAAAAATATATTCACATTTTTTTTATTTAAACATAGATCTGTCTACTGTTTTTTCAATCAACAAAATAATAATAATTTTTATTTCACTCAAAAGAATTTATTCTTATCTATCTTCACCCTATGTATATTTGTGTATGTTTGACTTGAATTTCTCGTATGGTCACGTCATATGTAAGTTTTTAGTAATTCTAATCATGGTGTGAAGTGGAAAGTGTTTTTTTCCATTAATTTATTTATAGGGTGGCATGTGGGGCCACTGAGCTACAAACCTTATTTTAAAATTTATTAATATTGTGTATATCCCTTTATAATAGTGTGAATAATTTATAGCAAAACGTTGCTTTACAGAATTTCACATCCATGATCCATCTAAAATCTAAATCACATTAGAAATTGTGAAGATCTAATGCATTTTAAATTAGATAAATAAATTATAAGAATTAGTTGGCGGACCCGGATACAAAAAATCAAATTTAAAATTTTAAAAATGATAAATTAAACAAATTAAAAAATTGATTTAACCTGACTTATTACACTTCTGATATTTCGTCATTAGTAGTGTGGTTTTGTTACTTTTAATTCGTAACTATAAAAATGATCAGTATTATTCCTTCCACGACTATTGTTTAGTACCAATTTTGGTCTCACGACTATTGTTTTAGTGCCAAAATTTATCGCGCCGGTCACCCATCCGTTTAAAACGTACAAAAATCTAAAATTGTTAAGCGTATTTTCATCATTTTCAACTTGATATCTTAATTTCACTAGTACAGAATTGACTATCTGCGTCCGGAGTAATGGACTATCTGCGTCCGGAGTACCCCGGACGCATATGCCGGAGACGCAGCTGCCTTCGACTATCTGCGTCCGGGGTATGAATAAATGGATTTAAGTCTTAAAATCGATCAAAATTGGCAGTTTTCCTCCTCATTTTACCTTAATTTGAGGAGGATAATTGTGAATTGTGATCGATTTTAGGACTTAAATCTCTTTATTCATGCTCAAATTGGGATATTGAGTTGAAAATGACGAAAATATCTTCAAAAATATTAGATTTCGGCACGTTTTAAACAGATGGGTGACCGACGCGATGAATTTTGGCACTAAAACAATAGTCGTGAGACCAAAATTGGTACTAAACAATAGTCGTGGGACCAAAATTGGTAGAAATGAAACATGTGGACCAAAATTGTCATTTTGCTAATAGTCGTGGATCAAAATTGGTATTTGCTCATTATTCCTCCAAGTATTCTGTCTTCCTTATTTTTGTTAAAAACGAGAACAATATTCTTGTAATTTCTTAACACCCAACTCTAATTATATTTATGTATTTTGTAGTATCGACTCATAAATACTTTTTCAATCTGCTGAAGCACAAAGAGTCCATATTGACCACTAAGGCTCGAATTCATGACTTTCCACTTGAAAAAGTCACTTCGTACCACTAAACTACAAAGTCTTCCATTTGAAAGAATCATTTCATGTCACTGGACCATTGACTTTTGTTAAATACACTTTAAAACCAAAAAAAAAAAAAAAATAATAATAATAATAATAATAATAATAATAATAATAATATAACGTAGGACACTATAACATCACATCTCTTGCTGTCTAACAATCGTCAAAATCTAAAATAATGTCAGAGATTTTATAACCGAATATTATAAATTTGTGATTTTTTTAAAGAAAAATAAATTCCCTTAAAAGAAGAAAAGAAAAGAGAAGAAAAAGAAAAGAAGAAGACAATAGTGAGTGATGGGGAAGGGAAGAAGGCAAGTGGGAGGTGATATATAAATGGACCACAGTGGAGACAGCACAAAAAGACAACATAGACAAGTCATATAATGATGTAAAAAGAGTTACTTCTACTGTTGGTCATAAAAGGGAAGGAATTCTATGGTATTTGTTGGATTACATATGCTGCACCTCATCTTCTACATATATTATATTATACTGTATGTTTGGAAAATAGTTTGCCAGCTAATTTTAACTTGTTTGATTTGATCAACGGTCAATATGAATGTTTGATTAATCAATGTTTTATAACAGTTTATTGCTTCAAAATACTAAAATTTAAAAAACTACTTTAAAAAATAAATTATTTTCTTCAAAACACCACTCAATAATTGAGTATTGTTGACTCTATTAATAGGTAATATATATTCTATACTTTCTTAATTTGTTGCAGTCCAAAGAGTCAATACACTACAACCGGGTTCGATCTTGTAACATTCTCTCACGGAGAGGCACAGAAGTGTCATATAAGAACAAGGTGTTTGGCATTATTATTATTATTATTATTATTATTATTATTATAGGTCAGATACCTTATGATCCGATGACATCACTGTTGCTTTCTATAAAGAAGGTCTCAGGTTCGAGTCCTATCACAATCAAGGGTCGACATAATTTGCTATGATGAGCAGATACTATAGATAGGTTATAGTGTACTTTAAAAAAATGCATAATACATTTATACCCTTAAAGGTCATTTTACATGTAATCAGCTAATAAGTAATTTACCAAACATCTTTTTGCATGTAATCAGCTAACAACTAATTTACCAACAAACATATTTCTACAACCAATTAATGCTATCAGCTAGTCAAGCCCGCTAACACGTAACAAGTAATAACTATTTGTCAAACACCCTCTATGTCCTTCAATATTTAATCATAATTTTATGACACTATTTATGATTTAAATTAGAATGATATCTTCTTCTTTTTTTTTTCTATAAAATGATACAATTCTTTCACAAATGACTCAGAATTATTAATTAGGCATGAATAAACTTTTACATATTTACAAAAATGTCACTATATTTTTTATTTTAATTTTTGAATATTTTTAACAGTTTTTTTTTTGGTTAAATAAAATAGTCTATTAACTTGTTTTCTTTTATATTTTCATATAATTCATAAATTTGAGTTTTTTGCATTTAAAAAATTATGAATTTTATTCTTAATGCTAAATTAATGGCTCATTAATTTTGAATACTACTGACTCTGTTAGAATGCAATATCTATTTATAACTATATTCTTAACCGAGTGCCACTAGACCACAAGGTCTTGGCTAATAGCTTATTAATTTAATCTCATTTTATTTGTATAAAAACCATAGCAAAATTTTATTTTTTATTTTTCTGAAAAATGCCTTGAAAATTCACTAATAGGATTGCTCTAAGAGCCGTCCCATTAGAGAATTTTAGGTTGAGTTTTGCAGAGGAAAAAATTTATGAGTTAATTTTTCATAAATGGGAGTCTTGATTTTCTCTCCGGTAAAGACTTGATTTTTACAGGAGAAGAAGAAGAAAAAAAAAAAGAAAAAGAAAAAAAGGAACACATGTTTGGAGCGCACTGTGCACCCCAACAAGTGCATGTTTCCCACACCCCTACTGAGGCGCTCTAGAGTGGCAGCCACTCTGAATTAAAATAGCTTGTTATTTATTTATTTATTTTAGCTGGTCGTTCCATGCAATGCCAACGCCCAGATGTGTGTGTGTTTTTTTTATAACGTAATTTTCAAATAAATTAAATTTTAATATTTTAAATTTAAATATAATAAAATTATTATAATTATAATTTTATAATGATACTCTCTCTATCCCATTTTATCTGTACTTATTATTCATTGGTTAAACTAATTCTTTCTTATTTGCTTATTTCTATTAGCTTTTCTTATAATTTTTAATTTTTTTTTTTGCGTTTAATAGAATTTTTAATGTAGTTTCTAAATATGTAAAGTTTACATACTAATTCTAAACGTAAAATTATGAAAATTAAATTGTAAATAACTTCAGTCAAACTTCATTAATCGAACTTGATATATAAAATGGGACGAGGGAAATAGTAGATAAAGAAGTAATTAAAATATAATGGAGTAAAATGTAAGTTCACAACTTTTTTTTAAATTTAAAAGTCTAAAATTAATGGGGTGAAGAGTTTGTAAGATTGAGGGAAATAATAAAAGATTAGGTGAATATTAAGACCTACAAAAAAAATTATTATGTACAAATCTCAATTAAGGTTGCTTTAAGTAAACTAACGAAGTACAATGATACACGGCAAGTGTGATATGATATCATTTGAAGTTTTGAAAAAATAAATAAATAAATAAATAATTCCCCTATTAAATACTCGTACTTCGTAAAATGTTTTTGTAGCAGTGTCTGACAGTGACAGCTTACATCCCACTAGCCACAAGATTTTTCTTCATGTCGCGATAAAACCCGCACGAGACGAGACGAGACGAGACGGCTGCGATATATTATTCTCACTATAGCGTACTGTAGCGAACGATGTTGATGTAGTTGGGATATTTTCGTTTCGTTTGGGTGAAATTGAAATGGAAATGGGAATAGAAAATGAAGAAAGGCGCGATTGATGTGACATTTAATTTAATTTTTTTATTTTTGGGGAAAAATGATGTGACATTTATTTAACTTTCACGACTCCAATTTTTCGACCATTACACGCGTGCTCATCACAAACCCAAATGCACCACAACACAACAATTTCATCTCCACCGCTACAATCTCTTCTTGAATTCACTTCTTTTATTTTTGTGCTAAAAATTTGTAATCACTATTTAAGAATATGTGATTTTAATATGTAAACAAAAAAATTAATAAGGCTAATCAACCTAAACTGCTTAAGCAAGTTCTAATTGAATGA
The DNA here is from genome assembly GCA_003576665.1 of Ipomoea trifida. Classification (NCBI taxonomy): domain Eukaryota; kingdom Viridiplantae; phylum Streptophyta; class Magnoliopsida; order Solanales; family Convolvulaceae; genus Ipomoea; species Ipomoea trifida. Next base: position 25,420,256 of record CP025645.1, read on the forward strand.
CTCAAACCAATGGTGGGTGTTAGGGAGTACATAATTGAATGAAAACTCAATTAATCAATTGAATTGACAAATTTTGATTAATTATTTTTAATTGAAATATTTTGATTCGGTAAATGATTAATGACTTTTAAGAATTTTGGTTAATAGTTAATTCAATTTGAAAGTATCAGCGAATCAAATTAGCTGATTAGTTAACCGAATTACGTGTGTGTATATACGTGTAAATTTTGTATAATTCATAATCATATTATTAAAATAGTTTTTTAAATTTATATCATTTATATATTGATTTAATGACTATTTTGTGGTGTGAATTATGTACAACTTTTATTTATAAACTTTTTAGTTTTTTAATTGGATTAAAATATTTTAGTTAATTCGTTAACCGAAAAAAAACATTTCACTTTAGTTAATTTAAAAATAAAAATTTTAATTCACTTAGCCCTTACAGTATTTTACAAATTTTGTTAATTCAATTTGGTCATTAATTGAATTAACCGAATAAACACCTCTCGTCAATATAAAATCCTCAATTAAAAGTTGAAATTGTGACCTTGAATTCACTTTTGACACGATACATCTTGATTAATTTTATTTTTTAAACAAAGAGTGGACAATATTGAAAAAAAAAAAAAAAAAAAAAACTCAATAGATATAATTAGGAGGCACCCTATGGTCTATGAGAAAAAGAAAGAAAGAAAAAAGTAAATGTTTTCTTAGAACTAATATTAATTAATAATTGAGGAAATATATTGTAAAATTAAAGTACGTATAACACAACTATTTAAACTCAGCTCGTAGCTAGTAATTTAAGCAAAAAGTTTAATTTATTTAAAAATAAATATTAGTATTTGAAATTTAAATTTTAGGAATGATATTGAAGGAGAAATTAAGAAATTCATTGAATTCAAAACACGTGTATGCACTCTGCAGCACATAAGAAATTAATTGAATTTAACTACAAAATAATAACGTTATATGCGTTGCACAGTTACAGTGGACAGTACATTTTAGTATATTTACAAGGTGTTTGGTTTGAATTTATTAACTTCAAAATAATAACGTTATACGCATTGCACCGTTACAGTGGACAATACATTTTAGTATATTTACAAGGCGTTTGGTTATAATGAGAAAATTAAGATGGAAAAGAATTGTAATTTTGTAAAAAAAAAAAAAAAAGGAATAAAGTGAAAATTTAAATTATATTGATTAGTATGTAAGAATAAAATAATTGAAAATTAAAAGAGAAAAAAGAGTAAAATATTCCACTCAAATGAAGGGAGCTTCGCCTGTGTGTGTTGCAGTGGGACGTATTGGTAGTAACAATGACATTTTGTTTTTGGTATAGTAGTCATTGATTGGGTGGACGGACCAAATTAAGGATGAAAATGATATGACATGCATTTCTAAACACCAATTAACACCTTACTGACAGTCCTTTAATTTTAATATATATATATATATATATATATATATATATATATATATATATATATATAGAGAGAGAGAGAGAGAGAGAGAGAGGATTGCTATCAAATGAGAACCACTATTATATCCTGTGAGAACTAATCTTATCCATCCATATAAGATGATTAATGACGGGAAATTTTTAAAAATGTAATGATATATTTGTAATTATAATTGTGCATTTAGAAATACTTGTCTATGCAAATGAAAAATAATTGGCAATGAATTAGGAGAAAGTTTTCAAATGCATAATCAGTTATCCGCAAATGCACAATTAGGTATTACAATGTTGCCTAATTGTAATTATAGAAATACTATCACAATTAAAAAAAAAAAAAAAAAAAAAACTTGACAAATGTACTTGGAGAATGCATGTTTTCAAATGCATAATCTGTTACTCGCTAATGCACAATCATATATTACAAGATGCACAATGGGGTAGTTCGCAATTCTCACAGGAGGGGTGATTCTCATGGGATCCCGTCTCTATATACACAGGTACAGTGGGTTCAAATTGGAATAACCCACCTTGTAAATATGAGAATTGATTTTAGTTGTCAATCAAGATTCATCAGTAGTTGCGGATTTTAGTAATAAAATAATACAGTATCAATTTTAGAATTACTACAAACTTTCAAGTACAATTTATAATATTTATAAAATTTACCCTATCATTTTTCTATATTTTTAACAACCCTCAATCTTTGATATACTCAAATAGACGAATGAAATTCTTCTTCACTCTTTACATGCAAATATATTCTCATATGAACCCTCTCATATATTTATAACATGCCATGTTCGACTTGTTATGACTTATTATATCTTATCTATTAGAAGGAGTCATACGTTTGGCCAAATAGCATTTTCTTAAATTAAAAAAGAAAGAATAGTCAAGAGATGATTTGGCTTTGGCTTTAGAAGTTTTAGTTTGAAGTTTCTTTGATTTTTTTATGGGCACAATTATTTTTTAAATGAAGGTTGTATAATCTAAATTAGTCTTTTTCATTGCAAATAATTTTTAACAAAAAAATTGTAAAAAGTTCCTTTTTACAAATCCTTTGTAGAATAGGTCTGCATTAGTCTTGGCATGACGCTTGATTGAAAACCATCAAGATTTTTTTATTTTTTTTTTGTTTGTTTTTTTACTTTTAATGAGCCCCTATTCCCATACTACACTGGATTACGATGCTAGAAAGTTTCTTTTTTTTTTGAACATACGATGCTAGAAAGTTTCTATATTACCTATTTCAAATTTATTAAAAAGTTAAATTATATTTATATTAATGCAAGCACACATAGTTTTTTAATGTGAGATAATTGCTACTTTAATTCCTTTCTCAAAGCTTCATTTTTCCTCAACTCATTAAGTATATTTCGACAATCAATTTCTTATTTACACATTATTCATTTTGAGTGTATAATATATCAAATTAAACATTTCATTTTGAAGAATTCAAATATATTTTGACCTGACCCAAATTAGTAGTAGATCACACTCAAAACATGGCTTCAAAATGACCATTTAAATGTAATTTTTAAGTAACTTTTTTTCAACTTGATATAGGTCAAATGTTTAAGGTTTAGACTTTATTTAAAAAAAAAAAAATACAGTATATTGTATTATCACCACTAGTGGACCTTCAGACCATATAGTTGTATTAATTGTTAGCTTATTATTTGTCATAACTTGTGTTGGCTAGAGGTAATTTATAGGCCGGAGTAATACATTTTACACTATCTTCACTTTTATTGCTTATTATTATTATTATTATTATTATTATTATTATTATTATTATTATTATTATTATTTGAAATACTCTTAATTCTTTACAAGATTGTATATGTTTTATACTTTCTCAATCATTTTTTTTTAATTCAAGTATCTCAGAAAAAAGTTACACATAATTTTTTTCCAATAAATTAGAATATATGGCGATGCTTTTGTTTTTTTGCAAGTAGCTTATTATTTTTTAATTCACAAACTCAAACTGAGTATATATAGACCATATTTGGTAACATAGTTAGCTTATCAGTCAATTTTAATTTTATTTATTTGATCACTATTAGCTTTTTGACTTGGTTAAATAATCAATATGAGTGTTTGATTAATTAGCTTTTGTAATTAATAGCTTATTGCTCCAAAATGTTACAATTCAAAAAGATGCTCATAACAGCTTTTCGATCAGCTTTTTGAAAAAATCAGCTATCAATTAACAACTAATTTACCAAATAATGTTCTACAATCAGTTAATGTTTTCAACTAGTCAAACTTATTAACCAAATAAGCTAACATATATTTACCAATAAACACCCCCATAATCATATATTCATATGTTTGTGTTTTAATTTATACTATTGATTTACGAAAAAATCTGCAGACCATAGCTGATTAGCTCAAATAAAAGAGACCAATAGACAAATTATATAAGGAGTCAAACTTGAAACCTTATGATTATCAAGTCAATTATAGACTAACTTGTAATCTTGTGGTTTGTGTTTTTTCCTTAACGTTAAACCAATTGATGTTTAATTTGTGTTTTATACGTAGCCTTAAATAATCATTTGATTTTTGGAGTTTAGTATCATGAAGAGATTTTGAAGACCAAGTAGTTGCAATGTCCATCTCTCAACAGACAACTTATGTTCTTGATGTTACAATTTATATAGATGAGGAAAGGCATGGTGTACCAATAATTTCCACCAAAATATAGTATAATAAAACAAAGATAAATTTGCACACAATAAATGAAATGCTTTGCCGTCTGAAGTTAAAATGATATTTATATTTCTATTTACACAATAATAATATTACAAAATAAAAATAGCTGTTTCTATTTATAAAAGTTAATAATTAAAATTGTTCTTATTTCATTATGTTAGCAACTTAGCGTACGTTGAATAAAGTTCACAAAAGAATTAACTTATCCATAATTAGTAAATGGATAGCTAATGTAAATTGAATGATTAACTTTTATAGTGGCATTGTCTTTTTCGACGTATATTGGTAAGATGCCTTGCTTTCTTGGGAGTAAGAGTAAAACTCTACAGATACAAATAATACTAAATTTGAATTACTTGCCCAATACTTTATAAAGTTACTGTCTTTTTTATGTACATCTAATAAAATATAATTTTATAAATCACACTTATCATAAAAATTTTAAATTTTATTTGTCATTAAGTCTGAACCTCAAATTTAATAATTCATGACCTTTCTTGGTCCAAAAAGGTTGAATCTCCAACCACAAGAACCCCCACATCCCGATCGAACAAAACATTTAGGAAGATGTCAGTAACTCACAAGGGCCCCCCACACTTGGGCCGCACAGAGCATTTGGAAGGAAGTCGGTAATTCAGTGGCTAGCAAACATCGCCAAATGTCGATGTGCATAAAGGATCTGTCCACTTTGGACATAAACATTGTCGTTGTTAATTTCGAACATTAGTCTCTTCCTCCAAATATTGCTTACTGAAACAATGAGTTAAACCCATGCAGACATCAATCACTTTTCTTGTTTGGGAGACTAATTAAGGATGCAAATTGGGAAATGTTTATTTATTTATTTATTTATTTTGTTGTTGGTGAAATTTAAATTCTGCATTTATAAAATTAGTTTGAATTGGGGGTCAATTGAGCTGTGCCCGGATAAGAAATACGTTTGGCATGAGAAGGAATTGAAGAGGACGGGGAACATGAGAGTGGCAATTATTGATGTCCCCATTTATGTTTGCCACTTTACCCAATTTATTTGTTATTGTACCCCAATCCTATAATTATATAATCTACAACTGTGGATCTAATTTATATATTAATTTAACCATATGTGTTGGTTTTATGGTCCACCAATGATTAGACTAACAAACCTGTAAAACAATGTAAAAACTATATAGAGGAGTTTGATGGATGAAGATCGATGAAACTCTATATATATTGCTGCTAAAATCTTGATTGTTTTTCTTTTATCATCAATTCTCCCTGGAGTTATTCGCGTTCGCATCCACTAACATCGAAACAATGTCGTTTACGTGCGTGGTGCACATTGCTGTGTGCACCGTGGTCCACGATATAACGATTGTCTTCGGACCTACCCAACAGTATGAATACATTTTTCTATTTTAGTATACACAGTATAATTTAATAACGTGAATTAATTAATACTCAGTATTACGGATTATTTATATTTTAATTTAAAATTAGTGACTAAATTTATTTTATATATTAAGTTAGAGGTTATATAAATATAAAAATTAAATTTAAAAACCAAAATAATGTTAATAGAAAAGAAACAAAAAAAAGAAAAGTTAATTTAATTACTGAATAATATTATATTAAACATACAAATTTCAAAATTTTGTACGGCCGCATATAATACTATTGTAAATAAATTTTTGTATTCAACAAAATTATACACACCATTTCCTATAACAAAATATAAGAAAATTGTCTAGGGACTTAGGGTAATCGTTCGTCACATGAATTTAAATCAGGCCAGAAGGCTAGAAAAAAGATTGAAAATGATAGAAGATTAGAAGGTGTGGATTGAATTCCTTGTATGCACATGAAGACTAGGGTAACGATATATGATTGAAAGCTATTGGTCTTTTTAATTTGAATGGATCAATTACGAGTAACCTAAACGGATTTATTAGTCTTTTACATATTAGGGTGACATCTGACAAGAATAATTTAGTCCTAAGGGCATCTTCATTATTGATTTTTGTGGAGGCAATGTTTATGTGAAGGAGGGAGGGAGAGGAGAGAGAAGAATTCAGCTCTCGCTCCCCGTAAGGAGTTGATTTTTAGTATGTGAAGTGGGTCCCACCATGTGTAAATATTGGTCGCATGCGACGCAACAATAGCGCCTAGGCGCGTTGATCTGACGTTTTTGTAGATTTATTTTATTTTCTTCCCTCCCATCTTTTTTTTCCTAATTACATTTGTAAAAATTACAACTATTGGGATGTTATAAATACACCTTCCATTCCTATAAATAGTGGCTATGGAAGTTTTACGTAAATTAAAGTTATTAAATATACGACATCGTAACGAGTGATGTTATTTACATTTTCAATAAATACATGATGTATAAAATAATGGAAGGAAGAATAATAATTTTGTAAAGCATTATGGGCTCTTGAAATTATCACCATGGTAGGACCAGGTAGAAGTACTGAAGAGCACAGAACCTATACACACGCCCACTTCCGGTCACCCTTTTAAATGCCCATGTGAATAATCAAATAATTAATTATCCATTTCCAAGAAAATTCATTTTCACGTCTTTCAATTTATCCTCTCCTCTCCAATTTCTCCCCGATATCTTGGCATTTTTCGCTTGTCTTCTTCCGAGATTCACGTCCGATGGCATTCTCGTAATTTCCCCAAACTCTGAGCCTAATTTAATCACGGACACGCCTCTCGAAAAGCTGTCCTTTTTCCGGGGTGGGGATTTAATGACTTTAAAATTCTCAGTATTCACTTGATGTAACGCTCCACGTTTGCTCATAGCCGTCGATCGTGCTTACCACAAATGGTCAGCCCAAATGGACGGCCAGGATTAGAAACAACCGTGCACCGCAGATGCAGGGGATAGTTTCTTCGTTCTGGGCCGGAATCAAACAGCTGTCAGCGGCAGATTCCGAGCCGGTTAACTCGGACAAATTGAAGCCGGCTCTGTGGGCCCGGGTCACTGTACTTATGAAACCGTACTGAGGTTTCCTTATCGATAAGCGGAGTAGCGTATGGGTGATAAGTAGAGGTTCTTATCTCCGTTCATGTGGTCGCCTCTTCATATAAAAATCACCATTTCCTGCAAATTATGTCGTGCGACTATTTTATTTTTTCTCCGCGATAGATTAGAGAGAGAAAGTTCAAAGTTGCGATATATATAGGGGGGAGAGAGAGAGCTGAGATACATACATACATGCATATATAGAGAGAGAAAGCTGGGATAGGGAAAGGAAAAGCTTTCTGCCTCGAGCTCGTCGTTTCTCTGCTGCTTAGCATTTCCAGCGGATCTCTTCTTCTCTTCTCTTCTTCTTCTTCTTCCTCGGATCTCTCTGTTTTTCTCTGGGGTAACTCTCACCCACCTCAAAGCTCCGTTCTTTCTCTCTCTATATGTATAATAGTGGAAGATTTACTTTTCAACTGCTTTCTTTTTTGCTTTTATTTTCCATCTCTCTCTCTCTCTCTCTCTCTCTCAAGTATATGTTAGATACTTCTTGACTTGCTTTTCGGGGTTTAAATTTTTTAAAAATTGTGTGTTTGCCCCTTTTCTTTGCATCTTCGATTCCGATTGATTTAAAGCTGCTTTCATGTCCCTGATTCTTCTACATGTGCATTGGGACTGTGGGTTTACTGGTATTAAGATGATCTTGAGTGAAAAAGGAGCTCCCTTTCTTGTTAGATTGAAGATCACTTCAATGATCCCAATCTGGTTTGAATTTGATTTTTCTTTCTGTCTTTTAGTTTTACTTGGTGCCCAGGATTAGTTTAATTTTAGGACAGTTCAGTAATTATTTTATTGTTTCCGGCAATTATTAAGCGCCTGGATAGATTAATGATTAAATAAAGTTTATGGGTAGCTGAAAAACATATTTAATTATTATGTATTTGGGTTTTATGTTATTAGTTAATTAATTTATTCATTCGGAGTTTTGCAGATCTGGAAACACATGCCATTTTCTCTCTGGGTTTGAAGGCTTGGTAGCTACAATGTCATCTCTCAGCAGAGAACTTGTGTTCTTGATCTTACAGTTTCTTGATGAGGAAAAGTTTAAAGAAACTGTTCATAAGTATGTGCTGTTTTGTATTTGCTCTCTTGTCAGTTTCTGTGCTTTCTTTGATGGCTACTTTTGTAGTGACCTAACATTGTTGGATGGGGTTTGAAATGATAGGCTTGAGCAAGAGTCTGGGTTTTTCTTTAACATGAAGTACTTTGAGGATGAAGTGAACAATGGGAATTGGGATGAGGTTGAGAAGTACCTCTCTGGTTTTACCAAAGTGGATGACAATCGATATTCGATGAAAATCTTCTTTGAAATAAGAAAGCAGAAGTATCTTGAAGCATTGGACAAGTGAGTTTCACTTGATTCGAAATCGTTTCCAAAATTTTCTGCTTTAGTTATCTGATACCTCAATTCGAATATGTATGTGAATTTGTTATAGGCGTGATCGGTCCAAGGCTGTTGAAATCCTTATAAAGGATCTTAAAGTTTTCTCTTCTTTTAATGAAGACCTGTTTAAGGAGATAACACACCTTTTGACATTGGAGAATTTCAGGTAGTAAGTCACTCAAACTTGTTTGATGATGGTATAGGAATTGTTTTAAGGATGGCTTAATGCGTTGTGTTGTAGGGAGAATGAACAGTTGTCGAAATATGGAGATACCAAGTCTGCTCGAGCGATAATGTTGGTTGAGCTCAAGAAACTCATTGAAGCAAACCCCTTGTTTCGTGACAAGTTGCAGTTTCCCAGTCTCAAAAATTCAAGATTGAGAACGCTTATTAACCAGAGGTGACGTTTTAAGTGCCTTCAAAGCTTCAATTGTAGACAACACAGATGTCATGCAATGGTTACCAAACTTCATTAATGTAATGAGCGTCTTTTAAATTATTGCAGAAGACTATTTGAGCTACCGACTTTAATACTATTAAATTGATAAGTTTATGATCAAATATGTGAAATTGGCAATTTTATTGAATTGAATATAGTTTTTGGGCCTTCAAATGGTGTGAGAATGTATTTGCTTCGAAATGTAGCCAAATTTAACAGAGTGATTCTTTTAGCTATGTGGACTGATAATTTTAGTTTCCACTTGTAATATAAAGCAAAAACATAGTAGAACTAATAATGTGCACAAAATGCAGTTTAAATTGGCAGCACCAGCTTTGCAAAAATCCTCGGCCAAATCCAGATATTAAGACTCTTTTCGTTGATCACTCTTGTGGACAACCAAACGGTGCACGTGCTCCATCACCTGCAAACAATCCCCTACTTGGATCGGTTCCAAAACCTGGAGGCTTCCCTCCTCTTGGTGCCCATGGGGTTGGTCTTTCTATTGATATATATCTCTTTAACTTGATGAAATACAGAAAGTTTACTTATTGTCTACTATTTCTATTATCAGCCTTTCCAACCGGCACCCACACCAGTTCCAACTCCACTTGCTGGTTGGATGTCCAATCCACCTACGGTGAGTCATCCAGCTGTTTCTGGTGGACCTATAGGACTCAGTGTTTCTTCCATTCCAGGTATCTTCATCTGTTTTACGTATAATGCCATGCAAACAGTTTCCAACACTTGACAATTCCATAGAATTTCCACTTGAAGGGTCTGACAATTGATTGTGTTCATTTTTTTTTTATCGCAGCTGCTCTTAAGCATCCAAGGACCCCTCCAACAAATCCTTCTGTTGATTATCCGTCTGGGGATTCTGATCATGTCAGTAAAAGACCAAGGTCCCTGGGAATAAGCGATGAGGTAGATTAATTTCAGATGTTTATATCATTCAAATCTGCATTCTTAATATTTTCTGAATAAGTAATGTAGTAGCTTGATGTGTATGTCATTAATTCTAAGTTCTTTACATGTTCTGAATTTTAGTTATTAATTTATTATTTATGATTTAGGTTAACCTTCCTGTCAATGTGCTGCCCGTAACATTCCCTGGGCATGGTCATAGTCAAGCTCACAGCACACTTGATGACCTCCCAAAGAACGTAGCGCGAACACTTAACCAGGGTTCATCTCCTATGAGCATGGATTTTCATCCTGTTCAACAGACATTGCTTCTAGGTTTGTATCATATGAATGTTTGGTCCTTTGCTTTTCACAAACTCTCTTTGTGACATGAAGTTTGTGGATATTTAAGAGGAACTATGGCAGAACTACGGCTTTGAAGAAAGTATCAAACTATTTATTCAAGTTTCATATGTTTTAAGGAAAAAGATTACATAAGCAATTTTAGGGGCAACCCAACCAAGTTGGTCAGGCTATTGACTTGGCCTTCTTGGTTTGAGCCGGTCAGCTTTGGGCAACCTAGGATGAGTTACCTTCTTGTGGTCCTTTGCCGGCTAGGGTCACCAGGCGGGGTTTACCCGTGTACACTTGTAGGTTTCCCTTGTCATTAAAAAAACTCTCACCTGAAAAGTGTTTCAGTAGATTGGAATCTTGCAAGAAAGAAAGTGCGGTAGATGTGAGTCAGATGAATAGTTAGGCCTATTAAAAACAATATTTAGTGTAATAGTGCCCTGGTGTAGAGGGTTATATAATGTTTTTTTGTTTTTGTTTTTGTTTTTTTGTTTTTTTTTTCACAATTTGAGTTGTATACCCCGTGTTTATGCATCAGTTGGCACCAATGTTGGAGAAATTGCATTGTGGGAAGTTGGTTCACGGGAGAGGCTGGTAACACGGAACTTCAAGGTTTGGGACTTGAGTGCATGTTCAATGCCCTTGCAGGTGCGGTTTTTTTTCTTCATAAAACTGAAACAATACTATTATTTATGTGAAACTCAAAGCAGTTCAAATTTATCTTTTGAATCTGAAACATCAATCTTCCTTCCTGAATTCAGACAGCTCTAGTAAAAGATCCAGGTGTCTCTGTTAATTGCATAACTTGGAGCCCAGATGGCTCGTTATTTGGTAAGCTTGGGTGAATTACAAGCCACTTAATACACGTTTACAATGAAGTGGACTATCTGAGATATTCTGCTCCTATCTTTTGCAGGAGTTGCATATTCGAGGCATATTGTACAAATATATTCATATCATGGGAATGATGATGTGCGCCAACATTTGGAGGTACTATACTCATGCTGCCACTTTACCCATTATATACTCCTGCCCAATTTTGTTTGTTACACTTCCCATTTTGGGAAATCCCAATAACTGTCACTTTTGAGAAATTTACTACCGTACATGACAGGACAAACTTCACAGAATGGAGATTTTTTTTTTAATATTCTGAAATTGGGATTGATGAATGTTTGATACAGATTGATGCTCATGTTGGTGGTGTAAATGATCTCGCATTTTCTCATCCTAATAAGCAACTCTGTGTGATTACGTGTGGAGATGATAAGACCATTAAGGTTAGACAGAGAAAAATGTGTTTTTTCTAGCAGCAAATAATTCATGGATATGTTGTAAGTCTCTGGTTTTTGCTGATCTATAGGTTTGGGATGCAACAAATGGTGCAAAACAATATACATTTGAAGGTCACGAGGCTCCAGTCTATTCTGTGTGCCCTCACCATAAGGAGAATGTTCAGGTAAGAATCGTATTTCTTTAAATGTGATCCTAAGCCTTCAAAGACTGATTGATACTTTCCCCTAATACCGAACTCTCCTTTCTGTCACAGTTTATCTTTTCAACGGCATTAGATGGAAAGATAAAGGCATGGTTATATGATAATATGGGATCCCGAGTAGACTACGACGCTCCTGGTCGCTGGTGCACAACAATGGCATACAGTGCTGATGGCACAAGGTTGATTCTTTCGACACGATGTATTATTGCTACTCTGCACATATTTTTGTATAAGTTCCTAACATCTCACGTTTCCTTTCCCTTATGTTTGGGGACGGGGGTGCTTGTTTGGGTCAAATTAGACTTTTTTCATGTGGAACTAGCAAAGATGGGGAGTCGCACATTGTCGAGTGGAATGAAAGTGAAGGAGCTGTTAAGAGGACATATCAAGGTTTTCGAAAACGGTCATTTGGTGTTGTGCAATTCGATACCACCAAAAACAGGTATTTGGCAGCCGGTGACGATTTCTCCATAAAATTTTGGGATATGGACAATGTGCAAATGTTGACCAGCATTGATGCAGATGGAGGGCTCCCGGTAAGTTTATAAATTTAAGGTTGACTTGCACTCTGATCTTCCAATGCGATATTTTGCTAAGACTTTGATTTTCTTTGTTATAATCAAGGCAAGCCCTCGAATCCGATTCAACAAGGATGGAACTCTATTGGCGGTTTCTGCTAATGAGAACGGAATCAAGGTTTTGGCAAACACTGATGGGATTCGCTTGCTACGCACATTTGAAAACCTTGCTTATGACGCTGCTGCAAGAGCGTCAGAATCTGCCAGCAAGGTATGGTTTTTTATACGTTATAATCTTGACGGGAATCTCGTTATCATTCTACAAACTGAACTTTAGATGCTTTCTACTTCTATATGCAGCCTTCGGTAAACCCAATCTCTGTAGCATCGGCTAGTAATGCTGGATTTGCGGAAAGGGTAGCCTCTGTTGTTGGTACCTCTGTAATGGTTTGTATTATGCTTTCGGTTCTCTTTCCTTCGGCCGTCTATATATCTTTGAGTATAACGTATAGACGTAGTATCTTACTTTTTGAATTTTTCTTTTGTGTCAGAATGGGGATGCAAGAAACGTAGGGGATGTAAAACCAAGAATAGCCGAAGAAACTAATGACAAATCAAAGGTTTGGAAGCTCACTGAAATTACTGAACCTTCTCATTGCCGGGCATTGAAGCTTCCCGAGAATTTACGAGTTACCAAGGTAATATATACAAATTCAAGCTTCCAGTTAGTATATAAATCTTTCCAATTTTTTGAGGCATTGTCCAAGAACTTTCTTTGAAGGCTTTTTAATACCAAACAGTATGCTATATGACGATGGATTCTACATCTTGATTCGCTATGAAATTTAACAGATATCGAGGTTAATATATACAAATTCAGGCGGCGCTTTATTAGCACTAGCGTCAAATGCCATTCATCTGCTATGGAAATGGCAACGGGGTGAGCGTAATTCAAGTGGCAAGGTAGGATAGAAGCAAATGAAGTGGTTTCGTCTTTACCTGCAGTTTTGGATTTGAATGGTTATTGAGAATTGTCTATCTATAATGTAGGCAACGGCCAATATGCCACCTCAATTGTGGCAGCCTTCGAGTGGCATCTTGATGACAAACGATGTGGCTGACAAAAACCCGGAGGATGCTGTCCCGTGTTTCGCTTTGTCTAAAAACGACTCTTACGTCATGTCCGCATCAGGAGGAAAGATATCCCTTTTCAACATGATGACGTTCAAGGTCACAAATCAAATCGTTGTCATTTAAATTTCTCGGCTCTCTATTTTTGGTTGTGCATTCATTAACACTCTCAAATTCTTATGGAATGCAGACAATGACGACTTTCATGCCTCCCCCACCAGCAGCAACGTTTCTTGCGTTCCATCCTCAAGATAACAATATCATTGCTATTGGCATGGATGATTCTACAATTCAAATATATAATGTTCGGGTGGATGAGGTATGATAGAAATACTTAATTCAAGCCGAGACTCTTTAAGTATCTTTCGTCTTTTAGTATCTTGAACTCTCAATCTATTGTGCTTAGGTCAAAAGCAAACTAAAAGGGCACTCTAAAAGAATAACTGGCCTCGCCTTCTCCCATGTACTAAACGTGCTGGTTTCATCGGGAGCTGATGCACAGGTAGGAATGTTCTTTTTCATAGAGATTGTAGCATTGGATTTATGATTTTCGATTTCATGTGGCTTTAACTTGTACATTGATGATTGCTTCAAGCTTTTCGTGTGGAGTTCCGATGGATGGGAGAAGCAAAAGTCCAAGTTCCTACAGCTTCCAGCCGGGAGAGCGTCTGTACAGTCGGACACGAGAGTACAGTTTCATCAGGATCAAATCCATTTTTTGGTTGTTCACGAGACTCAGCTCGCTATATACGAAGCAACAAAGTTGGAATGCGTTAAACAGGTAAGCCCCCCTTTGGTTCTTCTTACTCTAACGACCATATTTGCAACTATTCTAACTCGTTCTTTTCAGTGGGTCCAACGTGAGGCTGCTGCTCCAATATCTCACGCAACATTTTCGTGCGATAGCCAGCTGGTATACGCCAGTTTCTTAGATGCAACTGTTTGCGTTTTCACTGCTGCAAATCTCTGTCTAAGATGCCGCATTGCTCCTTCAGCTTACCTTTCCCCTAGTCTCAGGTACTTCGAGATCACTGCACCCTGTGTTGAGCATAAATATAATATAAACATAAATGTGCAGTCCAACTATCAGCTTAGGCTTTTAGTTGGATGGAGCACATGATTCAATTCCCTGCCCCATAATACACTTCCAGCAATCAAATTTTCCTAAAAAACGTTGCTTTCTCTGTTTCGTTTTTTCTCCTTAATCAGCAGTTCGGGTGTCCATCCACTCGTGGTGGCGGCCCATCCACAAGATCCAAACCAGTTCGCGTTAGGGCTATCAGATGGCGGCGTTCTTGTGTTTGAGCCGCTGGAATCAGAGGGCAAATGGGGCGTGCCTCCCCCGGTTGAAAACGGATCAGGAAGCAACCTGCCATTGACAACTCCAGTGTCTGATCAACCTCCAAGATAATCAAAAATAAGTTATGGGTGTTGAAAAGTTTGATGTACATACTTGCTGGCTGGATGCAGCAGCAGATACTTTAGTTTCAATCTGCCTGCATTTGCTTCCTGTAGGAGACTAACCTGCTGATTTCTCAGTCAAAAACTTGGAATCCCCTCCCTCTTTAAATGGTTTCCAAAATAATGAAATATGACTGCATTTTGGTACTGAACCTTTGATATAGATGATGATCCAATGGCTTCAATTTAAAGTTCAAATTTTATCTCAAGACTCCATTATCCTGAGTTAATCTCAACCTTGTGTTTTTTGGGTGCAACCCAGAAGTTTCAGCATTCGACATAGGTTACTAATTTCTTCACTGAATTATAGACACCTCTAAGATTAAGGTAATTTTATAATTCAGTCACCTCTAAGATTAAGGTAGTTTGAAAATTTTAATGTTGGACGTAGTGACTAATCTCAAGCACATTACAAAGTTGAATAAGCAAGGAGAGTACAACTTTATAAAACACATTGACAAAGTTTTACTAGTAACAAATCCATGTTGGTAAATGTTACTCCCTCCGTCTCATTTTACTTGTCATGTTTACTATTCATTGGTTCTTTCTTCATTGCTTATTTTCTTTAGTAATTTTTAATTATTTTTAAATTTAATTTTTTTGTATTTAATAGTACTTTTAATGTAGTTTCTAAATATATAAATTTTATATACTAATACTAAACTTAATATTATAAAAAATTGAATTAAAAATAACTTCAGTCAAGTCTCATTAACTGAATGAGACAAACTAAATGGGACGGAGGTAGTATTATTTTTTTTAACTTAATACTATAATTTCAACTTTCTAAAAACACAAGTAATAAACTTAAAACAGCAAACATCATATCATTGCAGAACATTATACTGTCCACTGATGGGAAATATGTACAGAGAAATAGAAATAGTGATGAGATGAGATGAGAGAATGCAATCCATATTCCATGCCATGGAAGCTTTTTATCTACCTTCTTTTTCGTATGAATTCCATACAAAAGAGAGCTTCACATCCAGCATGGAACACAACATAACATAACAAACGTATTTACAGTTCAACAAATGCGATAGTTTTATTATTGGTCTATGTACAGCAGCTTCTCAATGCTGATCAGATATTTAACGTTCCCATCTTGTCCAAGTCATTTGGGGACATATAGTTTACCGTCTCGTCCAAATCATTCAGGCCTATAATTCACCAGATTCGGGAGGTCGGTGGACTGGAGTTTCTTGATGTCATTTGCGGTCACCTTGCACGACTCCAGTGTAAGTGACTTCAGTTTCTTGAGTGGCTTCAGATGTTGCAACCCCGCACTCGTTATGCGAGAGTTTGATACATTAAGTGACACCAGCGATGTCAGCCCTGTACCAAAATGGACCATAATAGTCGTAATACTAAAACAACTTGCAGTTGAAAGAGTTGCACACTATAGATAATATTATGCCCCTTGATTCTTTGTGCAGGAGTGCCAAGCTATTGATAATAACGTACCGGAAATTGTTTCCAAGCTTCTATCTGTGAGGTGACTGTTCTGTGAAAGATTTAGCAAACTGAGGGCCGTGAGATCTTTGATGTTTTTCACGCCAGCATCAGTCAAGCCTCCACCGCAAATTTCCAGAGATCGCAGGTTCTTGAAATCTGTATCAGCAATAATCAGAAAAATATGAGAGGATAAGCAGTCGGCCCTTGTTTATTATTATAATATAGAGTATAAGATTTGGCTAAGGTCACTCAACTGGGCTATAATGTACATAAGCCAAAACACATTAAAAGATTAAATCCAATCAATTAGTTAATCTAACCCATGGCATTATAAACCCGACTCTTTAACCCTCCCCCTCCTGAAACGAAGGCTCTGAACGCCACCAATACCATGGGTAGACGGCCAAACCGCACTAAAAGGCTGAATCCAATTAATTAGCTAATCTAGTCCATGACCTTATAAACACATGTTCTTTCTTATATTTTCAATGTGAGGCTCTTAACATTTATAATACTCCGTATGTAAACAAACAAAATAAAGCGGCAGAAAACTAATTCAGGCACACGGGAGTGTGCATACACAAACATTTGATAAAGGAAAAACACGCGTTAAAATTTTCGTTTAGAGTTACTGGTAACATACGCTTTAAATAGTTTGTCCCGGAATCAGTAATACGAGCTCCAAAGAGATCCAAATGCATTAAACCAGTCAAACCTGCACATATCATTGCAAAAAGCCAAATCGTTAATAAGGACATAAATTAGCATAGACGTGGAGAAGGTAGCAATCTTGAAAAATGCTTACTTGTAAGAGCTGCAAGCCCGGCATCAGTAATCTGGCGAGCATCCAAATTAAGAGATCTCAGTGACGATAACCCCTTTAACTTTCTCAAGCCATTGTCCGTTATAACAGTGAACGACAGGTTCAAACTCTCCAAATGGCTTAACCCTACAGGATAAATAGCAGATATTTCAATAAAAAGAAGAATTAGTACAAGTCGCAAGTCTGAAAATGGATAAGATCACTAGTTATAATGGCGCCAGACATTATTATTTTGCAATTATAAGGAAACAGTGCAAACCTGCGAGATATTGAAGTCCACTGCTTCCAACTTCAGTATCAGATAACTCTAAACACTTTAAACGTTGAAGGCCTGAACTTAGACATTATACAAAATCTGAATCATTATACAAAAAAATGAAATTTGAAAAATGAAAAAAGTATGGTAAACTGTATAAATTGTGACTTTTCGATTAGAAGTATAAAGTACATTTCATTGTTAAAGTGAGGCAAAGAAGTCCTTATAACAATAACAGGTGCCAAATTACCAGCCAAATGGACCAGTCCTTCGTCTCCAATTGCACATGAATCCAAGTTTAAGGTCTCCAAATTTGTTAAACCTGCTTGAACCAATACATGAAATTGTCACTGAATATTACAAAGTTGAAAAATTAAATTTCAAAAGAAAAACAAATGCACTTCACCTTTAAAATTATTCAAGTACAAACGCATACTATATTAAGTGTAATGTCAAATGACATTCAGCGAAAATGACCATTGCAAGTAGAAGTCCCATTACAAATTACAATCCCACCCCAACCTTTCTTCAGTGAGTCACAGAAAAATAGCATTCACGGAATAGTTTAAAGTTTATTAGATTGAGTTTGTAACGCATCTAATTCATGAGCTGGGGGAGGGCATTTCCACATCAATCAGAATAACCAAAGGAGAAATTCACCTTTGAGGTGTACGAAAATGGCATCTGAAACTGCATTGAATCCCAAATTCAACACTTTCAAACTCTTTAGGCCTACAGAAAACATCATAAGAAATGGTCATCTTTAGCTCCTACTTTTCACTACTCTAAGATATTTTGAAGCACTTTAGTAGCATATTACAATGTTTAAGTCTAACTCACTTGAAAACTTATCACATCCATCATCGGTCAACCGGCATCTGCTAAGGTTCAAATATAAGAGGGCACCAAGGGCTGCATAAACAGCAAATCGGGCATTAAAAGAATTGAGGCTCACTTAGAAATATATCTAGATAACATAGCATCGCCACACCAATAAAATGAACTCTCAGAAACAGGAAAGAACTCTAGGTTTCATATACTCTAGAAAAACATCTCCTCTCAACAATCTAATAATAGAACTGCGAAATTAAAAATAAATAAATATCACGCTTCTCAAGCACCAACTTGTACCTTAGCCACTAGGAGTGAAAACAGTCTTATCTTAAAATGAGTACCTGAAAGAGACTCCAAGCACGCTGCAGTGATGGGGCAACCTTCCATGTTCAACAGAGCAAGTTTGTGCAAAGCTGTTAGGCACAGAAAGAAAGACACAGGAAAACTAACCAATGAGAAAGTCCCTAATAGAAACACTAACTTTATGAACATCACGGTTCATTTCTAGGTAAGACCAAGGATGGTGAAGTTGGAATTCTCAGATTATTAATCAGATATATTAACATATCTCCAGGTAAACAAGAAAGGATCAGCTCAATCAATACATTCACATCAAGTTCTCAAATGCCCCATTAACTTGGTGGACAGTTTATATGGTATTATAGTTTGGCATTCAATTAATACCAAAAATAACAAAAATGGAAGTTAAACATTTACCATGTTTCCACCATAACACTTATCTCACTCCCATTAGCATGAAAATTGAATATTATATACTTCAATTTACAATCTATATTCTTAAATATGCCTAATGCAGCAATTACAAAGAATCCTTTCCTCAATTAATTCATTTCTAAGAATAAATAGAGCTACCATCATAAGAGAATTCAGCAAGACACAATCCAGTAAGCTGTGTACCTCGCAGAAAAGTAACACCATAATCTGTCACCTTGCTGGATGAGATTTGTAAAACTTTCAAATTTGTAAGACCTGAAATTGGGGCAAGACAAGGATAAAATCTGAATCAGGAGGCTATCAGAAGAAATTTACATATTTTACTGATATAAAAAGTAATACGAGTACTTTTTACATTTTTCCAAAATTGCTTTTGTTATCACAGCTCTGATAAAGACACAATGGTCTATACTGTTCATAAAACTAATAAACATATAGAATATTGAGCAAAATTATGTATATATACATAAACATATCAATAAGTCCTTCAACACCTATTCCAGATCCAAATTACAGTCCATCATTAGTTAAAAACTAAAAACTGCTCCATATGTCTCATGGACTTCCTTTTCCTCTGTTTTGCTCTAAGACTCTATGATTTGTACTTCCCTCTTTTTTTTTTAAGTGACAAGTGAGAAAGGAAAGCAGCGAGGAATTAATTAAATAACAATACAAGAATGAGATACCAGTAAGAGGCTTCATATCAGAATCCGTGATGCAATTGCAACAGTTGACATTCAGAGATTCAAGTTTGGTTAGGCCTGCCAAAAGATGAGGTATGATACGTTTTAGATTTTTTGTTGACATCAGTCAATTTTTCTGTAGATATCCTATAATGCAAATAGGAACTTCCCTGTATTCTATATAACATTAAAACTTAACAAAATTGTATGAATCATGAATGAAGAGTAGCAAGTATTAAAATTTATTATTAAGCTTATAAACATGTATTTTCTATCCATGCTTGATGCTTGTTTAAATTGATCTCTAGATTTTTTAATCAAGAATTTTGGTCTGACTATAGCAGGTTAGTTGAACAAGAATAATACATCAAATACAGAGAAAGACGAACAAACCTCTAAGGTGAATGAGCCCTCCATGGATCTTAGGGCATCTCTCCAGGTCCAATTTCACCAAATTGATTAAGCCAGATAGAGCACCCATTCCCTGAGCTGTAATCATGGTGTTTCTTCTAAAACTTAGACTTGTCAAGTTTGAAAAACCTGAAAAGTTGGACCAAATGTTCCAATCAGACACCCATAGTTTCTTACCCATAAAAGTAAAAATGACAAAGAAAGAAAATAAATTTTCCTTCATCTTTTTCCGCCTCACTTCTCTCTCTATTTCTCCCTCTTTTGATTTGGGAAGTGCCCTTTTCTTCCTTCACTTTTCTTTTAAAGTTTCAAAGATAAGGTCTAGAGTAGGTGCTGTCAGCAACTAATTTGTGCTACTGCACATCCAGCACAAGGAACATACCACTAACATGCTCCAGTCCATGGTCTGTAATTTGGTCACAATAGTTACAATTTAGTCCTTGCAGATTTTCGCAATCTTTTAGCTGGACTATTCCAGAATCAGTGATATCAGAAGCAGAAAGATCCACGGATAGCAGGGAAGAACCCTGTGAAGAGATTACATCCATCCAAGTATCATCAAGGCAAGGATATTCTCCCAAATTAAGATCCTGCCAAGAAAATTTAGCAAAAATCAAGAATGTCAGAGTCTAACCAAAACCAACAGATACAATTAAGGTACACAATATCCTAATCCAGCAGTTTTAACTCTACAAATATGAATACAAGATACCTGAAGAGCGCAATCTCGAAATGCTTCAAGAATGACTTTAGTTAGACGTTGTGAACAAACCAATTCATCAAAGATTTGTTGACTTATGTCCCTTGGCAGCATAGAGAAGGTGCTATATTTGTCAATGTCCTGTCATAACAAGAAAGAGAACTTCTGTTCACGCACAGAAATCACTTTCATGTTGATTAAAGCACTAACGAGGGAAACGTACTTGACAAATTTGATAGATGCACAATTCCATGAGAGAAGGGCAATTTCCATTTCCATGCCTAGGATCTATAGATGACCGCGAAAGTGAACTTCCTAGCCATTTTGAACTACCACTCTTGCAATATCGTCCTGAAACTCCTCTACGTATGCTGTCATCCTCAGCCAGTTGGTCTCGCTTTCTAGAACAAACTCCCCCCATCTGATACACTATTGTTGTTGATTCACATTTGCAGATCACAGGTGGAATAGTACATTTGGCTGTTAAATTTTTAAGGCAGACATTCTACAGAGCCTGCACAGCACAAATATCAAGAATCCAGTGTTATATTTCCTCAAGGAATTCTCTCTAATGTGTTGGCAACTGAAAGATAAAAACACTGTCAAAATAGTGTGCTTCCAAGTAAAATATAATGGATGTACACTCTCTATAAAGAAAGAAAATCTTAACTATGTAGCAACAACTGTTAGCATATGCACATCTCTCGTTAAATACAGAATGAATTTAGAATAAAAGAAACTGTGTGATAGAGACGGAGAAAGGGTTTTAACATAACAGGGGATTCAGGACTGCTTGTAGCCTTCCTGGATTTCTAGCAGTTCATTTCAAAACAAAAACGGATGAATTTCCTCCTAAGTTAATGGTAAGATCATTTCACTGTGGGCCAGATTCCATCATTTGACTGGGAGTTGATCTTGAAAATTTTATGAAAAGCCCAGTATAATCATCTTTGAAGAAAAAGATTAAAAGAAAAAAAAACAAAATTCTTGGACTCTTATCTCTCTCTCTTTCTCTAGCTCCTCTCCAAATCTCCAGTACTCTCCACATCCCCCTCTCTACCAGAAATTACTGCACCATCAGAAAGTGCTAATCATTGCCCTCACCACCATATCTTAGTGGCAAAATGTTATTCCTTACTTGTCATTTTCATTTTAGTAATAAAACTTTCCTGTTTTGGGCATTTTTCAATGGAATCTGGAAACCAGCTATGGGGTAAACACCACACTTAACACCAGGAAGATGATTTTTGTCCAAAAACTATGAAGGCTGATTTTAATCAATCATAAAAGCTCAAAAACTAATGACTTCATTCCATTTGCAATATTCAGAAAAACTAAAAACAAATTGGAAAACTTACACTAAACCTCTGTTGCTTCGTAATCCGAATATCACAACTACAACTTTCAGATAATTGAAAAAGTACACCTTATTCTTATCTTTAGATGACAGACATTGTTAAAGACTTAGAAAAATCAAAAAAACCATCTTTTTCATACAAGGGGGGACCATCTTTAGCTTTGATAACTAAAAGGATGTTTCTCACCTCTCCATCTCTCAATCACCTTTTGCCTTTTCTAAACATAGTGAACAAAAACAATAAAGCAAATTGAAAGAATGGGTGCATAATTTTCAATTAAAAATTACTAGAAAAATACAATCTTTACTAGTGATTATATTTCATCACAATAAAAAAAAAACTAAAACGAAAAAACAAATACGGAAGGAATTGATTTCCCACTTCATATAAAGGACTCTATTCGAAATCAAAGGTAATATAAAAATAAATAAATATAAATATAACAGAAACAGAAGCAGTATAACAGTGTAATGTATCAACTCGTGTACTCAAACTACAAATACGAGTACGATCATAAATCGATTACAATCAATCAAATTAAGAAAACCCGAACCTTAACTCTGGAAAACTGAACGATCAATTTGTTTAAAGTGTGGAGAGAGAGAGAGAGAGAGAGAGAGAGAGAGAGAGAGAGAGGGAGAAGTGGAAAGTTTCAGAAGGAAGTGGAGACGATGAAGAGGCAAAAGTACAAGTATGAGAAGCCGAAGCAGAGGTGGAAGCAACGGATGAGCGCCACGTGGGAGCAAAGAGGCTCGGAGTAGGGTGGTTTGGGAAGTGAGATAATTTAGGGGAGTGGGATGGGCCCCACTTTAATGGGCCTTCTTTTTCAACCCGACTTTATCCATTGGCTCTGAAAATCTGATATTTTGTGGGGCCCATCTTGGATGATGATCTACGCAATGTTTATTTAATTAAGAATTTAATTATATTAATTAATGTGCTAATGATAAGCCTTTGGATTTTGTAATGGATCTTAGTCTTTGTTTTATTTATTTATTTTTTAATCTTTAATTTAAGGTTTTGTAATACATTAAGGGGGGTGTATTCAATTAAGACTTTTAAAGAATTTCAAAGACTTTTAAATTGATGAATTTTAATTGACTTTTGTAGAGTTGTTGTAAACTTTTTTAGAATCTTTTAAACTTTGATAAACTTTGTAAGAGTTTATAAATATCGGTAAGACAAACATTTATACACTTTTAAAAACTTTTTTATATTAAAAAGTTTACAAAAATCATTAAAACTCTAAATTGAATACACCCTTACAAACATTCCACAACTTCTATTAATATATTATTTATAATTTTCTCAACAAATATTGTTTAAAGCATTGTCCAGAGAGACGCAAATATATAGATTATTCTTAACAATAATTATATAATGAATATAAGAATTTTAATAACGATATCTCATTTGTGGTGGTATTTGTGAGACACAGTTTTGAGTGATATGCAAGGAATCCAGCCATCAGCATATACATACTATAGCCAAAAACACCATAACAAGTATTTGTGTGTTGTATGAACCCAGTGGCCACTGTTGCATGCCAGAAGTGCATAGAGTGATAGAGTGTAGCAAATTTAACTTGAAAAAAAATTGCAGGGCGAGGAATTTAAGGAAGCAAATTGGCGCAGCAGCATACATATAGAGTGTAGCTCTAAAACTCAGCCGTAAAATTGTTCTATCGAATTTGTTCTCAATGCTGTAAAATTAATGAAAATTTTTTCTAGTTTAAATAGAGGAAAAAAAGTTTGTAGAGAATCTTGAAAAGTTTGGGGTTGATGGGTTGGATTTCATCTATTTATATTAATGAAGAAAAAGTCTATACAAATCCTATTATGACAGAGTCAATAAAAGTTAATAACTTTTTGAATACCAGTAGACTTTTAAACACTCTATAAAAGTCTGAATCGAATACCAGTATACTTTTAAAGAGTTTTAAAAAGTCTGAATCCAATACCGGTAGACTTTTAAAGAGTATTTAAAAGTCTAAATTGAATACCGCTAAACTTTTAAAGTTGATAAAAGTATTTAAAAATCTATAAAAGTCATGATTGAATACACCCCCCTAAATATGGTAAAGAATCCGGCTTAATCAAGCAAGGTTTTGGATTAAGATCATAATAATTTACTCCCACGTCATTATTAATCATGTCTTAAGAAACATATAATATTGGTTAGCGAACACTATATATATATATATATATATATATATATATATATATATACTTTGTACAAACCCTAAGATGGAGCTGAAGATATCATCCCTTATTAATCAATTTTTAAAAGCTATTATTAAGTATATCGAGAATACTATATTACTGTGCACTTTTTATCAGTGAATAAAGTTTTATATTTAATAAACCTATAAAAAATAAAATTGATGTGAGTTTTAAATATGATAATTTTAATTAATGGACTAAATACATCACAAACTAGATAAATATAGGTGAATTGAAACACAAACATGGTAAACTATAATAAGGTCATTGGACCATGAAAAACTCTTTCGGACTAGAAATAAATACTATATAAAAGTATCACGTACACTAAATACATATCCAAGTGGACTATTACAAAGCTATATAGGTTTGATAATTCGTGTTTCATATTCGTTTTCATGTCGTATAACCAGAGACGGTGTTAGTGTGGGGCAGTGGGGGCAGCTGCCCCCTTCCACCACTCCATTCCTTTATATATATGTATGTATGTATACACATATATAGCATTAAAGTGTATATAAACTATATATTTATGTTGAAATTGTTAATAGTTTGAATAGTTTAGTTGGTTGAACTTCAAACTTGATGTTATAAAGCCTATGTCACAGGTTCAAATACATTTTCACCCCACTCAAGTATATTTTTTACTCTGGCCCTAATTATCATGTAATCTATCAAAAACATTATAGTCTAATTT
Organism: Ipomoea trifida; assembly: GCA_003576665.1. Taxonomy (NCBI): domain Eukaryota; kingdom Viridiplantae; phylum Streptophyta; class Magnoliopsida; order Solanales; family Convolvulaceae; genus Ipomoea; species Ipomoea trifida. The sequence goes on from CP025645.1 coordinate 25,445,326, forward strand.
ATATTGTATTATGTATTTTAACCTTATTATGGATGTTTGATATTTTGTCGTTGGCATTTTTGACGTAATTTAAATTTTACCCCCACTCAGTTAATTTTCTAGATCCGTCCCTGCGTATAACATAAGGTATTAACTGGTTAGACAGATATACAAACATGACTTGTTAAGCTTAATGGATCAAGAATGCATATATGAAGACACGATAAATTAACAAGTTTTGAATTTTGCGAATTGACATGATACAAAATGACACGCTAACCATTAACCTTAAAAAAATATTTAATTGACAATTTACCCATTTATCTAGTATTGCGATAAAATGCATTATAAATTATATAAAATATATTATCATATTGCAAGTATGAAATCTAGTTTCATATTAGTATTAATAGTTACTAGTATTTTCACTCGTGCGTTGCACATAATGGATTTATTATAATATTTTAAGAATATTTAGATCGATATATAATTATATAAATTATAACATCGAATAGTATATAGTGCAATTGATGAAATGAGTTGGATTTTTTGTTTTCCTCGCTTAAATTAGTGTAAATAATTGTCCAATTACCAGTGCAATGCACGGATAAATTTTTTTTATTATATATTTAGATAATAAAATTAAAGATGAAATTATAAAAAATTCTAATATTGAACGTGTACATTTATTTGATTATAAGATTAGTGCAAAAGTATCACTCAATTAATTGAATAATATATGACTTGTTTGTCTACAATTATTTTAAAAAGATCGATATGCAATATGATTTATGTAATTATATTATTACTAAAATAAATATGGGAAAAATGAGAAATAATTTAATTGTAATTATTATAAAATAAATTCAATGACCAATGTTTAGTTTAATTACCATAATAATTATTAGGCAATTATTATTAGTCAATTACACTAATATATGTGCAATTATACTTTTATACCTTAAGTATATTCATTTTCACCATATCACATTTAATTTTTTCTTCCTCCTTCATATCTGAATGAATTAAGTGTAATTATTATAAAAAAAATCCAACAATTCATGTTTAATTGTAATTATACTAATGTCCGTGTAATTATTAACTTAATTAACATAATAATTATTAGTCAATTATACTAATATCTATGTAATTAATTTTTTAATTACCATAATAATTATTAGGTAATTGTACTAATATTGTGCACTTATACTTTTAAACCATGTTTATTTGTAATCATACAAATATTCATGAAATTAGTAGCTTTTTTTTAAACCAAACCGATAAAGATAGATTAAAACAAGTGAGAAATAGAGTACGGAGGGATTGAATCCGAGTACATTGGTGCCTCCTGAGAGAAGGCCACTACAACAACTGAGCTATAGGAATTAAACTAACTGAACAAGAAAGAAAAGATGACATAAGGGCCTTAATAGCATCTACTGAATAACTAACATATGAAAATAGCTCTGTATGAGCCGAAACTAACAAATCCTTGAGGGTGGAACAGTGAGTGTAAACGCATATAGACGCGATCCCCCGATCCTTGAGCCAAGATAAAACCTCCTTACATGCCAAGGACTTCGCCATTAGGGGGGAAAAGCAAGGCGGTAGGCGTGTATTGAACGCTGCAATGAAGTCGCCATTGTGCGCCGCCAGAACCGCACCCACTGTGGCAGTCTTCGTCCGGGGGCAGTAACCAGCGTCAAAGGAGCAGCGTGGGGGACCAATCCCTGGTGGCGTTGTCATGACCGTGTGCGTGAGCTGCTGTTGCGGGTCCTGCACAACGTGAACCTGCTTCCATGCGGCAGCTGCTGAGCTGGCCATCCTCCATACACGAACCGGAGCTAGCAAGAAAGCATCCCACACCGCATGGTTCCGCGCTCTCCAAATGTGGTACAACACAGCTAACATAACAAACATATCCTCCTTGTTAAGCACGGTCATTGCATTTCGAAACCATGCACACAACAAAATCATCATCAACCACACTTGGTACATGCAATGAGGATTCATGCCAAATAAGCCTTGAATAATCACACAAAACTAGAGAGTGCATGATATTCTCATGTAAAATACCACACATAGGACATGTTGATTCTATCTCCACCCTCTTTAAAATCAAATTGGTAGTGGTGGGGAGAACATTAGATAGTGCTCTCCATACAAAAATTTTACATTTAGCATGACATTTAATCTTCCATAGATGTAACCATCTATCATATGCCCCAAGGGGATTTACAACATCACCTATAATACGCCTGTAGCCCTCTTTCACTGTATAACACCCTTTAGGGTCACTCGACCAATACCAGGAGTCCTCGTGATGGGGGCTAACCAGGACTGACATTATATGATCAATATCGGCAGCAGTAAAAATATCATGTAGAATAGAAAGGTCCCACGTACCAGTATTGGGACCGTTGAGCCCAAAAACTAAAGAACCATTTAGCACAGCAGGCATGGGAGTTTGAACCATAGGAGACGGGTCATCTGGTAGCCAGGGATGACCACAAACCAAAGTGGAATTCCCATCACCAATTCTTCTCCGTACACCACTGCATACTAACTCATGGGCAGCCATGATGCTTCTACAACAGAAACTCAGGTTACTACCCAAAGCAGCATCAACAAAAGAGGTTTTGGGGAAGTACCTGGCTTTATAAACTCTTGCCACTAGAGACCGAGGCCTTGTTAGGAAGTGCCAAGCCTGTTTTCCTAACATCGCCAGGTTGAAAGCTCTCAGGTCTTTAAACCCCAAACCACCATACTTCTTTGGGATACACAGCCTATCCCAAGCCTTCCAATGTATACCCCTCTCATTACTTGAAATTTTCATTTTATTTTATTAGAATATAAAATTACACATACATACATAAAATATGTCAGTAATATGCATAGTCCAAATATATTGTATACATATCATTTAATATAGATACATGTAGAAGATCATCATTACTATTATTTAATTCATTTAAATAAATAAATAAATGAATAAATATAAAGCTCAATGAAATAAACCTAAAAAATATGTATTTACACCAGTTCATTACAATTGTCTTCGACAAAAAAAGATTACCTTAATCATTTAACACTAACACCACGTACAGTCGAATCAATCGTACCCTTATTGTCCAAGCAGTACTTTAGACATTAATTTCATTGAATAAAATGAAAGTATGAGTCATTATGGACAGTATGTGGCTGAAAAAAAAAGCAAGAAATACAATGAAAAATGAGAAATTAATGTATGATTTATATATTAGTTTCGAAATCAATTAGATACAAATTATATTATGAAAGGTATAAAAAATGGCTTAATAACTATTCTGCATTAATGCCGGAAATAAAAAAAATTATTCTTTAATTATAATTATAATAATATTATATTTTAAGTATATAGGCATATATTGGATTAGGATTGTGTGTGTGTGTGTGTGTGTGTGTGTGTGTGTGTGTGTGTGTGTGTGTCACGGAAGAAGTGATGAGAATTGCCGTAATAAATTACTATAAATAAAAATTAGACAAATATATTAATAATTAATTATTAAGATAAGTATTTGCAAAAAAAAAGGTAAGTATAATTTAATTTGTGCCAATAATATTATACCTTAAGTATTAACTATTAATTTTATTGCTGAATACAAATTAACAATTATTAAACATTATTTATGGTAATTATTGTGTCTCGTGTAATACTAAAATTATTAGGTGTCTGTTTGGCAGAGTTTATTTAGGAGCTTATAGCTTATTTTAAGCTATTAATAAGCTATAAGCTTTGTTTGGTAATGGTCTCAAAATAAGCTAGTAGCTTAAAATAAGAGCTTATTTTGAAACGCTACTTGGGGTAGCTTTTCAAAAATAAGCTAGTAGCTTTTTAACTTTTTTCCATCTTTATCCATATTATTTTAAATAAATGGCATCATTTACCCCTCTCAATTAAAACCCTTTTGACATTTTTTTTTCATTATGTTTGGTAGTATTTCAGTTTGACATTTGTGTTTGAACATTAATTTTTGTATGAACTAACCTTATGAATTATAAACATTTTTTTTTACTTTATATATTTTCAAATATATGTTCTTACTTTATATTTTATTTAAATATATTAATTTCATTATTTTATATTTTAATATATAAACAAACCTATTTAAATTTAGAATTATTTAAATTGTATGAAGATGTCCTTTTTAGTCTTTTTACATTTATCAGTTTACCAAAAAGCTAATTTTACCAAACACTTTTAAGCATAACAGCTAGCTTAACAGCTCTTCAGATTTCAGCTTCGAGCTTATAGCTTTTCAGTTTTCAGCTACTTTTCAGCTTTCAGCTACCTTTTCAGCTCGGTTTGCCAAACATAGCCTAGGTAGGATTTTTATAATTAAGGTATTATTTAATTAAATCAAAATTATTAAAACTAATGTGTCCACAGTACAAAATACATTATACTTGCCTTAATAATTAATTATTAATATAATTGCCTAATTTAAATTTACAATTATAATAATTATTTATGGTAATTAGTAGGCATTAAAAAAGGGATAAAAAAAACCAGCTTGGTTGGCGTGAGTGGCCGAACACTCTTGTCCCTTAAGAGAGGTTGGTTGGGAGTTCAAACCCCTTCTTGTATGGAAAAACCAATCTGGCTAGCATTTTGCCCCTTAATTGGGCCGACCCGGTGTGAATGGGTATTAGGCTGAGTATGTTACGGGCTTAAAGGTGTAGGACACCTCATGGTCTAACAGAAAAATGAAAGCATATAAAAGATGCATACAATATTTTAAATAAGACAAATTAATATAAAATTTAATAATTACTTTAGAATCAAATATAGGAAATATTGATTTCATCCACACGAAACCGCGACTTCCTACTACACGACAATTAATTATTATTACCATAAAGCAATATTGTAATATGATTTAGACAATTATATTATAATTAAAATAAATATAGAAAAAATAAAGGAGAAATAATTTAAAAAAAAAAGTAAATATAGTGTCAACTATTATATAATAATTAATATTACATGTCAATTTATAAAGTTGTAATATGATTTCTTACTGGGCAGTGAAAAAAGTGTATTTATAGGCAGGGAATGTGAGAATTATAAATTTGTATAATTTTTCAAAAGGAAAGTGTAATTATTTTTAAAAAGTTTTTAAATAATTTCTAGTCAATTAGCAATATTCGTTTTCTTTTCTAATTTGCCTAATTTCCGTTTCCTTTTCGGATCCTTTTATATTTTCAATCAATTAGTAATATGTGTTTCCTTTTCCATTTTACATTTACTATTGTTTGAGCATAAATTTCACAAAGGAAGATTTTATTTTTATTAATATATATAGTATAGAAGTATAGATAAATATTCAAATTATTATTATTGGTGTAAATAATAATTAATAAATTATTATTTCCTTACAAAAGTACGCATAATTTTCTCATTTATTACGCAAAATTTGTTTCCATTATTCTCACAATTATAATGGTTTAATTATTCTCAGAATTTGGTAAATAAAATTTTGTTACCAATTAAGCTTTATTTAATTTTTTTTATCAATTAATTAATAATATTTGTTTGGGTGGGAAAGTTGAAGATGAGAATTTTACTTTTTATTAATAGTATAGGTTAGGGGTGTTGGGAAATGACTAATTGACCATTTTCAACTAATTTGATCAATTTTAGTTGATTAACCAAGCTAATCAACCAAATTTTATATTTGGTAACAAGCTGATGAAATATGTAAAATGCTGATTTTTGAAACATTACATTTAACAGTATTTCAAGGTGGTGTTGTGGAGAAAATAATTATTTTCTCTTAAATGTTCATAATTGATGGTACCCCCAACTGGGATACCCGACTTGAATGGCCCTGGTATCTAGAGCCCGCCAATTGACTAGATCTTTCTAGCTTGTAGCCCGGGTTGAAGGACCCGAGTGGCCCGGTTGATGTAGGCAGTCAAGAAGCGGTGCCCGACTGGGTGCACCCCAAAAGGCGGTGATTGTGCAGAATTTGGCATTTATGGCGGATTCTCGGAGATTCTTTCCTATTTCAGATTTAACAAGTATTTATTGCGATTCTTGTAGCTTAAGTAACTTTCCTAATGACATATTTGGTAAGATTTTTCCTTGTTTCCTTATCAAGGCCCATTATTCTTGTAAAAATACCTACTTGTGGTCACATTATTAAGAGTTCTGATTTTTATGCAAGCATAGGTATTCTCTCAAATTATTCTTGTGTTATTCTTCATTATTTTCTCTAAGTTTTATGGTAGTATTGGCCAGTCGAACGATTATAACACAGTCGTAAAACCAAGCTTGGTGTCATCCGTGGAGACTGATACAAAAAGCCCTGTCACTAAACTGACTACATGGCACAAACTCGACGTAGCCGTCGTTCAGGCAATGCAAACGCCAATGCTAATGTAAACGCTAGTGGGAATGCCAATGGGAACTCTAATGGGAATGCGAATTGGAAATGCCAACGGCAACATGGCCGTGATTGCTCCTTAGGAGGTCGATCGTGCTTCCGTCGGGGATCTACGTGAGCAGTTAATTGAGTCGTCCACCACTTGATTTACGCCAACAACTCAGTCGCCGAAACTCAGCTGAGCGGTCAATGGCTAATAATGAGCGACCGGTCATACCTCCGGCAATGGTGTCGGCCGCAGCGCCGAATCCTCCGGAAACTCCCGCACCAAGTCTTGCCGATGTAATCGCCCAAGTAACCGTGGCTTTTGGGAGAGTGGGCGTCCTACCCTTGGCGGGCAAGCAGCAGGCGCCGCAACCATCAACTCTAGTAGAGTAGAGTAAACGTGTGACCTCTTAAGATAATGGTTGCTCTGAGCATTCGGATGGCCGCGCCATTAGCAGAAATCAGTCTAGGCGGCCAACCCAATCGCGTCGGGGTCTTGCAGTTCCCACACGGTCAGTTAAAGATCGGCTGAGCGGTCGAGTCGGACGTCGCTCGCCCAACCGACTAGTGGGGTGGGGGGGGGGCTAGGGAGCACTTTGGAGCAGGAAAAATTTGGGAGCATAATTAATTTTTTATATAAAGTTCGGTAAAAATTTGGGAACATAATTGATTTTTAATTTAAAATATTCTAATTTATAAATTACAATATCATGAATTAAAATATAGTTTTTTTTTTTGAAAACAATTAAAATAGAGTTAATTCCACTAGAGGTCCATCGTCTTTGGTGGCAATTCCAAATTTAGTCCTAGACTATCGTTTTTGTCATTTAACATCCCAAACTGTTATTTTTTGGACACTTTTAGTCCTTTTCATGACTTCTATTATTTTTTGTACGGACATTTTTGTCCCTTCATATTTTTCTTTTGTTATTTTTCCAGTTTTAACCTGTTTAATTATAGTTTAGGATGTTATTAATAACCGGTTGAAAAATATGACTATTAAAAATCAGAGAGTACCTAAAATCCTAACCCAATTAAATCGGTTGAAACCGAAAAAATAACAAAAGGAAAATATAAAAAGACAAAAATACCCTTACTAAAAATAAGAAAAGTCCTAAGAAGGACTAAAAGTGTCCAACAAATAATAGTCTGGATGTTAAATGCCAAAAACGATAGTCTGGGACTAAATTTGAAATTGCCACCAAAGACAAGTAACCTCTGGTAGAATTAATTCATTAAAATATTACAATTATATATTTATATGTTTTATTATAATAATATCATAAAAATTATTATACATATTTTGTTCAAAGTAATTAAGAAAGTTTTATGAGAATATAAAATTGTCATATCAAATGAAAAATTGTTGCTAATGTCCGTGGAGCGCAAAAATGAAAAAAATACAAATGTTGAGCCTTGTAAAACTTTTTCCTCATATTTGTGGAGAACATTTCGGCATTTCCTATGAAAAAAGTTTTTCAACTAACCAATCAAATTGTTTCAATGAACCAATCAAATATTTGAGGAAAACATTTCCTCAAATTTAAAGAAAACTATTTCCCTTAAATAAGTTTTCTATCCAACCAAATATCCCGAAAAGGTTAAAAATTAATGTTTATGTTAAAAATAAATTAAAAATTAAAAAGAAGAGTCACTTGGTCAGAGAAACCAGTAATTAGTCCGTAAAACCAATCAAATTGGTCTAAATTCATGAATTTGACTTGTTTGGGAGTCCATTATACTTTTTTTTTTCAAATAAAAATAAAAATAAAAATAAAAAGTGAATGAACTGTAGTGACTAATTTTAATATTTTTCCAAAAAAATTGAAAGTATTGATTCAATTTGTGTTTAGGTTCTTATTTGTCCTCATTTCTTGGGCCCTTCCCTAAAAGCTTAGTCCGAGATATGGGCTCTGTTAGAGTTTAAGAAGCTCTCAAATTGGGCTGGAACATTCCTTGGACTAGCACGACACTTAGGGCCCGTTTGGTTCGGGTCATCTGAGATTACCTAGGTAATCTGAGTCTGGTAATGTTATATTACATTGTTTATTTCAAGTTATGAGATTACCTAGTAATGTTATATACTTCAAGCTGATGGGCGGTAATGTTTCAAGGTAATGTGATTACCTCGTTTTTTAGAATCTAAGATTACCTTGGATTATTCCACTTTGCCCTTGTTAACTAATCTTTATATTTTATATATATATATATATATATATATATATATATAAAAGGACATTATAGTAAATTGTCCATATAACTAAAATGTAACCCTTAACCAATAAAGTAATATTATATTCCACAATCCAAACCAAACACATCAGGTAATCTTACATTTCCAAAATCTCACATTACCTTCCTAGAGGTAATCCTATTACCTGGGGTAATCCAAGATTCCGTGAACCAAATGCCCCCTTATAGATTTTGGGCAAATTATGTTATGGCAAGGTGGACCCGAGTTCATGTTCACAATTTTATATCTCAATATACAAAAATTACATTATTCAATATTCACAATTTTTAAACTATATATTCACAATTTTGTTATATAGATTCAAAAATTGTGTTATACTGTTGAATATAGAGTTCTGTAATTGTGAACGTAGAATTCTAAAATTATGAACATGGACCTGAGTCCACATTTCAATGTGGATCCGGGTCCATGGCATACCAATAGTAGATTTTGAGCAAATTATATAATGAACTAGAATTCATCTTGCATTGTGGATCTTGGTTTAAAATGATATTCAAATTATTTTACCTACAACTAATACATTGTGTATATTTTTCCTCCACGTCCAACCCTAAAAAGGGCTCTATGCCATCCGGAGCACGGAAGAGTATCCCAACAGTTAACACATTGTGTATCTTTTTCTTAGACCCCAAAAGAGGGTCTAGGACACTATTGTGTATTTTTTCCTTCCACGTTCGACCCCAAAAAGTGTTCTATGCCATCCGGAGGAGTGTCCTAGACCGTTGTCCTTCAATTACTAGGTTACCATGGACTTGAGAGTCCATTTTGCAAGATGGACCCATCACAATTTACATATTTTTTTAAAAAAAATACAATTTTACATATTAAATATTCACAGTTCAAATTGAAAAAAATTAATATATAAATCGTGAACATTTGTGAACATTCAATATATAAATTATGAACATTTAATTATGAACATTCAGTATATATTGTGTATTTTGATCTGAATTCACAAAACAATTTACCCCAGTCATATGTTTGGTCAGGCTTCGTATTTAACAACTAATGACGTGGTAATACGGTTAGATCATGTCTGGGAGGCAGGCGTGACACATTGAAATGCTAAGACGCATCAATTTCGTGACACTAACACGCCAATATTCCTTGTAAATTAGTTTGGGCAATGCTTGCTTTTATTTATTTATTTATTTATTTATTTATTTTAATCCTTGATTGAAAAAGAAAACAAATGTTTGCTAATTCAACAAAGCATTCCTCTCAAATTTTAACTACTCAAGCAGAATTCTACGAACTGCTGCTTAGCTAGTCAACTGGCACCTCCACCTCCATCTTCAACCCAGGATGCTCAAAAACCTGGAACAAACATAAAATCATCATAAAACACATCAAAAAAACATATCTTCAAATACTTCCTTTCATGTCTTGGCAATGTACTAATCATATGTCTCATATAGAAACCAGTATTGGCCTATCTTACTGCTAAATGTTTGAGAATTCGAAAATGAGACATACAAACCTTAACGAAATCGTCCAAAAGTAACAAGGAGTCCCTCGCATAACCTGCCTCGTGCAGAACTTGTCTCAAAACATCCTACGAAACACGCTAGGAACTTGTCAACACCTTAAAACGCGTTTCTCAGAAAGGAGAAAAGACAATAAGACAGATTAACCGAACTGCATAAGGTTCACAAGAATACTAGAAAACAATGAAGGAAAGTTGCACGCAAATGCCAAAAGCTAGAAGCAGCGTAAAATATTTAAGTGTTGAATATGGAATGCGGAATACACACCTAATTATAGGCTTTCCCACAACATGCTATATATCGTATTTACAAATTCAATAAGAACCGATAGAAAACAGATCGAAATAATGGTAAATTAGGCATAGAATGATTTGAACCTCTCTTTGCTTATCTGACATGAACGAGCCAGTCAAATCCTGAAGCACTTCTGTCATGTTATTGAATGAGACCTTCCCATTGCCATCAGAATCGTATACTTTGAAGATAACTAACGCATAAACAAAAATCATCCAAATCAAACAAGAGATATGAAGAACTAAAATGAGAGTAAGAAATACATAAATACTACATGGTACAAATGATTTGAGCTTGTTGAGTAGTGCAATCCTCAATTTTCAGAAGGAACAAGCAAAAAGAAGAACGAATATAATGCCAACCATGCTCTGATGATACTTTGGCTCTTAAGCTTTCACAAAGTAAAAGAAAATTTTCAAACACGTACCAAATACACAGCATAGCAGGCATTTCAAGATAAGATCTTTTGAAGTAAGCCTTTGCCAAAAAATAGAGAACCTGACCTAAAGCTATCTATAATTCTATATAACACTTGAACCAGAAAAAGCAGTATTCTTCACGTCTTGAATGAACTAAACAAAGCATATCTGCTAATCCACACATACAGAGCAGTTGAAGAGTAATCGGGTGGGGGGTAAATAACCTACGTTCAATTTTTTGCCGCATGCTTGCTTTGGCACTAAAAGCTGATAAAAAAGCTACAAAGTCCTTGAAGTTTAAGCCATCTACCATCTTGAGCAATCTCTGGAAGATTAAAAACAGATGAGATAATCAAATAACACCTGGGCCAAATTAAAACAAAAACACAATGGCCCTATTTTGGAGCTACAAAAAGCTTATTAACCAAACACTTATATTGATTTTTTAACCAAATCAAACAACTAATAGTGGTCAAATAAGCCAAAATTGGCTGATAGGCTGGTTATTTACCAAACAGGGCCAATATAAAACAACAGCATCACTTAATTATGGAAATGCAACCACCAATCACAACTGTACTTTCATCCCAAAAACCAACCTGAGATAGTGGATTCATGGCAAATTCTGGAACTGATAAAAACTCATCAGCTGATATGAACCCCTTGGCACTCCTATCAAGTTGGCAGAACCTCTGGTATAGTGACACTATTTCTTGCTGATTAACTAAATTTTCCATAAAAAAATTCAGTAGCAAATAGATCAAATCTATAAAAAGAAAACAAATAGAAGCATCAATTAAAGATTTTAGATTCTTACAGAGATGGTTACAGTGATCTTTAACGTCTTCAATGTCATACTGGGTCAACATTGAAGAAGCATTACCCATTGTTCAATATCACTGTAAATCAACATTTTGCAACAATTATCAAATCCTCACTCATCAAAATCAAATCTTTTTCTACAAAAGAGTATAACAGTAATGATAAAAATCAAATCTTTTTGCACAAAACTAAGTTGAAAAGGCGAAGATGAGCTTGGGGCAACAGCCATGAAACAGAAAATTACATGAAATTCCAAGATTTTTGGTTGGCGGTGTGAAGGACAAGAGCAATGAGAAAGAAACTGCAAACCCAAAAATTTATAGAGTGGTACTAATAGTAGCAGCAGACGACAGTATTGGATTGAGATTCATTATTCAATTCGTCAGCATGGGAGCTCCAAAAAGATGAAAAGAATACCTTGTTCGTTCGTGTGTACAACACTCCAAATTGAAGAGGAATATATGATTGATTCTCTCCAGTCTTGCTATTTTCGATCCCTCACCTCGTACTTGTCGCCGTTTGGGATTTGTTTATTGCACGCAATGTCAGGACTTCTTGTTTAATTTTGTTTTGGCGAGGACTGAAGGAGGGGGTCAACCCGTGCGCCCAGCTAACTTTTTGTTTAATCAATCCTTATAATTAAATTCTTAATAACTTTATATCCACTCTCCAATCTACATATATACATCTCTACAATCTAAAGCCAATAAAGTCAGGGCTTTAACAGAAAGAAAAAGAAATATTGGTATTAACTTTTTACTTAAAAGCCAGGGCTTTCTTATAATTTCCATTCTTTACCCTCTATTATATTATTTTCTTCTCTCAAATAATCTCAGATTCCGTTAGTATAAACTTTAGTAACGGAATATTCCATTAACTTTTAACTTACTCATTAATTTCTATAAGAAAGGTCTTTGATTCGAACCATATCCTAATCAGAGTTGACATAATTGTTAAATGGGTCACACTTGTGTGAGACCGTCTCACGGGTCTCAATCCGTGAGTAGAGCCGTCAAAACGGGCTTAGCCCGCCGGGCTAGCCCGTCCTGCCCCGCGAAAAAGGCGGGGCGGGCTTTAATATTTTGGACCCGTATTTTGACGGGCTTTTTAGCCCGCCCCTGCCTAACCCACGGACTTGACGGGCCGACGGGGGCCCGCCAAGTATATATATATAAAAGAATTTTGGTTTACAGTTCCTAAACTGTAAACCAAAATTGAATTATATATATATTAATTCAATTTTGGTTTACAGTTTACGAACTGTAAACCAAAATTATATATATATAATTAAGTTAAAAAAACTAGTGTATTGTATTATTTGTATAATAAATGATTTGTTATTGACTTATGAATTATCACATTATGTATTTGATTATTTAATAGTTATTTTAATATACATTTATTATTTTTTTATATTAATTTTTATTTAAATTTAAAATGTTTAAAATTTGGCGGGCCCTCCGCCAAGACCCGCAGGCATAAGGCGGGGTGGGGCGGCTTCCCTTAGGCCCGTATTTTGGCGGGCTTTTTAGCCCGCCCCCGCCATATGGCGGGCTTTGGCGGGCCCCGCCCCGTCGGCCCGTTTCGACACCTCTATCTGTGAGACGGGTCGGGTCAACATAATTTGGTTCATATTTAATTTATGGTTTTGTATTATGAGCTGGTTTTTTTGGGCTCTATTTTTCAACAATTGGATACGAGCTTTTTAAAGCCAATTTTATTTTGTTCAGCAATTTTTAAAGAACCCAATTCCCGTGGCCCCAATGTTACTTTATCTCAAATGTCAAAATTTTTAAAATTATGAAAAAATTACTCTTTTACGAGATTAGTAATGATCATTGTCACGTGCATTTTCATTTGTTGAAAGCTGATTGGATATAGGACATGAGAAAATAGTTTTTGCTATGTATAATTAATCAACATTTTAATCAACAAACACAATATTTAATAGCACAAATATACTACTTTATAGAACAAATATATAATCAACACTTTAAACATTAAATTTATACTTTATAGTCTAAATCTAGTACTTCATAGCACAAATAAATAATCAGCAATTTAATTATTAAATCTAATACTCCCTCAGTCCTGAAATGTTTGGCTGATTTGCTTTTGGCACGGGTTTTAAGAAAGTTGAACAAATCTCACTATCTTTCCACTTTTGCCCTTGTACTTACTGACCCATTTTGCTACAGTGTATTTCTTCTTCATTCTTCATCTCTGTAAACACAAATCCATTTCTTCATCTTTTCTTCAACAAACCAATGTCTTCATCCTTCTTCAACAAATCCTTTTAGTTTTTTATACACCAGTAATTATACAAAAATAAATGAACTTAATACTTTCAAGATTAAAAAAAAAGGGAAAAAATAACAAAAGACAAAAACTAGTGGTGTTTACAAATAGATGGAGTTATAAAAATATGAAACTTCATGAAATTGATAGGAGATTGGGATGAGAGCTCCGATTTAAGAGATGGTGAACGTGGGCGTCGGTGGCAGCGGCGGCGTTGTTGTTATTACTCCTGTTGCCGATGGTGTTTCCCTACAATCACTTCTCGGCAAGATGGCGACTAAGGAAATGAAGGAAGAACCAGAGTTTTACTCCACTAGTTTTGATAGATTTTTGAATTGTTTATCCTTTATGTTCAAGTTTTGAAGTGAATGATTTATTTTGTATTAGCAAATCCTTCGTCAGTGGACTATGTCTAGAGTGGATGACAGCTGTGGCTGTGGATATTATGTACTAATTGTGATAAAAGCTGAAAGGGCAAAATTGGAAAGTAAAAATATAATGATGTTTATTTTTGGAAAGTGGACAATATTTTGGGACAGACGAAAAAGGAAAGTAAGACAGGTAAAATGGGACGGAGGGAGTACTTTATAGCATAAATCTAGTACTTTATATATATTACAAATATATAATCAACACTTAAAGCATTAAATCTAAGACTTTATAGCCTAAATCTAGTACTTCATAGCACAAATGAATAATCAACATTTTAACCATAAAATCTAATACTTTATAGCCTAAATACAATATTTCATTGCACAAATGAATAATCATAACATTAACCATCAAACACAATATTTTATAGCCTAAATATACTACTTTATAGCACAAATGAATAATCAATACTTTGACTTTTAAATCTAATACTTTATAGCCTAAAACTACTAGCTACTTCATAGCACAAATAAATAATCATAACTTTAATCATCAAATAGCAGGGATGTTCCAATAAAAATTGGGGCACTGTGCCATATCTTAATTTGAGCCCCTTTTTCGAGTAATTTCTATATATAAATAATAGTTGTTTAAAAAGTTGTATCAAAGTCGCATCTAACAATTTTTCCTTGGCATCATCTTTTTGCTCATCTATTTGAGTTTGTTTTGTAATGAATTTTTCAAGATCTCCTTTCTGAGATTGAGTTAGTTGTTCAATACTTTTTTTCTTTTTACGCTTCTCAGACCCAAATGTATATTTTCTATAAGACATAATTATAAAATCCTAAGAAAAAAATAATTTATTTAGAAACTCTATGAATAATTTATTCAAGAAAGAAATTATATTCTTAAAACAATAAACAAAAATTATGAAAAATACGTAATTTTAATTACTTGTTAAGAGAATTGAAGAACTTGAGACTTGAGAGTTTGTATGATCAAGAAGAATTGAAGAATCTCTTGAGTTGCGGTCTGCGATCTACGAAATTACCGAATTGTGAATTGAGAATTTTCGAATTGTCAAATTTTGTTACGGTATTATCATATTTTATAGGGTTGGAATTGAAAATTTGCTAATTGTCTAATTGAGATGTGGGATTGTGATTTATGAAATATAATTGCCGAACAGAATTGGCAATGTTTTTGGATTAGTATATATATATATATATATATATATATATATATATATATATATATATATATATATATATAAT